>KZ061806.1:166877-304126 GCA_002091835.1 Anopheles maculatus
CCGGAACAACCCGACATAAAGGAATCGTTCGACATGATTGAAGTTGGTGACACGAAGGTAATGATACCGCGCAGCCGTGATGGGTCCCCGTATGATGATGCGGAGAGCCGGGCTCGGGAGGAGGAAGATAACGAGCGTGTGGCTCGGGAAAATCAACGCATTATCGAAACGGTTGAGGCAAGCATCAAGAAGGAAGCGGGTGAATCAAGCCACAAAACGAACGAACCGATCAAGGAGGAAATAATTGATCTGGACGATGGCGATACACCGACCAGTGCGGTTGATAAGGATCCGCCCGCAAAGAAGATAAAGGCGGAGTTTTACTCGGACAATTCGATCTCGCTGCCGGGCATTAGTATGGGCGGTTCGAAAAGTGCCGCCCCGACCGGATTCGAACCGGGAATGTTTGCCAAGACGGGTGTGTTTAACGAATCGTCTTCGCAGCCAGATCTCAACAGCTCCAAGTCGGATAACAGCAAGGTAAGTTGCATGCCGAATGCTTTTAAAGAAGGAAAGAAAAATAATTTACTATTTGTTTGTTTTATCCATTTGAACAGAAAAAGAAAAAGAAGGATAAAAAGAAGCATAAGCACAAGCACAAACACAAGCACAACAAGGACAAGGATCGAGAGCGAGACCGGGACAAGGATAAGGAGCGGGAGCGTGGGAAAAGTAAGGAAAAGAAGGATCCCAACATTGTGCGGGTGGTGCGGGAGGACACACAGGAAACGCTCAGCTCGGCTGATAGTTCTAGCCGGGATAGTAATCCAACGACGCTAGACATAACGCTATAGATGCATTTGAAAACCCTCTTTTAGTTTATATTTTATATAGAAAACCGATCGATGAATATATTTTTTGCCTCCTACAAGTACGTGACTCGCATGTCGCGATGGTTTAAGAAAATGCTTTCCACATTTGTTCAATAAAAAGAATATATTTGAACGCCGCTTGTGAAATTGCTCTGTTTTCGCTACCGCGAACCATTCAATAGTAGTTCTCAGCGCAGCAGCATAAACACGCCCATGTTTACTGCTGTCAGCGCAAAAGGTACCGCTCCGATAGTTCGTGCCGTTGCAATATCCGGGACGGATAAACGAGGTTTGTTGTATTTTTTTTAGCAGCATTTATTTTTTATCGACGAAGAAACGTAGAATAATCTCGCCGAGAAGCAGCATCCATCGCTGGCCGCGTTCACGGTTGGTGTTCTCCGGAACCGCTTCGGGAACAGTGACCCCGATACCGACAGCAAACGGTCAAGACAGCCCAGTGCCAGCATCGTAAGGGCCAACCCGTTCACACAGGGTTTGTGTTTGCCGAGTGTATATACTGGTGGTGTGTGTTCACCAATCCTTGATCCGAAGATCTCTTCACCTCCGTTGTCAAAGGACGGTGGGTTTGGAAAGGGAACGCAATCGTCATCTGCTGCTGTTACGATCGAACGCCCTGCCAGTGGCAAGTGGATCGGAACCGAGCGTGATGGTCGTGCATCGGTGGCTGTAGGAAGTGTGCTACGGTGCGAACAGGAACCGGAAATTTACCTTCCAAAGTGGTCGAATCCTTCCCGAAACGTTGCGGCACAGGCAGACTGTTTATGTGGCTGCGCTGCGATTCGGTTGCCGTGTGCGGTAATCCCACGATAATATGTAGTGGGCTAGCTAGTATGTGACATCGTTACACCGGTGCGGCAGGTCAGGTGATCGATCGAACCGCTTGGTGGGATGGTTCAGGTGTAAAGCGGTACATCTCCACGAAACCCACCCGAAACAAGGGAAGGGAAGCCATCGCGCTAGCGAGCTCCAATCCATGCAGAAGCAGCAGTACACCAGTAACGAACGAAGGAAGAAGGGAAAAGGAAATAATAACGAACCACAGTGAAGCCCGTTTTCGCGGGAGAGTGAAGGAGAAACTGTTCCGCGCGTTGGGCGAAAGGTAGCAGGCACACAGGTTCGATCGCCTAGGACAGCGCAGCGCGAAGCGAAGGAAAAAGCAAAGTGCCCCAGCCACCTTCAAAAAATGCTCTGTGCGAGAGTGAAACAGAGCATAGCCACGGAGCGACCAACAGCAGCAAAAGCAGATACGAAACGGCGGATTTTTTTTTGTATTTTTGGAGGATGACGATGATGTCGTTCGCTTTTTTTTTGTTGTTGCGTGTGGTGACACTCTAGCGTGCAAAAAGATCCACATTTGGAGAATAGGTTTTTTTTTCACCATCTAAAAGGGCCCGTATGGCTTGTAGCTGCGGGTTGCTGTGCTGTGCTTTGTTTTGCTTTCTTTCGTAGCAGCAGCAGCACCATCGAACCACCGGGGCAGCGTGCAACCAACCTGTCAAAAAGAAGACGGCTGAGATCTATCCGGGTGAGCTGGTGCTACTGGCTGTGTGTACACGAAGGTTACACACACTGTGTCGAAATGCAATACACACGCACCACACTGGTATCCTTTTTCGATCGAGTCCTGTCAGCAGTAGCAACCGTCTCTTTCTGACCGACGTTTGTAGCTGTTCGCGGTGACTCATCTCGGCTTTCTCACTCGTGAGCGAAAAGCCTTTCTCGCCCGTGAGAAGCAGCCCCGTCAGTGAAGGAATGTCGGTCGATGCGCTTGTTTTTGGGTGCAGCGTGCCGTGTCCTAGCCTTCCATAACAAGAATCCGTTGTTTCTTATGTCCTGTTTTCTGAATCATTTCTATTAGGCTATCATTTCTAATAAACCAAACCCCCTAAAACTTGTTTGTGAGACTGCGGGTAGTACGGTGCGTGGTTAGTGTGTTGTGTTTTGTGGTGTAATTGTTGAGCGTTTGTTAATTTTTTGAACCGAAAAATGATTCCCGTACGACGTGTTTACTGTCAGCCGTAACAAATCCCGCAGATGTTACGCCCGCTGTAGATCTAGTGCACACAGGTGCATCCGTAACGCCGTTACCAGCCGTCCGCGAGTGAAGTGCGTGCGTGTCCCTGTGTTTTCGCTATTCGTGAAGTGATTAAAGTGTAAAATCGTAGAAGAAGAAGTGAAATAACCTTTGCTCACCGATACCTTGTCCCCATCTCCAGCAATAGAAAAAAAGAAGAAAGGTGTATGCGGGGAGGTGAGGTGGTGGTGTGGTGTGTGGTACGCTGTGGCGTCAAGTAATGTATTGCAGCGTAGATAAAAATCAATCCTCAACCGGTAGTGCGAGCGTTGTTGGTGCCGGCGTAGGCGGTGGTAACGTGATGATGAGCGGTGTGGTGGGATTAAGTGGTAGTGGCAGTGTGGGCGGCGGGGTTGGAGGTGGTGGTGGCGGTGGAGTGGGAGGAGGTGGAGGTAGTGGTGGATTTGGCAGCGGAAATGGTAACACTGTGCCACCGAACAACACGAAAAACGCTAAAGAAGGTAAGTCCAAACATTGAGACAGAGAGAGAGGTAGAGGGACATACAGATCTTCACAAAGTAAAACTTTGTCTATTTTTATTACACTCCAATCATCTCTTCCCAATTGCGCCAAAGAATTTGTCACGCAGAAATTCGTTTGGAGACGATTTATTCCATGGGTAGTACGTACCTGGGTCCGATCGCACATTTCTAGCCACCTTTCCAAGATGTGGGTGGACCAGCTTCAAATTTTTTGTCCATAAATAACCAAATCACTCTCTTCTGTTCGAGGCCACGTCCCGTTCAAGGTTGGCCGCCCGGTTGGATGGCGATCGACAGCGCCGAGAAACGATCGGACCAAAACCAAAAACATTCGCGCCTAGATTTGTGCGTTCATTTCATCTTGGGGTTTGGTAGGTTGTTTTCATTTTTAATAGAATTTATGTGGCTATTCCAAAAGGCAGATTTTGTTAGTTAGTTTACATCGTGCGACATCTTGGTGGATGCGCCTAGACCTCCGAAAGCCCTCTTCTTACTCAGCAAGACCATTCTTTCTTTCCCTTCTCTCTGTGTCATGTTGAAAAATATTTGCTTCAATTTCTGGTATTGAGGACAAATTTAATTCTTCGCCGTGCTGCTTTATCTTACCTCCCCCCGCCCCTCATACACGCTCACACACAGCTTGTAGTGCGTTTTTTGTTGTGTGTCATGTATTACCAGACATCTGCTCCCTTTTATTTTATGCACCCAGGGCCCAGACTTATCTGAAGTTTGCGAGCCGCGAACGATAAGACCCCCGCAACAAAGGGTGCCGATTGTTTCCCAGTCGTGGTGACGCTTCTCTTTTTCGCAACACACTAGGTCTTTGGTTAGGGATTTCGGAGGTAGATTATCTTACCATTTTTCGTGTGATATTATTCAGTTGAATTCACTGATTAGAGGAGAAGAAAAGATTAAGTTTGTAGATTATGTTAAAAATAATCTAAATTTTGTGAAATTGTATTTTGGAGCAACGCGTATCCATTGCCATTGCCCGGGTTCCACACACACCTGTAATTGCTTCTTTGCTGTTGTTACGGGCCTTTATTTGTGTGCTGCTCCCGACTACAAATGTGCCTCGGTTTGCAAAATCACGTTCGTACTACATTCCAATAGATGCCACCTTTCCAGCACACAGGAGAGGTTGCCCTTACTGGAGACGGACATGAAGCCGAACGAAGGAATCGGTCGAAGCAAAGAAACAAAGAATTAATTCCCACGGAAGAAACGCGCAAAAGTCAATGAAATCTTTGGAAGCCACGAACACCAAGGCAACGGGGTGGTACGGGCTTTAGTCATGCGAGTATCGGGAATCTGGTTTCTCACATTGCTGGCTGTGGCTGACGACTAGCCGGATGGCAATCCTACACCCGAGCTTGAACGCGAAAAACTGCACTAAGAGCAAACGGCAAACAGATTGTTTTGTCGCTTTCCGCTTCAAATTGGTGTTTGGTTGCGACGATCGACGATACGGGTTTTAAATGTGTATCAGTTTAATTATTTTACTTTCATATAGTTAAATGTAACGCCTGGTGCGTGTATTGCTGTACTTTACCATCCACAAAACAGCATAGATCCGTTTTGCCTGTTCCGATCGTGTGTCACCTCGTTCGTTCTTCTCACGATCACGATTGCTTTGCAGTGCAGACAGAAACTTGATCTTTCTTCTTCCGTCCCAGAGTCATCAGGTTTCAGGCAGCGCTGCTCGAAAAGCTGCACCAGCAGGAAGAAGCAACGAAGCAGTATGTCCTCGGCAAGTGGTGTTGTGCAGGCCCGAAGCAAACACCACCACCACCACCACCACCAACCCTATTCCTATTTCTTGAACGGGAAGAACGGGTGGCAACCAAAGGAATCGATGCGGACCGGAAATTTCTATAATTATTGCACCATTCTTGGTGGTTCGCAAAACCGTGTAGGCTTTTTTTGCAGAGCCGTCAGCGCAGAGTTGTCTTTAGTGGGAAATTGCGATGATTGTGCCTCCTACAGCACATAATTTATTTAAAGGAAAAATTGTGGTCATTTGGATAAAAGGTTGAGTTTTTTTAACATAATAATAGTTATTACTCAATAGATCGGTTTTTCTTTGAATCCTGACCATATAAAGGGAGTAGTAGTATCTAGTTCAATTTCAGAAAAAACACCAGGTCTTTCCTTGGTGAATTTCTTTTTCCAAATTTTAAAACACGAAAAATTTGGTAGTCCTGTGGTGCATATGTATCTGTGTGCGAACACTGCATTACTGGAGCTACAGCATCTTCATTCATCACATCATGAATTCTTCATAACTTTCTCTATAAACTAGAATCGTTGTAGCTCCAAGAAATAGAAGATATTCCGCAGAAGAAATATTGCTATTTTGATCACGCAAATAGTTTGCTGGTAACTAGGGGCGGTCCGGTGGATGAAGCGATAGTGGCGACTGTCTCCACACGGTAGGTCCTTGGTATTGAATCCCGTAGGGACTCCTCCTCCCCGTACACAGGACTGATCATCCAGCTACGGGTAAAACTGAGTCACAGAAAGCTTAGCAATAGCAGGCCAAGACCTTGCGAGGTTCTAATGCCAAAGAAGAAGAAGAAGAAGAACTATCGAGAACAGATTTAGACTTTAAATGGGTTAAAACCATTAATAGTTAGAACCCAAAAGACATCCTCTGACGACCTAGTTCCTTCTAAAACTCCCCAATAAAGCATGAGTTCGTAATGTCGCTCGCAATAAAGCAAAGTGTGACGCACACGTTGGGGCTTTTAATGTTTGTCCAGTAAAGAAACAAATCAACAAATTGCGCTTTACTTGCAAAATACCACGCGAGCTTGCAAAAAAAAAACATTCCTTCGAACGGACGTGAAGATGTTCATAGTTATAGATCAGAGTTTTCCATTGCACGCCGGCCATTTTTTGTCGTTGTTGTCTCCGAATGCATACGCTGCACTATGTGGAATTGTTTTGCAAACAACAATCGATTGGCGTGACACAGTAGTGGTAGTTCCAGTTATCGCCTTACCGCATAAGAACGGATTCGCTACCAGTGCTGCTGTATCCGGTGTGTTGCAATAACAGAACACGTTAGTATAGGGGGAAAATAAATGCAACGAGAATTGATGCACCAAAACCGCCGGTTCTCAAATCCCGTGGAAAAAGAAGTAGAGAAATTGAAGGAAAAAACACACACTATTCACAGTAAATTCACCACGTGTGTATATAGTTGCGGGGAGCTGGCTGGGGCTCCATTCATGCGCGTGTGCATCGTTCTAGCGTGCGAAACGCTTAATGCACATAAAAGTGAAATGATTTTTATTTGTTTGTTTGCGACTGCTCTAGTGTTGTTCTATGTTTTTTTTTTACTCTTTTTAGTGCCAGAACTTATCTGGCGCTTGTGCGCATCATTTTCCACCGTCTATCATTTCCCAGGATGTGTGTGTTCCTATCATACGTGGAACGTTGAAAGCGCAGCGAGAGAGAAAAACGAGCATCATTGTGGATGCATATTTTTAAGCGTTGGGCACATCGTAAAGGAAGATGTGACTGTTTGCTAATAAAAATAAATGAAAAAAATATAAGTTGTTTCGTTTAGAGTAAAAAGAAGAACAATTTTAAGTGCCCCGTCTGCTTAATGTGCGTACATAACCACTACTTGTGCGTTATCGTTTTAATCAAGCAATATTTTTCACTGCCCGAAACTCACCAACGTGCAAGGAACCGTTTCAATATGCCGGATAAAGTTTTTCCAGCCTTGTTCCCAGAAATCGCATAAAATCTTGCTCTCGTTTCTCCGTCGTTTGTAGTGAAGTATTTTCACGTGCAAAAGGGAAAAGCAGATGTGGGAAAAGTAAGGAAACTTATTTTATGTGCGGAATGTTTAGCAAGAACCCGTTGGTTCTCGTCGTTCCTCTGTTCTGGGGACAGTTTTTTTTCTGTTTAGTTTTGTGCGTTCTTTTATGTCATCGTTTTGCGTCTTCTTTTACGGTACGTTTGTTCCAGTTTCCGGCTCACTTCCGACAGATTGCAGTACTACTTTCAGTTGTACCACTTCACGTAGAACGTGTTTTTTTTTTAACTTAAGATTATTATTCGTCTGCTACAAGAGAATTACGAAAAACAGCACCAGTAAAGAGCTCAGGCAACTGCAAGCAACGTACCCGATGCAATCGTTCTCGTCTCGACGTATCCATACAGAGTCCAACATCAAACGCGGTAGAAAAAACTGGAGTCCGAATGCAGTCATTTAAGTGATTGTGGACTGTGTTGCGATCGCTATCTAATCCATTTGGCGGAAAATGTGTTGTGCCTCACTCGCTCACGCCGGTAAGCCAAGTGGAATCGAGTGGAGTTTTGCGATGAAAGTACTTGGTGGATAGTGCTGCTTTTTTGCGTATGTAATAATTGGTGTAGCTGAAGTCCCAATAAATCATTTGTTTGACTGCAATGTTGATTAGACACGACTCATTTAACTTATCGATCGTGGATTGCTCCGTCTTGCATTTCTGGATGTTTAGCTATCGAATTGCGTTAATTAAATCGGCTTATTATTACAATTCAGGAACACCAAACATACATGAACTTTGTGTACATACAAGTCACCACTACACCTGACTATTAGTAAGCTGGAATGCTTCTACACGATTGTCCGCCTTTGCCGACTGATGGCATATGATTTCAAGATAATTAACGTTTATAATCAATTACACTCCCCGTATCAATTATCGCGGTTGCCTCAAACAGTGACAGTGCGGGATAATTAATCCGATCTAATTTGCATGCCTTGTGTCAAACTCCCCAGCGATGATGAGAGGAGACAGTGAGCAAGCTCCGGTATTCCGTTGGTGGGTACTTGATGGTGGATTGAGTGACCTTATAAAAATATTGTCTTTTGGAATATTGCATTAAAACGGTTCTTTATAATGGAAATATGAATTATGACAGCTTTAATAATTTATGATTGAGCCTAGTAGATAATGCAATGTAGAATAGTGTCTGGGGATATTGATCGTTTGGATGTCATAACATCTTTAAATGCTACAAAAGAGACATGGTTTCTCTGTAAATATGTCAATCCTGGAAGCCTGGATATGCGATAGGGAATGTCACTACTCAGTCAAGACAAGGCTGCAATGAAACAAGAGTTTAGCAGGAGAGTCTTGAGGAGTCTTTAGATATTACTAAGTTATCGGAATTCTCTAAACTACATATATAGTCTCAGGACTCACATTATCTCTGAGATATAGACTCTGTCCAAAACTGATAAGGAAGGTGCTCAGACCTAAACTTCTAGTCTCATATCTTTGGAAGGACACAGTGTTATGTCCAGTGACCTCAATATTCTGCTTGTTATCTATTGCTCGAACACTATAAGACTCCCTAGCTTGCTGTGGACTATCATTTTATGATAATCCTACCATCCAAATGAAGAGATCAGATGGCCTTTGATAATCAGGACATTAGGGATAATAGGATGGATTTTGCTAGAGGTCCTGAGGATATCTACAGCAGGCCCAATTAAGATACTGAAGTAACGATACACAATTCTACTTCTGATGTTCAGTAGAACAGAGACTAAGTTACTGATTTCTTCAACTTCAAATATTTAAACCCCAGTTTTTTAAACATAATATCAGTTTGTAATTCTAAAATATTGGTATTGAGGTATTGGAAACCAACAAGCTCAGCTTCTCCTCACCTCGTGAACGTGTTTAAATAACAACACACCACCGATGCAAATAGTTTTTCCCTGCGACACTAATCACGTCAACACAATGCCATGCAAGATTAACTTCCCGGAATGTGAAGCATTCGCTAACCGGTGTGCTCTTTCCATCAGCTCCACACCAACACCAGTAACCGCGGTAGTGCAACCGAGGTTTTCTCCGTCTCCGCTGCATATGGGCAACAGTGTGTGGTGCAAATTGTCGTCGTTCGATTCTTGTTTGTTCCGGTTACACTCCGGTACGAAAGATTCAATCGGAGGAAATAGAGGGAAAATTCCACCTTCGTTTCAATGGGACCATCTTGCTGGCCGGCCCCCCGTACAGAAGGTGGAACCAAATTTGTGTGTTTTTCTTCGGCATCATCGGCGGCACGGTGCTGTCTCCAAAGGAATGCCCGTTCGATTGCTTTCCCCTATGGAGAGTGTCACCTTAGACACACGCACATAGCCGGCCCAGTATTTATAGGCGCTCGTCGCAGCACGGTTTGTTTGGTGTGTCGTCCGCACACATACCCCCACACACACACATAGACACGCCACGGGTGCACTAATTTCTGTCTGTGGCGCGCGGAATTAACGGACAGTTTATTTTTGTCGCGCCAAAATATTTACGCACACGCGCGCACCGTTCTGCGGGATGACACTTTACCGAAGAGTGGGCCTGTTTCCCGGTTTCTAGTGGTGTGTGCAGTTAGATTTTCACCTGCCAAAGTAGAACCGCTTTCCGTTCGGTTGGTTTGGAAATTCTGGTAAACTGATCCGACTACGACTACGGCGGCTTGTGTGTGGGTACGCATACGCGCAAAGCGAACGGACAATCTCATTAATCACGCAACCACGTGACTGGGATTTAATTCTACTCATTACTATGCGCACACACAGCGACCGCTCCGAAACGAGATACTATTTTCATTTGCAAAGGGAAAAGCGAAATTCTTACTTCCCTTGTCCTGACGCCTTCTTCCTGCTTCCCTAGTGTGCTGCCAAGTTGTTTGACATAAATTGGAGAAAACATACTTAAAGCAGCTTTAGCCATGGAATTAGGCTGATTGAATTAATGAAGCAAAGTAAAACATTACACCAATATCTTAACACTCCACCGTACCACCGGAGCAGCCAACGGTGGCAACTTTTGCAAACGCTTCCCGCTAATAACAGTTTCACGTGATTGGAATTGACGTCTTTTGGGTTGTTGTTTCTACTGTTACGGAATGATTTGCTGGAGCACTAGTTGGGAGATACAAACAAAAAAAAAAAAAAAGAACCCGGTTCCAAATATTTGCGTCTCACGTCTGGAGACCACTGGCCCGAACCTCTCTCCCTCTGAGTGGCTGATCACGATTCTTGGCGAGGAAGAAGATGCTTGCACACCCAGCACCATCGAAAGCTCATCATTCAGCCATTTATCATCATTTAGATGGTAAAAGGTGAAGCTGATGAAGACACACAAAAATGCGACCAGAATCGTGGCAGGCAGGTGGGAAAGTTTTCCTTTTGGGTTAAAGTACGTGAACGAGTTTACTTTCCTTCTTGTATGCTGATGCAGTCGACAAGTTGGGCTGGAAGAGGTGTGATGCTTTGCCGGAAGAACTTGCGAATTAATCATCGCTTTTGTCAGCGCCAGAGAAAGGATGGCTCTAATTGCAGGTGAACGCTGATGATGAAGTCGAATTGACGGAAAATTGATCGCTGTTAGCGGAATGTTTTGATGGTAAAATTTGCGGAATCTTCATTGTTTGAAGGTCATTTCATTTGTCTGGAAAGTAAATTTAAGGGTCTTCATGCTGTGTGTCGCTGCTACAGCTGGGAAGGAATACTAATTGCGGTAATTATTAGAGATCCATTCCCTGGTCACATTAATGATCTCAACAATCCTAGTTGCTTAACTTCGGTGATCGGACGAGAACCGGTGTGTTCAACATGGTCAACAATCCTAGCAACAAGTCTAATAACATTTGGGACACTGTTAAAAAACTCCAGAATTGATGGAAAACTGTCAATTTTTTTAGGAAAGTACCAAAAAACTTCAGGATGCTCTCTTGATACTTTGTCCAACTGTCAGTTTAATTCTAAGTACGTTATGACGATATACCCTTTAGTGTTATAAGACCTTGTTTCCTCTGTAACTGTTTGGCAGATCTCAAGTTAGATTTTAAGTTAGGTTAACTTGGCTTGCTAAAGGTAACATGTATAGAGCATGTTTCGTTGTCTTCTGTAATCAGAAAACTGCAGGAAAAAAAACCCTCATTACCTTAAACATCTTGTGCGTTGCTAATGTATTTGTTATCAGTTTGTTGAGCGTAATTTAGAATTTTAGATTGACTATTGTCTAAAGTCGCGCCATGCAAAATGCGCCCGCACCCGAACCAATCCCATGTTTCCGAGCAAATTTCCCATCACGAACCTGGATACCTGGCTGCCGAACAGACCGTGAAATATGCCACTTAATCCTCCACCGACGATCATTTATCGGCTTTTACGCTCAGCGATCGATATGCATGCACAAACACACGTCCCCAAGTGGAGTGTACACGTTTGTCATTGCTATGATTCGATTTCACTTCATCCGGAATGGTAAATCGATCGATCGACAGAAGTCGTTCCACATCCGACCGTGTGCCGTGCTCCATTTCCGACCATCCAATTCTAACTCCAACACTGGCTGAACACCTTCCACTCGGTCGGTGTGATGTAAATACAATGTATTTGTCAAAGTTTGATTGTTCGAGCTCACGCTAAATGGTCTATCGTACCCTCTGGAGTCTGGGGGAAAAGGTGGCGCACGAGGTTTTCAGCGCTCGATCAACGTTTGCTGTTTGATAATCCCATTATCAACCTACTTATTTCTAACTGCAAGCCGTAATTCATGATGGCACTGGTAGGTTGCTAGGTACGGTGAGATGGAAGCAGTGCTGTACTATCCGGGTATCAGATGGGGAGGTCAGGCTATTCGTGCAAATGGATGTTTGAACGTGTCACACAAAACCGATACTCGGGCTGGAAGTTTTGCTCTTCCTGTCGGATGTGGTGTGTGTAAAGTGACACAATAATGACGCAATTCGATGTTGTAATAGGTGCAGTCTTCAATTGGAGGTTTTGTTTGTGGAGCAAATACCATTTACGTTGTATGAAATGTGGTCGAAAAGCTTCTAATTTCTCTAAATGCTGTTGTAATTGAGTTTAAAGGAATAACTTGGAAGGTGGACATGCATATTTTGAATTTAAATGATCGAAATGTGATTGTTATTTCTACTTTAAGGCAGTGCTAAGCCTTTATTGTTTGTCTAATTCAAATACTAAATATACTTCTCCTGTGCAAGATGATCTCTGGCCAATCTCTGCTTCCGCTTCCCCATCAAAAGGCTTATCGGATGTTATCGGGGTTTTCTACTAACCCACAGCTGATGATGTCAAAGCGCAAAACCCCGCACAGATGATGAAGTAATTCACCTAGCTAACGAAGTTGAAAATTCATTTCATCGAGCCTCTATCTGTTACTTTTAAGCATCTTTTACTGTACCGAAAAATTCGCTTCCAAAAACCACTCGCCAGAAAACAAAGACTCCTCTCCCAAAGCGATTGGGTTTCTGCGTTGTGTGATGGGATTTAAAATCTCATTCTCTGTATTTTTTTTTGTTTTGTTTTGGAAAAAAAAACAAACGGTGAAAAGTTTGGGCCTAGTGTAAATGCCCGCGTCTGCTGGTGCCCGGTCGAAAGTTTGACCATTGGTTGGCTCATCGGGGCCCTGCCGAACCAGGTAAAAGTGCCGGAAAAGTTTTCTGTTTCGTTCGGCGCTACCGGTTATTACCTGTGCCGCCGGTCGGGATGGTAAAAGGTAATATGAATCGTATACAGAAAGGAAAATGTGAAACGATAAAGCGAAATATTTATAAAACACTTCATCTCTACGCTTGCTGATGGGTGCGCTGCCTATTGTGGGTTAATATGAGCTGTCAAAGTTGCTTGCCGATAAACCCCCGAAATAGCTTTATCTTGGGTTTGCGTTGGAATGGCTACCGTGTGTTGGGATGGAGATGTTGATGAGCTTTCGTTGACGTCATGGTGAAAAAAGTATTTAATGGGAAAGACGCAAAATCTGATATTTTGTATCTTTTCCATCAATTAATTTTGGAAATGCTTTTTGGAACGATGACAGTACAGATTTTATAATAAAAGAAAATATAATAGTTTGACATTTCTGAACTACTAAATCGAACTTGAAAGACTTGAAAAGTTTGGGGCTTTAGCAATTGCAGGACTGAAATGTTTTAGCTCTAGAAATTCAGCGCCATCTTCAAAAGAGATCATAAAGAGCAGCACATTGTAGGATCCATATGGAAATTTAGCAATTCCTGAATAGAATTTAGAAATGGATCACAAGAACTTCATCCTGAACACTTTAACCAAATCTCCTGCAACTCCAAACACCGTTGCTGTGGATACATTCTTCGGTTCAGAAAAAAATTCACCTCTCGTATATGTGTCTGCCCTGCTCTATGTCAAAGGTGCCAACATTCCTCATTAGTTCATTAGAACGGACACGTCAAAATAAAAGAAGTCATGGCGCGTTCGTTTTATTGCGACATTTTGATGGAAACATTCGGTCATTCCTGTGGCGCCCAGACGCAACAGACCCGGAATCTTTGTTAGTGCAACGCCTTGGTTTTCACACTTGACCAGAGGGTGCGACGGAAGCTAAAACAACTCACTCTATTTTGTTTAGCTCTCTGGGTAACGTCATCATCAATCGCGGTTTTTCTTCCCCTTTTTTCCCATACAAAGATGCAGTTTGTTGTGTGGCTTAATTGGTGTATATGTTATGTGGATCTCAAAATAGTGGTGTGAACGGTAGAAAAATAGTTCCCGAATATGTTGGTCATCGGTATGCTATTTCTCACTGTTTTGTTCAACACTGTAAGCCTTTTTATGTCGATGCGGACAAATAGTGCAACATGAACCAGCGAACACCGCTCATTAATTATATTTTAGATGTTCTTGGCTCTGCACTGTGTGACTTTGAACACATATCGACCGGGATAGAGTGCATAATAATACATCTGTCACGTCGAACATGTTTTCACGGTTTTCCCATTTCAGTAGGATATTTCGGGAAAGGGGACACATTTTGGGTAAACGCAGCATAACGATCCCGGGGACACTAAATTAGGCCACTGCAGAACAGTCACACCGAGTGGTGCACCCGGTTCTGTCCGTTCGCTCAATTATGACGTCGTTTTTGGGCGTCGTTTCGCGACGGTTTTCATAGCTTTATCTGCAGGCCGGCCTTAAAGCAACGGAGCAAAAGGGGTTTTGCGAATGTGTAAAAGCCGTGAGTGAGCTCGCTTGGGAATGGGGATGCGCGAAACCGAACGAATCTGCAAACGGTAACGAGATTTGACAGCCGTCGAGCTGTGTGTACAAACGGGTTTGGGTCGGTTCTGTTTCTGTCCCGGGAACTTCATGAGGTCGTCCTGCAATCTGCTCCGACGTAGAATCGGTGGAGTTGGGCGATTGCTAGGAATATCGATTCGGAAAACAAGAGATGCCGATTTTGTATTGACCTTTTTATTGTTGGGTTGAGTGACTAGAAAAGTTGTGCTAAAAGCTATTATAATTAAAATTGATTTAGCTGTCATACCTAGTGATTCCTTTCTGTTTTGGAAAGCAATCTTTAAGACTGCAATACAAAAATTCATACTTAAGCTTAAAATTCCAGTCACTTATCACGTCGAAATAGAAAACGAGTCCCTAATACGTAAGACATAATTCCCCCGGGGCGGAACATTTCGAGAACAGAATCATTTTGTCGAAACCCGTCACGCGGGATCCAATATGCCGTGCTCTTTCCAGAACTCTGCAACCCTTTTTCCGAATCGAAGCAGCAGGAACAGTGATTTCCATGCCGAGGTCAAAGAAAATTGCGTCTGTGCAAATACGTAATCGAGAGCAATCACCGTTCCTTGGTGACCATTTGTCGAGCAAACGTTTTCCTTCCCCCCAAAGGTCATAGCAAAAGGATTAACGTTTTGCATTGAGCGTCAAGAAAGCGGGGGCACTGTTGGAAGTCCTTATCGGAATCGGTGACTACTCTCCAGTCTTCAACATTCAACTCCAGCATCCACAGGAAAACTAGAGAGCAGATGTTGGGCGGAAGACGAAAGTAAACGCATCTCTTTAAGCTCGTGGAGAGTGAACGGTCCTGACCGCAGCTGCCCGGACTTAACTGGATGCACGGTGGGTTGAGTGTTGAGTATGCTCACCATCCAGAGACATCCGGATGTCGTGTTTATATTGCAAGTCGATATCGATGGCAATACTGTGGCAATGAAAACGATACCATTGGTGGTTTGAGCTGCCCATTGACCTGTTGGTTGTATTGAAGGATGAGTATGTGTGTGTGGCGATGATGATGATGGTTAACCAGTGAAGTGTGCTGGTGGTGGCCATTTGAAGCTACCGTCTAATGGTTGATTGGTATTTAAAGTTATTTTGCATAAGTGTGTCGTAAAAGCGAGGCATACTTATTTCATTTGCCCACATCCAGCGGCGGTATCGAGGGAACCAGAAATCAATAAAACGATTTGGAATCTTGTGGGACATGATGGAATAAATAGGAATGCTATTAATTTTGTGTATGTGACGCGTTCGGTTTGCGTTGGTAAGAGTTAATCGTAAATGGAGTTAATAACGTTTACACGTAATTGTAGTGGCTGTGTGATTGTGGGTTGCGGTAACGCTATTATTAATATGGTAATAAAACATTACGATGTGACGTTATTTTATGTCCATGGATGTAGGAATTTTTCAAATATCTTAGTGTTAAAATATGTTGATGTATTGTAGCAATGTAGAATATATAATTAAACTGCTTTTTTCTCTCTTTTCGTTACAGGTATTGTTGCAACACTTAAAGTTATCTAAGTTATATCTGTGGTTCTACATTAAGGAGATGACCCTTTATGGAACGCTAGAACGGAAATTGACAGCACTTGGAATGGACAGATAAATGTGTCAAGAAAATTCTGCTCAACTCTTCTTGATATGATTGATAGAGACAGTATTGCAATCGAAGATTTTCTGTACATAACCTGGATATCGTACAAATTCTGAGGACACAAGTGATTGAAACCATTCACCGCCATCGCTTGCATTTAAATATATTTGCCTATAAAATTCATTACTCTTCAAGCACTTCAAACGGAAACGGGGGCTATCGCGTTGCCATCTGTGGCTGAAGTTATGACAGCTTGCGTCTATTAGAAACAGTCGACCAGGATAATGTTATTTACCCGTCCGGAGATGCGTCATTGATCGTGCACTATCGTCGTCTGCTGCCGTATCGCGTGCAGGTTGGCGATCGTTAAGCAAAAAGGTCGTTTCATCTATGTCAGCATAAATTTTCTACTCCTTCGTATCGTCACCAGCAGACCGACCAACCAAAACCGTTCAACCCGTTCCCCATACCGGGATACCGGGATGGGAAGATACAAGGTAGACAGGTGGTCGATGTCGGGATGTATCGCTGGCGCTGGCATAAGCTCAAGAATGCTTCGGCCCGAAAAATGGACTATTAAGTAAATCGTTCACTTTCCCTGGGAACACCAAAAACACGAACGTCATTCCCGGCAGTAGCGGCAGCGTTTATGATTATGTGATATGGGTATTTAAATATCACTATCCCATCACTATCCATCTTCACCCGACTGTGGGGAAGTCGACAGACGACAGGGATCCATTATTGTTGGTGGCGATGGTAAAGGTTGATGGAGAAGCTTCATGTTAAACAGCCGAATTAAACGCTAACTGCTACATTTTCGGGGCCGCATAAGCGTGCGTTACTACCGGGGGCCAGCCACACAATCCAATCTCCTGTTCTACGTTACTCTCTCTGACAGGTGGTCCGGTTTTTGCCTGGGCACATCGAACCATTTAATTTGCCACTTTATTTCCCAGGAGATCCGGTGAATTCTCATCACGATTAAGACCCGTTCCCTCGAGGGAATGCGAGTAAGGATGGAGGATTTTGAATTTTCCCAAAGTTTACGAATTGGGAAAAAAAAGTTGAGATCTGCTGAAGGCACTTTTCACGACTTTCGTTGCCAGTGTGGCTGGCCAGCACAATGTACAGCGACGACATATACTATTATCCATTTGCTGGTTTATCGGTGCTGATGAGTTGAGTTATATAATAGAATCCCTTTTTCTGGCTGGTCTGGTGTTCCGTTTTATCCCGTGGACTTTTGCCAGGGAATTTCATCGCTCCCTCGGAGTCCGATTTGCCCAACGCTCGTTTGGGAGTGGCATGAATATTTTATGGAAATTTGTAATCACATGAATACTGTACCTCCGATGCAAATGATTTCACTTTTAACGTGTAACGCGTCCACTGCTTTCGTTTTCCGGCACTTTTTTAAAGGCAAACAGTAAGACAATTTGATTTTCAGTTTCGCTTTCTAAATCGAATGGTCCTGGTGTACCTAAGTGATCCTTTTCTAGTACAATCATGTCCAGCATGTTAACGGCAGTTTGAAGATTTTTAAACTAACACACAATGGCGGTCAAAAATGAGCGAAATCATTCGGTGAGTGCGAATTAACAAAATTGAAAAACACTCTGTTTGCCTAAGGTCTCGGCACACGGAGAGGCTTTCGATAGATACGGACATAGGGAGTATGGTCAATTGGCATGCAAAAAAGCGTCCTTTTTCCGTGCAGACACTATAGCTGTGCAGCGCTAACTAAATTATTTTAACGAGCTCCATAAAAAAAGGGAATGTAAAACTGTCCAGCTAAATGGCGCCATCATGGCCCAGCAGCCCTTTCTAGCTTTTCTTCCCAAAAAAGGGGCTTTTTTCCACTTCGGATGGTTTTTGGTTTGCCAGTTACCAAATACCTGGCGCGTTTCCTTAACCGTGAAAAAAAACCAGACCAGTGTGTAACAACTGGTGTAAACTCCTCCGGACCCAGGTAGCTCCAGAATAGCCGAGGGTATAACGAAAGGATGGAATTAAACAAACCAAAAAAAAAGGAGTGTTGTTCGCGTAAGCGTGAGATCATGTAGATAAAAAAATACGGTGCAGAGGTTGGTGCCACGGCGAGAAGAAAATGTTTGTACACTTGTGCTTCTAGTGTCCTAACTGCGAAGAAAGCACAAAAAAAAAGGATCAAAATTTCCTCAAAAAGCAGGAAGAAAAATTGGTTTGAAGTGCACTTCTGACCGGTACTTTTCGAAGGTTCGAATCAAATTATCGGTGTGCAGTTCGGTGTCCTAAACCTGGCAGAGCGATGCTTAGAACCTGGTGGGACGATAAAGGAATTTGTTACTCGCGTCGGGAATGGAGAACCGCTCATTACTCATCTCGGAACTCAATTCGTTTCGTGTCACAGATGTCGAGAAAATGACCATGGGTGAAAAGGAGGTAATTTTTCGTGAGTTTAGTTTGTAAGGTTGACAAGATAGTGGATTTTACTTTTGGTGAAGTAATAATAGTAGAAGTAAGTTGTAATAAACTTAACCTGATAGGTTCTTGAAGTAGAAACAAAAAAGAAACAAGAGAAAAGATATGAAAATAGAAGAGAAACAACGTAAGAAAATGAATCGTTTGCAAGAATATTGCACGCATTTTGTAGCATCTAATTTATTATTACAAGAAACCAATATAAACCTAGCGCTTCTTCGTCTTTTATCACTTTGTATCATTGTATCTCTGATTGATAGCTGCCATACAATCAAGATTAATTATGCCCAACTGTCAACTTTCATACTGTTTACCCCCTCCCGAACACCATAACGTGCACACGCAACCACGAAAATTTAAAATTCATAAACATGCTAATCGTATCAATCATAACTACATTAAATGTATTTAATTGTACGTATATCGCCACCGTTGCTGCAACAAATCGGACAACTTGTTCTAGTTATCGTGCGGCGAGTGTTGTGTTTTTTGTGTTTGCCCCGCCTTGCAACTAGAACAATGTTGCTGTGTGCGTCGAGCAAGAACTGTGTGTTGTTGCTGTTGTCTGACTGAACCATCGACATTGCAGTAGCGCGCGCGCGTTCTTGGGTACGATCACGTGCCGATGCAGCAAGGCATTTAGACCACGTTTCGTGTCACGTTTTTGGCACCGACCGATAGGTACGTGTTTCGGTGGAAGCCTCCTGCTGTACGAGATCGATAAACTGTGTGGTGGTGTTCTTGCGTGTGTTGGTGTCCGTGAACAATTGGCAGAACGGAAACACGGAGCACGTTTCTCGGGCTTAACAAAAACAATTTCATTCTTTGCTACAAATACAATTTTAATACAAAAAGTCGTTTAAAGTTTTCAGCAAAAAGCTTTCTTCTTGTGACTCTAAATCGGCGAAGTTCGTTTCGTTTCTAGCGTAAAACTTAATTGTTCGCAAAAAAGGTGGATAATTGTAATTTACCGAACCAATTGAATGAGATGGTTATTAGATTGTATCAGTATTACTGAGCTTGTTGCTGTGCATTACATCTCGGGTACGGCACTTTACGCTGCACTTCGCACTTTTGCAGAATAAAATTAGCACCATCGAGCTGCAGTGGCTGGGTGTTGATGGCGCCCTTGGCCGACGAGGAGCCTTCGCCGCGGTACCAGTAAAAAGGGAATCCATTATGATACTTGGTGCGCTTGGTGGAGGCCCTCTAATAGCTTAATTATTGGCGACATGCCGCTAATTGGATCCATTTACATCTTACTGCTCCCTGGCCCTTGTCCTGTGCGATGAGGCAAAGTGTCAAGTTTTTGGCGCACTTCTGACACCACTGCACACTGGCTGGCACCCTGTTGAAGTGAGTCCTGCAACTTTGTCTTGGTAGCAGTATGATAAAAGTAATGTAGACCGGCTAAAGTGTCACTATGACATGGTCACATACATTTGGACCTCGTTTTTATAGATGATTGACATTAGGGATTTCTCGGAATGAAAGCATCATACCGTAAGAATGTGTCAAAGGCTGAGGTCGTTGAATCATCCAAATAAATTTATACATTGTGACGTTTATTTAATAAATAACGCTGTCCATTTTTTTGTTAGAAATACAAATATGAAGTATAACTCAATGTCAATACTTCAATGTCATACACTTAATGGCATATCGGGCGTATTATTCATGGGCAAAACTGGGCACGTATGTTTAGCAAAAAAAACCCCATCGTAGTTCGTACTTCTCCACAATCCAGATCATGCCATACCGTTCACATACACACGCGCATTGCATCTCAAGGATAAAGCGTAAATTCTTCGTCATCTTTCAACGCATCCGCAGGTCGGCTAGAAGTCCGCGCGTCGTCTTCTTCGTGGAGGGAAACTATTTTCTTTGGCGCATCCGCACGTCAGTTGCACGTGTTTGCCGCCAAACCCATTCTGATCCACTGGCAAAAGGAGCTGCAGATGGGGAGGCCCTGAGTTTGTTTTCACTTCCTTTTGACGACTATTGCATATCGAGTGTGTCAACTCTTGAATTGCAAAGATGGTGCTGCGGCTGCTACTGATGCGGCAATACGGGCAAAAAGATGCGTACATTGTAAGGAAGCCGAGTCTCTTAGGGAGCAGAGAGTTCGCTTCTGGAAGGTAGAGGGGACCACCGTCTGGGGAGCATATTTTTGTTTTGAAAAATCTCATTTACGTACGCAAACGTCTCGGTAACCCGCGGAAGGCAATTACCATCTCACGCGCATCGGCGATCCCCCCCGGCTGTCTACGGGGTGATATTTACGCAAATGGATTTCCGATCTATCGGGCGCTGGAGAGGGGCACGATGCACAGACGCTTTTGGAGTGCACGGGGTGGAAAAGCATACTTTGCCATAGTTCGCCAATACAACCCGAGCGCTCCAGCGCAGGTTCAATCACATGCAGCCGACGCACGGCGGGAAACTGTTTTGCATGCACGCGCGCATTCGGACGGAAATGGTAAATAGTATGTCGCATGCAAATGTGTGTCTGCGGCGGTCGTCTCCCTGGTGGGTACGTTAAGGAGTGTATCGTTTTCCGCGTACCTACCGGATACCGGATGGAGCTACTAGTCATTGATAGGATGTTATGTTTTTTGGTGGGTCTCTAACTCAGCCTTCCAACGCGTACAATATCTTAGCTGATGTAACATGTTGGCAGCGAAAGAGTTTTCTTTTTTGGGAGTAATGCTGCTTGAAGTTGAAGACTTCAATTGCATTTTCTTAGCACAAAAATAAGACAAAAAACAAGTCCAGATTACATTATACAGTTCTTTAACGCTAGTATTAGAAGTATACAACTTCTTTTGCTGTCTGGAAGATGTCCTTCTTTTTTTCCCGATCACACACCGATACCACACCGATAATGATGATCATCCCTGCACGGCAAAAGAGCAGGTGCTGCTCAAGATATGGCAATTTAATATGCAAACAGCATCGGCTACCGATTCTTTCCACCAGCCAAACACCACCGGAATGTGTTGATCGGCAAAAGTACGAAGAGATTTTAGCACGTCCCGTCAGAAAAAAAGGGGGGAGTCCTTGTGCTCGCTTATTTGGTTTTTGCAGCTTGGCAAGATATAGCGATTTGTTTGCAAATTCTTTTACTAACCTATGTTTTATTGCTCTCTATTGCTGTGGTGTCCATCTGTTGCAGTGATGTCGGTGCAACCTGTTCCCGTTTATTTGCTTACATTTTTCAATGCATAACAATGAGATTCGGAATAAGAGAAAACGCCCGATGAAGAGTTGCACTGTATGTTGGGGTTCGCTTTGCCAAATTGTATGAATGTTATGCTCAATTTTTTTATTCTTATCTGACTGTTTCGGCATGGTAAGATTAGAAAACATTATACAGTGCAATGTTTTACTTTTTAAGCTTAGTTTAACAAAAGATACAGTCAATTAAAACACCATCAATTTGCTGGAAAAAATATGCTCCACCACGGCATCATGTACAGCAAAACAGAAGTCACGCTAATTCAAACCGCAATGTAGTTAAAAACAATCATCGCGTCCCGCTGTGTCATACATGTATCTATTTGTTTCGGGAACGATCGTGAGCATAGTTTTTAATGGAAACACATTTTTTTTTTCGTTTGCGTTACCAATGAGTGCGTCGTTACTCATCGCGTGGCGTGGTCGGCAACGAATTGGTACATGCTTTTGTATTTTGTTTCGTTCTCCTTAATTTGCCTCTCAAATAGAGCACGCGGCGACATCATTGTAGGTGGTGCGCCCACCCACAACCAACCAATTGGGTAAAAGCGCAAGCCGCGGTACAGAAGAATGAGCGCGATTGTATGCTCTATGTTCGGATCGCGCGGTAGGCGATCAGTGTCCTGTGTCGTTTTTTATTCCTGTTTGTAGCTTGTTGCTATTAAATTACACCACATGGGTTTAATAAACATGGTTTGGAATCTTTCTACATATGCGAGGAATGTTAATAATTGTTCCATTTAAACCAAAACATGTGTGTCAAGTTGTGTTTTTTTTTAGTGACGCAGAAAGGTTGATTCATGCCAATTACGCACGTTTGGCAATTTTGTCTTATTGCTCGTGATAGTGTTGAAGCAAATAAGATAAATCGGAAAATTGATCGTGATGGAGCATATTTATGATTCCGAATAGAAATTGACTTCTCATTGTATCTCTCCATTTCTAAGGCGTTCGATAAACCGATCCTCCCAATGTTTCGCCCTTCGTTTGATCCGCACTTTGCTGTGGTGGCAGCTGGTGGCTTCGTCCCCCCAAATGTGACGATGACAATGCAAAACGATTTAGTACCGTGACGATGGTGGGCCCCATGTTTGTGCTACGCTAAATCATACACCGCAGCACCACCGGGGGTACGTTCAGTGACATACATGCACGCACGACCATCGGCAAAACCCATGTTTGGTCGACTTCGCAGACGCCCCCGTGTACCCGTGTGTACTGCACCATAAACATAACATCCTCCCGGTGTGGTGCTCGACTGCAGTAGTGGACCCCGATCTGGTGTGACTTGGTTTGCATGTTGAGCGACACAGTATGAGAAGCGCGAACGTCGTCCCGCTAGCAAAATCCCATCGATGCACATAGTTCGATGTACGCGCAGCGGTGACGATTGGTCGTGTGATGGAGGTTTTATTTTTAATTTGTGACTATTTTTAAACATCGCCAAATCGACGGCGTGGAAAATAATACACAGAGAAGAAAAAACCTCCCCCCCCCAGAATGCCACAATAAACTCCCGGTGTGGTGTGGTCCCGGGTGGAAAAAAGGGGACGGAGGGCAAAAACATGTGTGCAATGTGTGTTTGCAAAAAAAGTGCAGTGAAGAAGCGAAAAAAAAATGCTCGGGGAGAGTAAAAAAACAAGAAAATAGTGGATAAATCGGCGTCCGAAAAGCGTGTCATCGGTGTGTGTGTGTGTGTGATTATTGTGTTTTGGTTGATTCAATCGAGGTAATTGTAGAGTAGGTCGTGACGCGGCGACACTGGTTGACAAATGGTTTCATGCATGCCATAATGTACGATAGGAACACCGGATAGCTGTAATGTTATTGTAAATCATATGAAACGATTGCAACGATGGCTGTATGGCAAGCAAATTATACGTTAAGTTGGTTAAGATTGAAAAATGAAAAAAACAACGTGATAAGATGTATGTAGTAAACGAAAAGCACGTGTTGTTTTATTTTTTCATTGTAGTTTTTTTGTTTTATTTTTAGCTCTGATTGCTTTAGGAGTTTGTTTTAAGTGTGAGCTTACTTTTAAATTATCAGTTAATTTCTTTTGCGTAACAATTTAACAATTTTGAATCAACTTTATTTATTTTTATATTACCTTTATTTGGTTTGTTATTGTTAATGTTTTTACGTGAAAAATTTGAACAAAACTTTATTTTATGTTTAGTTTTCCCATTATGGCATCCTTTACAAAGATTTTATGGTAAAGATACCATATTAAGAATTGTTTTTAAATGTTACATTTTAAGTTAATTCTAACATGTAAATATTTCCTTTTGTTCAATCTTTTTTAGTCTTTTTTATGTAAGCTTGATAGTCCGATGAATAGAAAAAAGTATAGGGACATTTACGGCTGCTATATTTTGTAGGTATCGTGCCTCGCGTCTTTGTATAGGAAGCTGTTATTAACTTATCTTTCAATTAACAGAAAGCTCATATATTTTACTATTTTCTATATTGTTTTTTTTACTAAAAGGATATTTCATTAGAAAATGATAACCATAGTTCTATCAGTGTTCGCTCTGCAACTCCAGTTGTAAACATGCTTACGCATAAACACTTATTTTACATATCTATGATTCCACTTATAGTCTTAAGTCTTCGACTTCTGTAAAAAAACTCGACAGAATGTAAAACTCTTGAAGAAAATAACGACAGTCTAAGACAAAACATACACACACAAACCTTGAATATCCTCCATTATTCTATGGCAGGTTCACACAATGCTCCATAATTCATCACCATCCCTATCCTAATTTATGCACATCCAAATCAGTTTAGATGAGCTGCAGGTGTGTGCTGTTGTGGGGTCGGTTGTGATGGGAGAGAGAACCTCGCTTCGTCCGGACACGCAAAACACGCGTCCTCAGATTTCGTCCTGACGGTATGAGTGTGTGTTGCGCTATTTTGTTTGTGGCGTTGGTGTTGCCGTTGTCTGGTTCATGTGTGATCCTTTTTAACGAATCGTCTAGTCGGAAGGTCGCATGCCGTCTCTACTATGATGCTATGCGTGCGTGAATTAAAGGAACGATTCTGCAAACAAAAATGAACCAGAATCGGGTGTTTTCTCAGCACCAAAGGTTTTTTCTTTCTGCTCCAAAACTCCTGTGGTCGAAGTTCCTACGTCATGATTGCCACCCTCCCCATGGATAAGGCTCAATTCCGTAACGGTGGAACTCACCTTTCGACTACTGCACTCATACACACACTGCCACAGCGTTCTACCCACACACAGAGTTCCGTTTTGTGCAGGCAGGGATCATGCCTACCGACTGGCGTCGGGGGTTGGTTGTCGCGCTTAGAAAAGGATGTTGTTGGCCCGGGGGTGGCCCAATGTGTGTAGGCTAACACGCAAACACACACATACACACTAAGAATCTCTGGCCCGTGTCGCGTCGTCGGCAGACCTAGGTAGAGGCCGAGTTGTGGAGGTATCTCCTTGCCTGGGAATCTCGTCGAGATGATTCATAATATGCGCCCTACTTGTGCCCTACTTGAACTTCGTACGCTCGACGAGCGTGCCACAGACGACGCACACAACGGTGTACGAGCGGACGAGTTCTCTCTCACACACTGGCAGGGAGTTATGCTCGGGGAGAGTAATGCTGGTCCGGTATGTTTTGGTGCTTTGTTTTGCTCATTCGCTTAGTACGTTAGTAACAACAACCGCGTGGGTGATACACACGGTGGGAGAACATGTTTTATGCAGAGCACTAGACTAAGCCGGAGAGCACGAGAGAGCTGAGAGTGATAGCAGAGTGTTCATAGTAAACGGAATTAGGTGAGAAAAAACATAGAAATCCGAGGGGTCCATCGATGTATCTCCGTGGCATCAGTGTTGCTCATCAGATTCTTTTCCAACTCTTGGCTCAAAAGTTTAAACTTGATGAGTTCTAAATGAATTCTCGTTATTTGTAGTCGCAATATCGAAAAAATTGACTTAAAGTTTATTAACATCGTGCTCAGTATTCCTCCAGAATGGGATACCAATTTATTCAACCAGAACAATGAACGCTTTTAACGCATCTTGTGAATACCATTCCTTTTTGCGAAACAGCCTCTAAGAATTAATTCCGAGGCCTACCGTTTCCATTCACTTCACAACGCACGGAAACGCACACTCTTACTTTCTAACAAACCCCTCAAAACAAAAACCACCCCATTGCTCCGGGGACTCGCTCGAATTGCGTGCTCTCTCTCTCGCGCTCCTGTAAAGACCGAACGCGTGCAGGCAGGGTACTGCGCTTTACTAGTATTGGTAACGCCACCATATCGCAGAGGCGTCGGCGGGCGTATGTGTGGGCCAAGAGCAGTTGCAGCATACTGTGAGCGCGTCCGAGACTTACTCACTCAGTTCAATCTTGGTCTTTCTGCAGCTTCGTTCGCGTCCGTGTCCGGGTAAAGCAGCAAACGACAAAAAGGCTTCTTCCTTTCGCAAAACCGGAGACGAACTACGCAAACGGTTCTCGATTCCTCGATTGCGTCAAGTTGCGGAGGTGTGTTGTGCGTGTGTACTTTAAGTTGAGTCTCCTTCTGCTTTGAGTCGCATTTGGCGGCATTTCTTGCACCAGAAAGCTAGGTGACATCAGAATATTGGTGGCGACAGCTGCAACTCTAGCGCTTAGGAACCCCAGCGCTGGTGACCACAATAGGTGGGGTGTTGTGGAACGCGCTAGGAACACTAGCCGTTTAGTTCCAACCAAACTTGTTGATCAGTTCCTTGATTGGGTGAATAACGCAGACCCGCGCCAGCTCTTCCCTCCACGACCGAGTGTCTAGCGTGGTCGCCTACATCTGGTCAATTGAATTCGGTGTGTCGTTTGTGCGTTTCTGTGTGTCCGCGGTGAACTTCTCCTATCGGTACAGTACGCGACGGCCGCGAGAAATTACGTCATTGGATTGAAGCGGACCGTTTTTTTCGGGTGAGGCAGAGAGGCTTGCGGTGATTAATTAGAATCTGGTACAGAATACCCTACGCAACGCAAGTGGGGGTCTGCTGCTCCATTGAGAATATCAAACCCAGGACCGTGGGTGTGCGTCATTACCTGACCTAGACTGCGGTTAGCGCTAACGTTTGGCTCCAAACTTTTCGTTGGGGAGTGTCGGGTGTTCCAATGTTTGGAGAGCCTGCAGCTTGTTCCTGGTGCTTTTACTCAGATTGTGCGAAATTAAAGCATCAGTATTTACAGTGAAGTTGTAAAAGTAAAGCTTTAATTGGTGGGATTTGTGACGACTTGTACAAGGAAAAAGAAACAAGTTTTCCAACAAAATCGTTGTGCATTTATGAAACACAGCTATTAATTATATGTGTGTTTGTGAATGGTGTGTTTCCCGTAACAAGTGCGTAAGGCTTTGAAGTGCGTTTCCCGGTGCGATTGTGTTTGTGTGAGTGTGTGTGAGAGAAGTCATTGCACGCGCCACATAACAGGAAGGGTGACTCGTGTCGCAAGTGTCGTCCTGTGTAATAATAATCCTCACCGTAGGGAAGTTGCCCGGCGGAGGGCTCTACAGGCAGCAAAATCGTTTCCGTGATTTCGTAATACTTCCCTTTTGCAATCAGCGGACGGCAATACAAGGGTGCACACCTAACCCCTGTGGTAGCTCTGCAAGCCGGCAAGTAGGGTAACACCAAGTCCTGCCGCGTCAGTAGGAAGGTTGAAGGCTCAGGTCCTCAGTTTCTGTGTGTGTGTCCTAGGTGCGTACGTGTTTGTGTGCTACAGTTAAAGTTCCATCGAAAGTGCAGCCAGGGTAGTAGTGGTTTCCTGATTGTGGAAAATTGGTTTTCCCCCTCTCAGTTGTTGTTCTATGTAGCGAGAGCGGTCACAGTTAACGTGAAACGTAAACGAAAAAGGGGTCGTACTGAATATTACCGTGGCCCAGTCATTGCCGCGCGTGCTAGTAGTAGCAGCAGCATTTTGTCACACCTCCATCCGTTGGATCCGTCCACCATAATCCGCCAGAATTGAGCCGCCTATGTACATCAAGAAGGACCCGAGAAAGGAAGGTACGTGAACGTTGCGCCGCCTGTTGGGGCACGGTGGAAAGATGGGGGAAATCGGTTTTTGTTTTTGAAAAACCCAAAAATAAAAAATCCTCAACTGCAGCTCTACGTTCATCTGCTGGCGTGGTAGTCGAGTCGAACCTGGAAGATAAAGTTTAAGCGTATTCAGTACACCGGCTCACGCTTACAGCAAAAGGAGGAGAACCTTACACCGGATGGTTTTCCCCCTTTAGTTTCACCAAGCATAGATTAGAATTTCCTCCATCCAGGGGGTGGATTTGTTTACAATTTGTTCGTGCATCTTTTGCTGGGCGCTAGTCGGTTTTGTTCCAAACTCTGGAGACTGGGCATGTGCCTCGATTTGAATATTCTCGCATTCTGCAACCGGAGTACCGGAGGTTCTTCGGATCGAGATGATTTTGCCCTTTGTTTATCCTATCGACGGACGATGACGACCGGGTCGACTGAACTATTACACTGGTGGTCGACGAACGCAAACCGCTTTCCGTTATGGTTAAACTCTTCCACCAGACACCATTTTTACGCGGGGAACTAATTGAACGGACGCAGAAGTTCATCTACGCTATGCGGTGCGAACAGATGTCGGTAATGTCCGTATGTTGTAAATTCGTTTTTTTTATGTACAATATCGTGATGAAAATGCTGCAAGAGTATGAGGTTTTGTTTAACAGCCGTAACTCTCACTTTAAGAGCTCCGGATGGGTTTAGTTTCAAGTCCTTAACTTAGTTTTTCAGGTAGATTTTAAGAACTCGAGGAACCAGATATAGACCTAGACATCCAATTCTAGATACCTAAACCACTATCCTACTAGAGTATGTAGTTATGTATATTGTTGTGCGTCAAACGAAGCGACATCTTCATCTTCCCCGAAGA
This sequence comes from Anopheles maculatus, assembly GCA_002091835.1. Taxonomy (NCBI): domain Eukaryota; kingdom Metazoa; phylum Arthropoda; class Insecta; order Diptera; family Culicidae; genus Anopheles; species Anopheles maculatus. Next base: position 195,573 of record KZ061806.1, read on the forward strand.
CAAAACTCACCTCTCGTGCGTAGTTCTCGGAACCGAGTGCGTTGTGTGCTGCCATTTTGCCAGATCCTAAAATCTTCCGGGTTCACCATCGGTCATACAATCATGCTCGTGATCAGTCCGTGCAACCTGCCCGCCAACTGTTCGGGTCTTGCTGTGGTTGCAAGTATATCGCGCGGTTCTCCTCTTCCACACATCGCCCCAGTCCCCGTGCCTGCCAGTACCCCACAATCGATTAAACGAGATAATTTCCTCCATTGTGTGTGGTGGTGAAAACCGAACTCAAGAGTGTGTGACTTAAGAGCATCGGTAACCGCAAAGCTATCACGCATTTGCTACGGCTTCGCACATCTCTCGTTTGCGTATTCGCCAAGAATTGTTCGCCGCACACGACACGAGAAGACGTGTAGCAGCAGCTTTCCTTCTTGCATTGTCCGGCGAGTGGATTCTGCAGTCATCGCCAGTTCCAACGACGACTGCAAGGTGAGAATTCCATGCAAAAGCGAATCCACCGAGGGTTTGCTTGCATTAAGATTCTGTGCGAGAAGAACTCCGGTGAGCGCGCGCGTTTGTGTGCGTGTATGTGTTGGTCTTGATATGCTTAACAGCTCAGCTGGTTTTGGGGTTATTCCCTTGCCGGTTGTTGTCTTTACCTTGCAGCACTCACGGCTGCATGCGTTAAATGGCGAAGAAGTGATTCTAGCGACGACTTGGTAGGCAGGCGGGACCCTGAGCGGGTCGTTGAACATTGAACTCAACCTTGCTCACCTTAGGCGCGCAGACCGTTTTGCCACCGGGCGGACGTGGTCGCTGTTGCTGGGCCATAGCACGATCTCTGCCGTTGCCGTTTTGTGTGTGTGTGTGTGTCTGTTTTGTTGGAAAAGAAATAGACCCAGCAAGCTCTGGGGTTCGGGTGGTGCTTTTTTTTCTCCCTCTGTGCTTCTTGTCCTTCCAGGTGGCGAAAGCTCATCAGCATAATAAAACCGACCGTTTGTATGCATGCATGGGTGTTTGTGTCGCGTTAGTTCTCTTCTTCCATTTCGAACGGGTTGCAACACACCACCGAGAAGAGTACTCCTCCGGATGGGTGGAATAAAAACAAACCAAAAAAAAAGGCCGTGTGAAAAGTGACAGCTAAAGAAGCATTCTTTTTATGCGCTGAAGAAGCATTTGTAGCATTTATGCGCTTTGATCGTTGTGCGGGGTATTTGGTGGCCGGTTTGGAAGCGTCCGTTTTTGTGTGTTGCTGTTCTTACAGCGAGCATGAAGAACCTCCGATGGTCTTCAGTGGAGACTATGAATACGGATCGTATAACTTTATTACTCTCTATTCCCCCGGGGGAAAAGCGAAGTCGTCGGCGTTATTTCGAACTTTACGACCTATAAGTTCTATGACCTGACCCGGTGATACTCTGAGATCATCGATTGTCCTGGTGGTAGAGCTTCGTCACAAAGAGCACAGTCGCCAATTGATCTTGGCGAGTTGCTTCCGGCGTTGAAATGAATATCTTAACATAGTTTATTGTGAGCGGGGTTATTTGAAATGCAGACAGTTGTAATTTATTTTTCCTCGGAAGTACCTACATTTAAGTAGGCAGGATGGTGTGATGTTACCTATACTGCTAGCGGCCGCTTTAGTTGCCTTAGGTAGCAATATAGTCAACGTGAGGTAAAATATCTCAAACATTCATGTGTCCCGTATTCGACCGTAAATCACTTAACCTCAAATGTATTGAGCACCGATGTTAATGTGCATTTATGAAAATGCCAAATTTTGCAATTTATTTTCGCTTCTTTAACGTCTCGTTTGTGGAAGTGTTAATTCCATCGGCGGAAAGTGTTTCCAGGGGGGGGGGGGAAAAGAGTTAACTACCATAATGGGTCCCACACAATTAAAAACCAACGAATGCACGAAACGTCAATATTTCTGTGTGAAATAATTTCATTGCTTAACGGCTACGTTCAGGCGTCCGGCGAAACACAAATGCATCAAAAAGCTGTGCATCCGTTATGGTTGACGATAATCGTCAATTCCGTGAAGGTAGCTTTTCCGATGTGACGATTTCCGGCTGCCCTCTTTTTAAGTGCTGTTTTATGCGCCTGTCCTTTTGGTTATATTGGACGAATTATTGGCGTCAATTTTTTGTTTTCAGGAGAATCCACGTTCAATGAAAAAAACGGAAGAAAATGGTGTGTTAACTGTGCAAAATAAAGTTTTGCGGGCGGTTTGATGAGTGCCATTCAGAGCTGGAAATTGTGAATGGCAAATTCATATTCGTATGATTAATGAGCGGAGCTATAAGCTACACTCGGCAAAAAACGACAAAGTTTTTCTTTGGTGTATGGATGCCTCCCACCCTTAGCTGATGCATTCATTGACGTACTGGCGTATTCTTTTTTTTTGCACCCGGTAGTCTACATGCGCATCAGTCTGCTAATTGAACGTCTAATTAAAGCTAATCTATTTCGTCAGCGCGATATTGCTGTTCGGTGGTGGTCGTTTGACAGGCAGCGCTCTACTACCGAGTCTACCCGAACAAGGCACCCAGGGAGGATAATTATGTGCAAGAAGCGTTAATGAGTGGGTACACAGTCGTGAATTGGATGGACGGAAAAGGGATGAGTTTTAGTGTGAAAAGTTGTTTTTACTGTCCCTTTTCGTTCGTTTTGTGCCTCTGGGTTTCGTCATATTCTAGTTATATTTGTACAAACTATTCATTTCCAACATTTGCCATCCCTCTGACGAAGGTCCAGCAAAGAAGCAAACTCATCAAACTAATAGTAGCATCGTTGGATATATTAGACGAAGCATGAAAATTAGGGCATCATTCGTGTAAAACCCTCGCAATCGGAACGCCATTTTGTTATCGGCCATCTCGCGAATGGGCATCTCAACCACAAGAGGTAGCGCTTTCGTGGATGGGCAACCGCAAGTTGATTAACTTGCCCGTACGCTACTCCCCGTGACTATTCGCAAGCAGATCGTGTTCTCGTTTTTTCGTTTCCTTTGCTGGCCTGTTGCTGCTGTCTTCCCTTTCGCAGTTGCTTTCCAATGGATTAGAGAGATTGTAGTTGTCCGGGAGGTTTTTTTTCTTCCCTTACCGTAGTGGTGCTACAAACTCCAACCATATTGGATAGTTCCGATACGATGGAATTGGCACTGACCGCATACTCATCGATAACTGCGCGCGAAACGCGAATCATGATCAATTACTGTTACTGCTGCTGGTTCGAATCAGCATATTGTGGAAGCGTGGTTTTTTCTCTTCCTTCTTTCGGTACCATCGTTACTCGGCTGGTGCCTCAGCAACTTTGGTCTGACATAATGAAACGGTGGATCATCCTCATCATCATCCATCCCGCCATCGCCGGTTTCTCGTCGTCGTCCACCACCATTTCTACGCTATTTGATTTGCAATTTCGTTCAGTAATGGCTCATAATCATCATTAGTCGCCCAGAGTACTGGATTTGGCGGGTATTGGATGTTCGGTAGCTCGTTGCCGTTTCGTAACGCAACCAAAATGCTTGGTCGGTCGTGCTAACTGCTGCCCTACTTTGGGTTTGGGGTGAATGTGAAGCCTCCGAAAAATCTTCTCCCAAAGTACCTCCACAACTCAAATCCAATCAGGGACCCGAGTTGGTGCACTTGTTGCATAAGCAAATTGAGCTCTACTTCGTGGTCAAGAAAGTGTCTTTGGTTTGGAAGGTGGGAAAGACTTTCAGACATTCGTTTTTTTCATTGGAAGTTCTGGTGTTGTGTCGGAATTCAGTCTCAAGATACAGTCAACAACTCATTGTACAACAGTTTTATTAGAGGTACGCTAAAACAAGTCATAAATAGGTCTTACATTACTAACAAGATCTCAGCCGCTACAATAAATGCCATCATCGGCCCTAACTCTAATGTCCCGTCCCTTCAGGCATCGGTATCAGCTGGAACATTTTGTCCGGATTCTCCTGCATGACACCGACGTGTTGCGTTTCCTGTGCGGCACAAACGTCATCGTGGCTCCGCTTCATCAACCGTACGATCGTTTCCTTCGGTTCGCACACATAGATCTTCTTCTCGACAAGTACATACCCACCGCATCCGCAGCTACCACCACCCGGCTGGACCTCGGTCGCGTACTTGTTGTACACGTTCCGTTTTTGATGCTGCGGTATGGCATTGTCAAGTTCGGCGGGTTGAGGCATATCTTCCGGCCGTGGAGCTGCTTCCAGTTCCACCTCCATCAGTGAGGTTTGTTCGGGCGAAGCGTTTGATGTGGCTGAATGTTGCGGTTCCGTTTTGGTGGCGTGTTGTGGTGCACTGTTCGCACCGGCTGCCGTGTGTGGAATAGCCGATGCAACACCACCACCATTATTGGCAGCTTTTTGTTGCGGTGGTGTTTTTTTGGGAAGCTTAGCTGGTTTCTGCTGCTGGAGCGGTAGTGGGACGGGAAGAGGTTGGGAAGGTGTTTGCTGTTGCACCTGGGCCTGAGCGAGAGGTGTTGGGTTCGCTTGAGGAGTTGTCAAGTAGGTGGTAGCTTGTGGGAGCACAGTTTGTCCAGTACGTTTGACAATCGTAACCTCCTCGGAGCTGTCAAAGTCCTGCATGCCGTAAGCGTATGGAGCCGGTGGAAGGTCTCGCTGGATGAAGACTGGATTTGTAGGACTTGCCGTAGCAAGGGTAGCCAGGACTCCGACAAAAAGAACCGCATAGAACGGCTTAGAACACGGCATCCATCCGTAGCTTCTGCAAGTCATCTTCTGGCGGAGACGTTTTTCTGTGTGCTGCATCTTGGACTCCTCAGGGACGTTATTCTTGCAGCACTTGCACCGTAACAATGTGGACCATCGTCAAACGAGACCATCTTTAAATATGGCAGCTCCTTTTTCGGACGGTGTTACGAACGCACCGGCAGTTGATAAAGTCACTCCGTTAATCTAATGTCTTTTGCTCATTGTTGGACAACTTCGAAAAGGTAACTCGCGTCTCTACAATCGCTTGAATCGTTTTGTAACCGAACGGTTGCACTTATCTATGTCGCGCGAATGTCGTATCGCGGCGGTATGTGCGTGGTAAACGTGTCATTTATGCGTGCTGCACCTGTGCGAAAGAGTGAGCTTTTTTCGTTTTTACCGTAGCTGCGTCTCGCTCTATCTCTCCGGTGTCTCATTGACGAAGCGATGATGCAACCGTGCACAGTTCGAAGCACTTGAACACCGGTCCGTACGAAGTAATCTGTCACAGCAAGGTGACGACCGGGTGGATTACTGTGGGTCTAAATCGCAATCGTGTGTTTGTAGGTGTCTTGAAAATGGTTGCACACTTTGCGTTAATTTTTTTTTTCGGTGGAAATATGAGTCGTCAACCGGCTGCACTTTGGATTTGGTGAATCGTCTTATGGAAGTGCAGGTCAGCTGTTAGCCAACTGCCATTGCGTAACTATACTTGATAAGGATGTCTTTTGATTGTGTGTTGATATTGTTTAGAGTGAAACAAACAAAGCTATTTTGAGGTTTAACTCCTAATAATTCCATTGAAAAACGACTTTTAAAACCACACTATGAAAGTAGTTTAGTTTGTCATGTTAAAAACAAATAATATAAAATGGTAAACTAGATGAGCTGCTTGAAATCTGCTTTTTGTTTACTAAAACAAATAAATAAATCAGCCTTTGTTTGTCTTTGAGCTTTTTTCGTTTTTACCGTAGCTGCGTCTCGCTCTATCTCTCCGGTGTCTCATTGACGAAGCGATGATGCAACCGTGCACAGTTCGAAGCACTTGAACACCGGTCCGTACGAAGTAATCTGTCACAGCAAGGTGACGACCGGGTGGATTACTGTGGGTCTAAATCGCAATCGTGTGTTTGTAGGTGTCTTGAAAATGGTTGCACACTTTGCGTTAATTTTTTTTTTCGGTGGAAATATGAGTCGTCAACCGGCTGCACTTTGGATTTGGTGAATCGTCTTATGGAAGTGCAGGTCAGCTGTTAGCCAACTGCCATTGCGTAACTATACTTGATAAGGATGTCTTTTGATTGTGTGTTGATATTGTTTAGAGTGAAACAAACAAAGCTATTTTGAGGTTTAACTCCTAATAATTCCATTGAAAAACGACTTTTAAAACCACACTATGAAAGTAGTTTAGTTTGTCATGTTAAAAACAAATAATATAAAATGGTAAACTAGATGAGCTGCTTGAAATCTGCTTTTTGTTTACTAAAACAAATAAATAAATCAGCCTTTGTTTGTCTTTCCCGTCATGGCTGCTTGTAACAATCACGATGAGCTTATCAGTCCCTTTACACCTCATTTATTTTCCCTGTTGTTGGGTCAGCGAGTTGAAGGTCTGCTTGAATCATTTCTATCACCTTTTTTTCGATTTACTGTGAAACAATAATGAGTCATAAAAAACATCTTATCACTTTTGTGGCATTTGTGAATCGATGCGACTAAAATGTCGGTAGTTTACTGGCGGTTTAACTGCAGCTGTTGTGCTTCAGAAATCATGCACCCAGAGTAGATGTAAAGCTGGTGCATTGTTAACGATGCGACGCAAGCATGTTCCAACACAATTTCCGAAAACGTGGTCAATAAACACGTTTTGTTAGCTCGTATTTAGATTTTGCTGTTGCGCTGTGAATGTGCAACGAATGGTTGTCTAGGGTTTTATCTGTCAAACTTCATCTCCAGTCCAGGCTTATGGTGCACCGCAAATGTCCGGGTTCACATTCACCATCGCTCGAGGTCCTCTACCGGACATTCGTGCTGCATTGTTTTAATCAAAATAATGAAAGAATCTCACAGCAAAAGTTGACAGCTAGCGTATAAGCTTTGCTCTGTACACAGCAAAAGTTTTCGCAATTGTCAGAGCGATAAGTATCAGTCCCGTTCATCATTGAGAGACATTCGTCCGTAAGTCATTTGCTGCTGTCACGGACTCCATTCTTAACGATGCGCCATATTTAATTAAAACTAGTTACCCGCAGTTGGTGTGTGTGTATTTTTTCACAGAAGCAGCTCCAGCACATCGTGACAGAGTCGTGATGAGTAAGTTGCTTTGCCTGTGGCCTGTAGAGAGGTATGATGATCGTTTAGGCTCTCGTGCGATATCAACGGTTGGCTTGTGTTACACCGTACAGTCAACAAGTATTCGGTGTGCATCGGCCTTCGCGTGGGGACACAAAGGGATCGTTAAGAATCCGACGTGATAAGAGAAAGCTTAACAGCTCCGTCAGTCCCTTTTGCCTTCGAGAATCCTTACTTGACATCTTTACTCGTTACAGTGTGCCGTGGAGAGAACGAAAAGAGGAGTGGAGTGAAGACTGAGGCTACTTATTATCACTTTGCTTGTCCACGAGCGGGAAGAACTGTAACAAGTGTCTTCATCTTCAGGCCGGTGTCGATCAAACAGGAAGCCATTTTCCAGATGTCGTCTCCTCGAGCGATACGCTTGTTTTAAGTAGGTTCTGACCGTGGCTTGGCACTTGGGGCGTACTCGCGAGTTGAAGCACATTGATTGAAGTTTGCAATACCATTCTTCATCACACACACTCACTTCGGTTGACCGATAATGCCGGATGGAGCTTGACAAACGAACCGGGCTATGAAGCAACTAACTAACTGATGATGAGGATGATGGCGATGATTTGCTTCATAGCACCTAAACGTTTCCGCTTTCGAGAACCACGTTTTTTTTTCTGCGTCGATGGTAATTGTGTGCTGTCACTAGTTTTTGCTGCTCAAAGCAAACCATTTTTCTTTCTTTCAATTAATCTTACACCTCCTGATAGCTGGCTTTTGGTGCGATGTGTTCAGCGTTTCCTCTTACGTGGAGTTCTTTATGGTAGGGTTTGATGCCTTGGGTTAATCATGTTGAGAGAATGAAAATATCAACATGATGCGCGCTACACGCAATGGGGCATGCAATTTGATAGCTTTGTTTTCTACTTATGTTTACGATCGTACCGTTCTTTGATGTCTGTCTCCTTGTCCGTGGACTTGCCTTGTTATGGATGCAATTGTATGCATCGATCTTTCATCGGTAGTCCACAGCTGGGGTGAGGTGTTTGGATTTCCGAACTATAAACATGATTCATGATCGGGAGGCGTACCAGGGCTCATTCGTCCATTTGCTTGATCAGCAGTTCGTCGTATAAACAATAATATTTCCGCATTCAGAAAAACACACGGAAGAATTGTCTTTGTTTTAGTGGGTTTTGTTTAGAGTCACGCTTATAGTGGCTGAGTAATTTCCTGCTGGTTTGTTTTGTACTCGATAGAATTATGTTTCAAGAAGCAAGTGCTTTAGAAAATATGTCATACAAAACTGACATATTATAATATCATATCATTTTGTTGCAATTAATAATTGGTATTGCTACTATAAAAACAAGTCTGCTATAATTGAAATCCATTAAAGCAGTAAGAAAATTTTCATACGTGATTCATTGTATCACTTGTGCTATAAAAAATAAAAATTCGGATCCAAATTTCTGATGTACATATAATCCAAATAAATAATTCTAAACTTGTATAATTCTAAACAAAACTATAATATTATTGCAACTGCTATAAAATTATACACGTGCTATAAAAAAACACCATACCCTCCAAACGTTGATTGTCCAATCGCATAATCTGATATCCTTATAATCCGTTGGAAAATTGCGTTAAGCATTGGACTGTAACAAATCCACACAGAAAATAATAGACAACCGAGCACCACAACTGTTTGATTGAGTTGTTTTCTTTTTCGGTTTTTATTTTGTGCACTTCATTTCCACTGCACCAATTTGAGTGAAGTGCGTTCCGCTAACTCAACAACCGCTTGTCAATCAACACCCGTAACAAACGGCTTAACCAACCAATCTAGCTGACCTTTAGCTTTGCGAATGGAGCAGCGTTAAAGTGGGGGGAGTACGGGCTATGGGAGAGTGAATCTATCTGCCAAACTGGACAAAAAAAGCCTCCACCGTATGAAATCTGTTGGCAGTGAGATGGAAGAATGCCCCCCCCCCCAAAGTGACGAGGTGGGGGTAGGTGGGGAGGGTACATGTTATTTGGAGTTTGAAATTGAAACTCAACAATTGCTTCCTTTTTTGCGCGCGTTCCGATCGTTTTAATTCAGTGCGCTGGCCAAGCTGAGGACAATTACGCGCGCCTGAGCGCTCACACACCTTACCAAGGGTAGGGCCGTCCATTTTGTACGCAGGACCGTGATTGCATTTTGCACCTTCAGTGTGAGTAAGTGTGGTGAGTGGTTGGTAAGCAAAAAAGAGAAAAAAAAAACGGTGCGCAAACGGTGTTCCATTGATCGGTCAACAAATGATTGTGTCCTCTCTCGTCGTAGAATCGCTTACGGCGACGGTTGCGTATGGCACCAAATTTAGGATGCACTAAGGCGCCCGTTGCTGTGTGCGTTATGTCCCTGGTCCGCTGAGTGCATTCCATCGTGCACTGGCGTTCCAAGTTCACGACGCGTTTCGCAATAATTAGCAATGAATGGAAAACAAACAGCGCGCGCGAACGGCGTGGAAGAAATAGGCGATCCATTTCCTTTCGTACGCTTGCCGTTTGCCGCGACGTGCTTCACGGTGATATGGTGTTGTGACGAGGTTGTTTTGTATCGCTCGCTTAGGTGAGGCGAGTGAACTTGAACCCCCTCGTGTGTATAGAGTAGGAAACGCAGTTGTCGGGTTGGGTTACGGTTTGATAGTTCTTGAACCCTCTAAAACGTAATCAGTCATTTCTAGACTTTGTTATCGGTGTATTAACTGGAAGTTTTTGTTTATTCTTTAGCCTTCAGTTTTATTCGTTTTTGTTGCTTCTTCTCCGTGCATCCGGTAGCTGAGAATAGGTGTAACGAACGCACAACACCGTGTTTGTCTTCATTAGCATTGATGCGTGTAATGTTTCGTTCCCTGGTGAGATTATTGGTTAATTATATGCTTAAATTAATTGGAAACGATAATGTGGCTCCTCGCACACATTCCCATATCACTGGCGAAACCCAACCAATTGGTTCAAAATTCTTCCGGACCATTGCCCCATCATCGTCCATATCAGATGAAAGTTTTTGTTTTGTGTACGTCGGGCATCATCTTTTCCCAGCAGTGTTGCGTTTTAATCGGTCATTGCATCACTGTTGGCTGGAAAAAGGGGAAATGCGTACTAATTGTGCAGCACTTGGGAGCTTTCCTAACGGTTGCTGTCAGGGGAGTATCGTTGTTGTTGGAGTAGCTGGAGCTACACACCGTTATTTGTGAACGTAAAGAGGAAGAAAGCAAGACGAGGCTTCACTTTCAAACGTTTAAAATTATATGATCGTATCTTCAAATACAAATTCATACAATATAATGTTAAGAATTTGAAACTACAAATATAAAGAGTGAAACGATAAATCAATCAAGTTCATCTAAATTATAGTTTTTGCATGTATCAAAATTTCGTTCAATGTTTACAATATTACTAATCAATACATTTTTCATTTCCCTGTTTCCTTTTAGGAGTAACCATGCGCGAGAAAAAAGGAGGTGCTTTGCAGAAGATAAAAAAGCGATTATCGCACAGCTTCGGCCGATTATGTAAGTTGTTTTCTTCACTTGAATTTAAGTTCAGATTTACATAGCTTCTGTTTTGTACTCAAATCAACGGTAGTGCAATTTCACGCACATCAGCATTTCATCCGTCCCAAATCTGTTCAGAAATTAGGTCATGGAAAACGAAACCGGTACAGAATAAGGTACCAAGGAATCTGTCCGTTCTAGGCAACTACCAATTCGATAGTATTTTTATTGCTCTCTAATGATGCGCCAGTAAATATTGTGGGTGTGTAAATTTCGTAATGGATACACATCATCAAACCCAAGAAGGGGTATTCTCACTCCTCTGTTCATCGTCGTAAACTTTCTACACTTGATGTTATTCTACAGTTCCCGGTAGAGGTAGTCCGCGTGCGTTACACTGTACAACTTCAATTTACGATCTAGTTTTTTTTCTCTCCTGGAAATGTTTTCATTTTCCTGGTGTAACTGAAAACCCCATAGTAAATTATTTTCTGTGGGTAGAATGTGTTAAAGTATGCTGCCAAGGTGGAGGAGAGATTGGAATCAAACTACTATTTGCAGAGAAAGGAATGCAGATAACTTGGGAATGATAAAGAGAAGATGGTAGGGAGTTCTGAAACTTGAGCTCCTAAGTTGGTAATGTTGAGTCAATAAAAGCATTTATTTATAAAATGGTACGATGATATACCTGCGGCTAGTTTCATTTCCGATTCTGTTTCATAGGTAAAAGTCATCCCCAAAAACTGCTCCCCGCAAAAAAGGCACTATGCTGAATTGCTAGCCTGATGTTTGCATAATCACATAATGGGTTCAAAGTTTGTCCAAAGACATACCAACATCCCAACGTTGTACATATGGGACCGGAAGAAGAGGATAGCCAATTGGCAGTCGCTAAAGTGATGGGAACTCTAGTTTGCTTCAATCGATAGTTGTGTTATGCAATTTCTATAAGTGCCTTTAGCTGATAAAAATAGAAACCACAAGGATATGGGATATTTTTATCTGGGAAATGGGATGCATTAAACAACCGGGTATCGTTTGTTATGCGAGCTTACTATGTGTGCGGTTTTTAGCATCTTCCAGGAGGTAAAGATTTGGACTATATTATCTGCAAGATGCGGTTCAGATTTTGAGCATATTTGAAGAAATATTTATGATTATCGTTGGAGTAAAATCGATCGTTTACATGTAAAGCTTCCGCTTTTTACTACCCCAAACCCTCAGCTGCATTACCATGTTGAAGCTGCTGTGCGGCTAGAGTAATTCAATTAAAAGCTTCCAATCCAATTCGCGGCACTAACGAAGTCTGTATGCACGGTGGCAGAATAAGTACAATTACGCGGTGCAATGCATTTTCCGTGCACAAGTTTTCCGCGGTGCTGCTGCTGCGATAATGATGATGCGGATGATGTTGCATGTATCCACATGTATCTTGCACATATGTACCATGTACGGCGGGGGGAAAAAAATAGTTCCATATCTCCCTTTCAATTCTATTCGTCTGTATGTCTGTCTGATAGGAGTAGTAATCTTTTTTTTTTTGGTTTGTTTGTGTTGCTATTGTGAAGTGAATTGACTTTGATGCGTTGTTAAACTTGCAATTAAACGGTGAAAGCGGCGCCAGAATTCATTTGCATACCCCTCTTGTGAAGCTGTGCTTTATGGCCCAACGATTAAGTTGCCGACAATTTGCACGTAAAATGTTTGCAAAAGTCTCACTGTTTCAACGGTAACGTGCGGATTTGCGATGAAAACTACGATCGGCAAGGATGTGTGTGTGCAGTTACGTTCACAGATTGTTAATTTGCAAACGGTGAGTAATTTGTGTGTGTGTGTTGTGTGATGTGATGACATGTGATGTTCATCCGCAAAATTGGAGTCTGCAGCTGCTGGTTTGACGATGGACATTATCTTTTCGTTGCTGTTGATGCTTTTCGGCGTGTCGATCTAGCGTCGGCTGTAAGCAAATTGTTAACAGACAAGTTGATGTGCGCCTGCAGATGCGTACGTGTGCGAAATCTATTTCGTCCATTTTCTCTCGAGAGGTTTGTTTTGTTTGTTTGTGTGCACTTTTTGCTGATGGGAACTGATGAAGTAATCGTTTTATTTTGCCATTTAATTAATTTTGTGCTGGTTCACTTTAGTTGGCATTCGAATTCGGGGGATATTGTTCATGGAATCGAATGAAAGTAACCGAAAACAGTGTTGTGTTAGTTAAACATGGTAGACACAACAGCATGAATCCGTTACTGTGAGCTCTGTACTCCACTCAAAGTACGGCAAATATTGGATGTTAACAATGAAAATAGTGCACCGTATACTCATTAATGGAAAAACCATCCACTAAGATATTATGTTTCCCCTTCATTAAGTGAATGGTGTTCCACTTAACATGCAAATAACCACGTGGCGCGCCCTGTTATCAACGCCATCCGCGTCCAAATAAATAAGAATGCACAATCATCAATAATGTAAACCATCGTTCAACAACCTATACCTGGGCTGTGTTTTCCACCTGTGTTTGACTCCAATTAGCATCCTTTCGTACAACAACCATTTCCCACCCGAAAAGCCATCTTCCCATCGAATTGGTGGTGGTGCATTATCAATCGTACTGTTGCGAAAGGGACCGCCACCGAAACGAAATTTGCGTCGTGATCGTCTTTTCTCGCTCGCTCTAGCTTTTGTGTTGTGCAAATTACTTTTTCATTAGTTTCACTTTGTTTGGCGAGTCGGTAATTTTATTTTCCCACTCGCATTACGACACGGTACGTAAAATCGCGTGGAAATCGGTCGGGCCGCTGCGAAGGAACTTCCGAAAATGGATGTGGAAGTGAAGGGCGGCGACGACCTCGTTGTGCCTTGCAGAAAAGTTGTGTGCCGTCGTGTGTGTGTGTGTGTCGCATGACTGAACGTAATCTGTTTTGGTGCTTACGGTGGATCCCGTTTTTCCGCCCGAACACATCCAGCCAGTTGCAGCTTTGACGTCAACATTTGTGCATTCAAATTTTCCGGAACACGCTCGCGGTGTGCTGATGGGAAGATGAGGTATAATATCGCGCCATAGAAATATAAACCCGTTGATGTCCGGCTGGCGGGGGGTAAGGTATAGTTATGATGTGGCATTTCACGATTTGCTAGCAAATGTGCTGGTCAACTGTCCGGATGGAGGAGAGTATGATTGACGCGAAAAATGGCAACAGATTTTCCCCGAAATGTTCTCATAGCTTTTCGCCGTAACATGGTCTGTGTCTGTGTGTTCCGCTTCCGGCTTTCGAGCGAACGTGTGGTGACCGAAACGCTGGCTTGGTGGAGATAGTGGCCATTGCAGTTTCGTGCGCATGCAACAACCAGAGGCAGTCAGGCAGCATCGATACCAACGCGCTGATAACCTCATTTGGTCGCCTTTTTCAGGGGCGTCCGTCTTGTTTGGTTGGCGTTCAGTCGAGTGTAACGACGGAAGTGAATAGATGAATGGAGCGGTGAATGGGCCATCGCATCGACCGGAAGGAAATGGGCTGCTTCACTAGAGGGCAGCGATATTGTGGACGATCTTTGGGGGGGATGTAGATTATTTCTCTACCCGTCAGAAAGAAGACGATAGTTGAGAAATGAGGATAAAGGCATTTAAAGACTGTGACCAAATGATTTTAGATACCATAGTGTTACCATACAAAAAATATTAAGCTTTTCTTCAGTAGAGTTTCATGTAAATATAAATTATGGAGTCATGTAAAAATATTGTAACTAAAATTTGAAGTGAAGATCGTCATAATAAGTGACGAAAGATTTTACATATCCACGATCACGTGCCTCACGTTCCATGTACAGAATTTTCCCCATATCGACACGTGGCACTCTAATCGATGCAACAACGTGCAGTGTTTCTCGGATATGAATTTTAAAAGAATGCTGTACACAGTACCGAGCTGTCGAGGAAACAACCTCATGATGATGGGGGCTCGTTAGCATATGCAAAAGCTACGATAAACACAGCTGAGGACACAGTTGTTCAAACATATTCGATGAGGGAGGTATGAAATGCAAGAAAACGAAGCGTTACGAGCTGTGTCAAAATGTAAACTACGAAAATATGTTCCAAAATCGATGCGTTGTCCGTTGGAGCACACTACTGGCGGCAGTAAATGAGTAAGAAGACAAATTTTGTGTAAATTATTTTCCACCGAGCACACCCAGATCCATGCAGTATATTCTCGTTATAATATTGCCATTTTTTATCGACGGTTCGCCTGTTCGAACGTAATGGCCGGAAGCTGCTGCTGGCCATGCGGACGAATGGAACCTAATGAAATAAATTTGTCTGTGAAAAAAACGGTTAAGTAGAGTACAATAAATTGTGCACGATGTCGTTGTCGTACGATGCTCGTGGCTGGGGCCTGATGCCTGAAAATGAGTTGCACCAGGAAGGGTTTGCAAATTTTGCCCGACAGAAAAGCGCACGGAAAGGTTGTGCACACATCTCAACCAGCATCAGCAGCAGCAACTCCAACGTCATCAGCGTTGTCGTGTATTAAAAGTTTTCATAATGCGCAACGAACACGAAAACACCTGCATACAAAGTGCCTGCACGCCACACACATACGGGGACGATCCGGGATCCGGGAGCATTCAGTTCGGAGTGCAGCTGCAGTGCATAAAACCTAGACAGACAGACAGGCAGGCAGCCCACCAGAGTCAGGTCCATGTCGTTCGCAAATGCATTGCAGAAAATCGGTCTATTTGATCTCGGCTGGATGCTGGAGTGATGGAGTATTTCGTTGCCCGGTAAGGTTTTTCGACCAGCTCAGCTTTTAGGGGAACGGTCATTCCCGTTTTACTTCGCTCAGCAACGCTCAGAGCGGGTGGTCTTGAGAGTGAAGTGTTGGTGTGTCTTTGATGTCTTGCTGTACGCGTCTCGTATGCTATGGTGAGGGGCGATGGTGAACTCCCGGACAACAGTGCTGGGCAGCTGAATTTAGAAACCTTCGCACTGGAATGTTTGTTGTGCAGGGCGGCCGAGCAATATCTTGCAGCGAATGCATCACTGTTTACGCTGGTGTGTATGCCACACGACATGGCCCAGTGAGCTGCAGGAGGAGGATGCATCTGGATTACAGGTCTTCTTGGGGGTGGGTTTGTGGGTCGATGGCCGTTACGCTACGGGTGGTGTGCTATTGAGCATCGTACACACTTGGAGAGGGCGTATTGATTGCGTGAGATTAGAGTAGAGACATAATGGGAGCATGGTTTGATTTAGAGCATCAGTTTCATGATGCGCTTTTGTCGGTGTAAATAATGAAATAGCTTAGGATGGGATTATTGACGTTAAAGCATTGCATCTTGTTGCTGATACGGATTTAATGTACTTTAATGAAGGGGGAACGATTGTAAATGGGAACGATTAAGAATTTATGAAGGAAACAGTCTGTCAGTTCTGGTGCTTCGTGAATTTCGCATCTATCTTCGAAAAACACTGGAGATTCTTGTTTCGTATCTCAAAAACTTTAACTGTTTATATCGTTATCATCAATACCTTAGTCATTGCAGAAATTCTGCGAAGCATTCATTGCAATCAATATAAAGCTGACTGTAATGGTACCCGAATCCTGCATCAACAAACATTTAACAACATTCGGTAGAAAATTAATCTTCTTTTAAGGGGTTTGCTCTCAAAAAATGTAATTGAGTGTGACGACGAAACAAGGATACCTTTTTCCAAGTCTTCGAAAGAGAACGAGAGAATACTTTCATTCCACGCATTTCTTGGAAACAAAATTGTTCCAGTAAGCCTGACATGATGCGTTCTTCGGGTGTTTTGTACTACAATGCGGACAACGTGGAATCTTCCCACAGAAACGTGTTCTCGCATAAAAAGCTCCTAAATCAGCCGGAGCTAAAGATGAAGTGGAGGAAAGACGCGGAACATCTGTCGGTGTAGGCACTTGTGTCAAACAAGGACTTTGAGCAAACAACTTCACCAACTGGTGCAGTAGTTGTTCGAGACTGTCATGTATTTACCCTGTATATTGTGGGTTTCGTGAGTAGGTGGTTGATGAGGAGCTGAGCTATTGGTCTTCAAATTTGCGTACCGGTATTGTTTTCGTGCTGTGTGCCTAGTTAGCAGTGGGGGGTTTGCTTTAAACAGGAAGAAAGTAAAAATGTTCGAGAATATGACTTTTGCCGTTCTGCGTTCATTAGCAGTAGTCGTTGTTGAATGGCAAACGGTCTTGTTGTTTGCCCTAAATTTGCGCTTGCCTTGAACAAGTTCCATTAGAATCGTTTTGCGGACATCGTTCAGCCAAGCGTTCTTGTTGGGTTTGCTCGCACGAAAAACATGTGTCATTCCTGCCTTCCTATGCTCTCTGTGTAGCGTGTTGTGCAGTTTCCTCTTAACGAGTTTTCACCATGTTCCTGTTTTTGACGGCTCCGACGGAGATCAGCGTAGCTTGAAAATCTGTGCCACTACCGTACCTAACCAGTAGGTAATTGCTTTAGAGAGAAACGTAATGTCTCAGTGATGCTCTACGAGCTTTTTTTTTTCATTTCCCGAAAGCTCATCGAGTGCTCACATCACCACAGATAAGGTCCTGTTTGGGTACCACAAAAGCTTTGTTTTGATATGTTTATATCAGCAACCAAGACCCGTGTTTGATGAAGACGCGTGATTTTGGTGCAGATTGTGGTTTCGGGTTGCTTTGAGCGTGCGTACTGATGATGGGGTCGGTGTGTGGAACAACGTGTCGGAGTGCTTTTCGGTAAATTGAACTAATTTCATGATCCCTTGTGTGGTAGAGTTGTGCTGCGGACTGGAGCGGTAGAAGATGGCAGAAAGGATTGCGTGCGAAAAACGAAATTGGGTGAACGTTGGAATTTCGAGGTTCAGGATTTCGGCACAGAGAGTTGTTTGTGGTTTTAAGTCACGAATTTGCGTACTAACACCGGAACTACATGCTCTGCAACGGTTGTTGCCTTTTTAACCGTAGTAGCAGCTGTAGTTGTCTGCAATGTTTTCGTTTAATAGATGTTTAATTTTGTGCTACAGATTTGTGAAGCTAACGCTGAGTTCTTCGTTATTGTCTAAACCATCCAAATAAAACTAATTCTTGTATCCTGAACATCAACATCCTTCCAGTTTTATAGTGCATTTTTTTCTCGTGTTGATACGCTATTAAATTCTATTACCCTGCTGCTGTCTGAGCGTAACGTTAAAAGCAATGTCGGCTCGCTGGTGGTGGAATCAAATATTGAAAGCCACACACGCACACACCATGCGTGGCCATTTGCCTTTCCAAAATTTCTCAAATATGCGAAGTGCTGGCAAGCGCTGCGGATGAAGCATGTCTTTGATGTGTGTCTTCAAATTATGTTCCATCATAAAATATTGATTGCACAAACGTTCAGTAGAAGCTTCTTGCTCACGCTGCTGTTAGTGTATATGTAGTCGATTCTCGCGTCGGTGGTTTAAATTCTTGGAGTTAAATGCTACATTCTTCGCTGCTTTAAACTGTAAGCTTTTCTGCTTTAATTTGGCGGGAGCTGGGTTGGTTTGAGCTTTATATGAAATGAATTGATGTCAGGTAATTAAGTTAAGTCTCTAGTAGGTGGCCTTTAATTCGATTGTTTAAGTATTCGTTAAATTAAAATTGTTGCAATTGAGCTCTTAGCACGTTCGAATTCTGAACGCGTTTCGAATTCCATCTGCACTATGGATGCTATCAAAATGTATTTTGCCATAAACAAATTATTAATTATAGCAATTGCACCATAAATTATACTCTCGCAGTGTAAATATATATATTTTAGGCCGCCGGTTTGCTTTTCTCACCCCGATGGTGCTACAAACAAGTGAGCATATTTTATTAACCGTATGGAAATTATGAATACTTTAGTGAATAAATATTTTCCGCTCGGCAAATGCGTCTGCATCTATCTCGTTGGTCAGCCCCATACATCACCAGCCTGGCCCTTCATATCCTGGTTGCGGCACCACTGACTGCCGCGGGACCAAAAGAAAGGATACATACGGGGAGGGGTGTGTGCGTGTGCGTCGAAAGTTTTGCAACATGTTGTGAATATTTTATGTCACCTGCAATCACAACGCAAACATGGTTGGATGAATTTTTCACCTCAGCACAAGAGCGCTCCTGGATTGCACTGGAACTGGTTTCAGCAGCTCCGGATAAGGGTAAACCCGTTCGGTTGGAAATGGGTGGGTGCCCGGAATCTTGTTCAACATATCCATTACGCGACCGGCTAGGTACCCTTGCTTGCACGTGAGCGTGATGGAAAATCGATCAACAACAAACCACCCCCTGCCGGGTCCATCCGCGCGCGTGTGTGAAAGTTTGCACCCCATAAAACATTAAGCTTACGTGTGTGTGTGTGGGGGTATGATTTTTTTTTGGTTCATGTTGCCCTCTGTCAGAAGGTCATTGACAGGGCTCAGGGGTCAGTTGAGCGTGGAGTAGAGTAGAACTGTCTCCACCAGCTTCAACCCTTCTCCGGTTCAGGACTTTTATGCAAATAAGTTATGGAGAGTGTCATTTATACAAGACCGGGCAGCCATCGGGTATACGTATTGCTTTATCAGTGTCAATAATGCTGCCACCACCTGTCGTGTGAAGCATCGCATCCCATTTTTCGACTGCACTTTCCCTGGTTCTGGTAGTGCTTTGGGTGAGGCGGACAAAAATTATGTTGACCTGCCATAAAGGTGTTTGGTGGAACCATTTCGCTCGATGGGAGGTTAGATTGAATAGGATTGATTGATTGGTTGATTGAGTGGTTTTAGAGCGGGCGCTATCTTACTGCTGCCGTGTCGATATATTTGGACTTTGGTTTTATGGGCGGACATTATTGATTTTTAATGATGTTTGCTCAACCAATTGAAAGTGTTTTATGTCAGCGCTGTTCCCTTGTTGCGGCAAGAATCTGCTTTACGTGTCCAATACCATGATTGAGAATCAATTTGCCTGCAAGAATTTCTGTTTCCTTATAATCCGCTTTAAATTAAAAAGTTTTTTATGCAAATTTCTCGTTCCGAATAGTGTGACGCATTGAAGAGCCACTTTTAATGACATTAGTTCATTCGAATAAAAGGGCAGAGCACTCGTAGGGAAAAATCCCCAAGAATAACTTTCCCGTAGTTGGAAGGAAAATTTTCAACACACGGCTTTGCCCATTTTATGTGCTCTTTTTTTTTGTTTCTGCATTCGTTACGTCTATTGCCCATTATGTATGCTCTCACCAGTGGCAATCTTCTGCACCGAATCTGGCAAGCCTCTCTATTCGTAGTAGTCCCGGGATTTAAAGGAAGTTTTGCGTGTGAGCTTGAATTATTCATGACAGCTTGTCGAACGCTTTTCATCCGTACAGAAACTGAAACGAAAGCATAAAAAAAAACACCCGAAGTATTCGCTACTGTAGCTTCGTATCCCAACGAAGAAGAGTGCCTTCCAACGGATGGAAAATAGTACGAAAAAAGCTCTTTGCCTCTTGATGTTGTTTTTGCGCAAAGCACCACACACTGCATCCTGCAGTAGATCGTAAGCTTTGTACGAATTTAGAGAAGGAAAGTAAAGCCGCGAGAAAAGAGTCGGTTCTTGCCAAGCTTGTGTTTGCCGTTCGGGGTACGGCAGCCAGTGATCGGTGGTTGAGCAAATCGGTTTTGACAAGATCCATCCAGCAGGAGGAGCGAATGCACCATCGTTTTATCGTTTCGGGTGCTAAGTTTCTGGTGGCAACAAGAATTATTGCCCAAAACACTAAACGACAGTGTGATGTGTCTGGGTTGCAGGGAGCCAAGCTAAACGAACGAACATATTTTATTGGATTAGTATCGGTTCGAGGATTTTTCATGCTTTTCGAGTTGCTGTTTTTGCTCGTGTCAGAATATTTAATCCGTCTGCATTTGGGGAAATTAGATGACGATGCAAAAACACTGCTAGCGCTTATTCATTTAAAGCATAAGCATGTTGTTTTAAGGTTATTGTTCCTTGCGCATAACATGATTTGAATAATATAGTTTAGTATGTAACTGCATCCTAGCAAGATCTTGTCCTGTCAGTCCTTAGCGACGACCTGATGGAGCATTGGTACTGGGCTTTTCTTGTTAACATCTCGACAAGTACCAAGAAGGCACCGGATCCAGCTAAAGCCTCTAAAAATGACGGTCCATATTTCTTGCGGATAAAAGTGTTACAAAACTTGACGAACCGCTATATTATGATTAATCGTCGTCCAATGTCACGTATCTGATCATTTAAGCTGTCAATAATGTTTTCTTCCCCCCCCCCCATTGTGGCGTGCAGTTTTCGGACTTGCCTATTATGTTGTCACTGCTGGTCTCTTGCACTTTTGCACTTTATTTCCACTTTGTGCTGGGACGTACAGGCGCACACACACACACAGAAACTCAATAACATTATTGGACAGCCAGCACAGTGCAAGTGATAGCAGCGTCAACTCGTTTCCCATTATGATGTTCCGGGCAGAAGAGCAAAGAAAAAAAAGGGAAAGCATCACAACATAGAGCATAGAATAGTGAGCACAGAGGGAGTGAAGGCAAGCGAATGAGAAAGGTCAGATTCTGTCATCAACGACCGATCCATGTTCCGGACGATATTGAACGATGAATCGTGGTGGTCGTAATGTGATTTTAATGTCAAAAATACTTATGAACAAGCTGTTCAACATCATATTGCTTTCCTGCTGGTGCTGCTGCAGGGTGGTCTATGTTGGGGCATCATAGAATGCAAGACTAACGTTGCTTATGCAGTTCCATTTTGTGTAGTTTTTAATACGGAGATATTTATTGCTGTAGCTGACAAGATGGGGCAGATCTATTCCTCTTTAAAATGCTTTTGTGTAACAAATATAATATATCTTACTATTTACATATCTGCTTAATGATTGAAAATCGATGCATCATTTATTATTTTTACTTTTTTGATTGTGTTGACTAATTATTTTGTTTTTCTTTCTTTTCATTTTAGGTGAGTAATCCAAAGTTGCATACAAATTATCAACATACACACACATGGTACGATAAGCAGGAATTATTTTTAATTGCTTTCTGCTTGAACAGAATGGTATCACCATATTTGTTTGTTTTGCCAAAAAGTTTTCTTTTTACATGTTGAATCGTCGCAATAGAGGCATTTATCAGACCGGACACAGTCGATTTGCGATTTCCCCGGTTGTTTTTTTTTCTCTGTCTTGTACACGAAACAAGCTTTTAAGCACTGCACAAAGACAACATCCTGTCAGTTTCAAAACGTTTGTCAAAACTTTGTCACTGTTCTTTCTGTATGGTTTGATTTTGCTAGCATTCTATCTCCTCGACCGCGGGCAGCGCTGATGACAGTGGTATGGGGAAAACTTTTCTAATTTCACAAGTGAAAAACTCGTCGAGTGACAATTGATTCGTTTTTTACTTCTTGTATCTTTCGGTTTCCGTGGGCGGTGTGGGAAGCGAATGAAGAACAATGGAAAATAAAATGCGCTTGTTTTTGCTCTCTCCTTCACAGCGGCTTGATTATAACGAGATATTTTTCTTTACAATTTACTTCAGCGAGGGAAAATGGTTTTTAGGGTGTTATCCGATGTTCAACATTTGTGTTAACATAAAAAATGCATGAGAAGAAAACTTGAAAAAGAAAAATTGTATGGAAGGGTATTTTTAAAGTAGAATTTGAATACTTCATCTTCCAAAATCATAAAATAACCATCTATTAATCGATCCACACCTCCGGTGATACGTGTTAATTATTTTTATATGATTACCTCTGTTGAATGCATAATAGCAAAACACGCATATTTTAATCATAAACAGTCACTTCCACCTTTGATGCGCATTTCGTCATAATCCGCCCTTTACGGCTTAGCTGCGTGCAAAATGGCATCCACACAGCCAGAGACAGACAGAGCGACAGTTACAACAGCAAAAAAGGAAGTAGCTCTTTACGAGAATGACACTAAAGCCATCTTCAGCCGTTCATTCAAACCATCCATTCAGTTCGTGTCAACCTGTCAACCCCGAAAATGAGGAGGTGGAAAAGTGAGAAGGCTTCGCCCGAGAAACCGTAGGCCACCATCGTCAAGTAGGTTTTAATGCTGTAACCCTGCCGGGGGAAATGATGAATGTCATTTTCAGCCGTTTTCAACAGCGTACCAGAGGAAACAAAGAAACCCTTAAGGGACAGCTTTTCGATGTGTATGTTTATGGTTTGCAGATAAGATCTGATGGCGGTTGTGTGAGGCTTGATTTTCGGCTGCAAAATGGATACATATTTTATTCACTTTAAAGAAGATTAAGGGATGCGTTTGAGTAATAATTGCTGCTTGCAGGTGACTTATAGTCGTTTCATTCTTTTACAAGAACGTTCCACAACATTATGAAGTTGAACATGTGCTTATAGAAGTACAGGAGCCTTCCTTTGTGGTAAAAACCCATCAGTATGTAATAATACGAAGTGCCATACAGCGTGAAAGGAGTCAAGTTGGTTTTCTGACGCAAGCCGCTACTAACAACGCGCCACCAAGGACGCAGTTTTAAGTGCCTCGTAACTAACGAACATCAAAATCGTCCACCCGTTATGGTGGCATCGCCTCTAATGAAGGCATACGATTCGACGCACTGCGTGTTTCTGCGTGTGTGTGTGTGTGTTTGCCAGTGTAAAATGATGCATTTATGTTAAGCGTGGTCGGTACCGCGCTACGAGTGTTGTTAGAATAAAAGTATCGGCGTGAGCACCGCTTGAACGTTCTCCATGTTTGTTACATGAATAAACTGTGTTTTTTTTTTATACTGCTTAGCTCGTCTTCTCGCGGATGGAAAAGGTCCTTATGTGATCTCACTCGCAGGCTCATCTTTGCACGGTTGAATAATGCGCATCAGAAACAACAATTAACTTCCGCCATCTTGAGCTAATGGTTTCACGCTCATTTTACGCCGTTGCTCCGGCTGTGCGGTAGACAAATTGTGCTGCGGAATGTTTGTGTGTGCGCGCGTGTAATCTGATATATTATGTGGCTTAATCAAAGCGGTTATCATTGATTTTTGTTCAGCGAAACAACTGTAACATCATGCAAGACATGCTGCGAAGAAGGATAGTAATGCTTAGACATAAACATGGGAAGCAAGATTTTGTACTCAAAGAGTAATCCCTTAAACCGGGATGTAACATTGACAAGGAAAAATGAAATGCCATCCTTTACAGTAAGGGTCATATGTATAAAACAATGTTACAGACTTACAACATACGAACAATTTCTGGTTAAGGAATGAGGAAATGAACTGAAGTATAGGCAATATTGCTAGAATTTCGTAGTAGGAATATTCATACACCAACTTTGTGGTAACGATTAATCTGGATTTTTATCTCTAGCTCTAGTGATAATATTTGGCATGAAACTGTACTCCGTTCCTCTGACATTTCATAAATTTCTTCTCTTGCATATAGAAAAAAAAACCGCCAAAAAAAGTGATTGATGGTATGGTATTATACACATTTTGGCAGCATACACCATCCATCGTGTGGACTGTCTGTTTCTCGTTTCCCAGAAGAAAACCTTCACCATCGCTATTTGCTCATTTTTATGGAACCGATTATATATCTCGTACTATTTTTTTGTTTTGCTCTTTAGCTCCCTTCAACCTCATGGGCGGATATCTGATGGTGCGTTGATATATTTCCCAAGAACTAGGCTCGAGATCGATTTAGCAAAAATCCCTCAACATCTACTTCTAACTACGGATGTTTAGGAAAAAAGTGGAAAACCTCTACGTTTGAAGCTGAGGGTTGCACAAACAGTTTTCATTCCCGTAGCATTTGTCCTCTCCCCTCATAAACAGGCGGTTTCGGTTTGCTGTTCCAGCCTTGAAGGGTAGCTGGGGATTGTTGCTGGCTGCTGCTGCCTCCTGGAGCACATTGAAAACATCCAATGAAAATTGTGTAATAAATGGTTTTATCTCTTGTCGTGAAGTCGTGCTGAATTCGTCATGGGGTGAAAGCCGAACTCGGCTGGCGGGTGGTGTAATGGGTGTCCCAAAAATCCTCTCCCCCCACGGATAAGAACCAAACATTGTTTCGTTGAGCGAGAGGGATAACGCGTTCTGGTGCTATTTCCTCTTCCTAACGCAGGGTTTATGCGAGTGGATTTTACCCGCGGTCAAACCGATTTCTGCTACTTTTGCTTGACGTTTGTTTGCTTCAGGCCCCTTTAGCAGCTCGCAGGGCGGGAGTTTGGATGTTGTGTTGGATGGATTGTGTCCTTTTGCTCCCGGGAGCTGCTGGGGTGGAATAAGCTTTAGGGGAGCGAGATTTTCACTACCTTTCATTAAATGATAATCCTCGCGCATCATAGAGGAGCAATTTTTCTTCTCCATAAACCCTCACCTCACCCGCAGACATTTGGTGTACGCAAAGGGCGATCGGGTGTGGTAGGGGGGGGGGGGGGGGCCAAAATTTTCCCCGTTCTTTATGTGAGCCTCCCCCACACTTTTGACGCACGATGATTGGGAAAATGAAAATGAAAATCGCTTCCCTATTCCATATCGAGCAAGCGATTTAAATCGATGAAAACTCTTCTGCCAAAGGAAACATTTTCACCCCGCAGATTTTCACCAACTGCTGCGCTTTAGCCGCCCGAAATTCGTCCTCGGAGCTGTCAGCGAAGCGTTTAGTGATTGAAGATTCCATCAAGGATTTCGGTGGTGATGCGTTTGCGTTTAGGGAAGTTTACCTTTTCCGATGTTTTCCTCCAGTTGTTTGCTTTTGTTTGCATGACAAGCTTACAAGATTTATTATTTTCAGCAAATATTTGCTATTGCGTAAGTGTGCTTAAGGATTTGGAAAAAATCTTTCTTTGTCTGTGGGGTTTTGTGTGTTTATGATAAATTTTTAATAGGGCTCGCAAGAAATGAGTTTTTGCGTATAAATCAGGATAGTTTCTCTGGCATTTAATACGTTATTTGTATGCAAATCTTGCTCTAGAATAAAAACATATTTAACGCAACACACTTAAAGCTTATCGTTACAATTGTTTTCAGTTACTAAAGTATCTGTTTAACTCTTAAAAGTTTTAGTCACGCAATTTTGTTGAGCGCCATTTGCCTTTAATGCTTAAGAATTCACCAGACGAACGTTGAGGAAATCGTTTACGTTGACACCTAAAGCTGACTACTGTGTTGAGCGTTCGTTTCGTTTGTCCGGGCACCCCGGCGTCTGGCAGTGATTAGTGAGCGTGTGCGGGTCGTCGGGTGTTGGGATTGTAATTATCATAAAAAAGTCATTTTTCAACCGAGCCCCGTCCAAAAAGACAAAGCTTTAGGAGGACCACGAGGCGCTTAAATGAATACTCACCGGGACGAAAAGGACCTTTGACCGGTCGGTTTCAGTTGCGTCAGAGTTTGTCTTTTGATTTGGTTGGTACTGGCGAGGGTGGTACGAAGATACGGCCAGCTACATTTCCCGGGAGGAAATGGGCTGCGGTAGTACTCGCTGGACGGAAGGGATTAAAAGTCGCTTGCAAAAATTGTGTAACGAGTGTCTCCATTGCCTACGAGCAATACTGACGACGAAGAAGTTGGTGAACGACGGTAATCCGAGCTTGAACGGAAAAGCGGAGGAATAAAAGGGTAGTTGTCCGTGAAAAATGATCCCAATGATCCACGTAACGCATTTATCATGTTTGATTTAGTTCATTTTGGAAGCAGGAGAGTCACTTGCTTTGCTTGTGCGATACGGCCCAATGCCCAATGGCGGGCGTCCAGTTGTTTAATGGTTGGACGTTATCTTCGCTTTTTGATGGAGATCATCCTTTGTGTGGTGAGGCACAGCTGGAGTTTCATTTATTCAATTTTGATGTCTTTTGTATCGCCCTTGGCGGCATCATGAATATGGCCAGTCGTTTGAAAGGGTAAAGATGCGTTTTTAAAGATAAATTCTATGCAATATTTCTGGATTTTCACGAATAATGAATCGATAAATATGTTTCTTATATTTGCATTCTATTCCAGATTGCTTGCTACGGTTGAAACCTATTTTTACGATTCCTGGTAGCGCAACACAACGGGCGATGAAATAAAGAGATAATCGTGAATCAGGATCACCTTTTTGTTCTGCGGAATTACTAGCCACGAGCGCAGCAAGAACATCAGTGTTCGCGGAGGGAATATTTTTATGTTTTGTCGCTTGTATGGTAATGTTGCCATTTCCATATCACCTTTCTCCGAACTCTCACACAGCCTTATTTCGAATGGAGAGCAAACCATTTGACTAAACGGTGGGATTTTCCTGGTGTTTTGCCGACGGTGTACGCAAATCGGGTAAATAAAGGAAAACGGAAACATTCGTTTGAATTATTCATACGGCCAAGAACATCGGTATGCCCGTTTTCGACTAGATTTGCCTATCGAGAAGTAGGTCAAGTTTTGCTTATCTGTGTGTCTATCCGCTAGTTGGCGCACCAGAGAAACGGTTATCGATGTTTCGGTGTGTAGTAGCATAAACAAGAATATAATATCATTTTCTTAAAGCCCAAAAAAAGCCATATTAGAAACATTCATGTCCGTTGTACGGGACATCATCGCCGCTTATGACCTAAAACAATTGCACAATTTATTCGGAAGTGTTTGATCGTTTGTTACAAATCTCACTCCCCCGAATGTTGAACACGCGCGTTTACCATATGGCTCCGGTTGCCTTAGTTCCCATGTTCCCAATCGTCCCACATAACCATTCCCCCGGATGGCTACAATAAATGTACAGTGCTTTTTTCGGAGACATTTATTTCATCACTCCCTCGCACACATTCACGTTCTTTACGGTGTCGTTACATTATGGGATGTTTTTACACGCCTCCGCGAACTCCGGCATATAAGTTGGTTGGCAAAAAAATGTGAATCCTATTAGGGTATCTTTTCCTTGTTCGTTTGCACCAATGGCAAACAATTTACGCTTTTTGAGACTTGGGGAAATTTTTCATCTCGAACGAACTTTTGCGAATCAATAGGGTTTACCTTATGTTGAAAATGGAATCGAAGGTCTAGATTTAAATGTGTTGTGGGTGTGGGGGGAAAAGGTTTTTCATGTTCAGCCTCAAACACTCCTCGGGGGAACATTTAAAGGGTCGTGTTCTGTCCAGTGATGGTTAAATTTGTCTTCCGCGTCGATCGTTCTATGGTGGTTTATGTCCTTGTTATAGTTTTTCATTGGAATTGAATAGTTTGTATGATAATTTCTTGATCTGATGTATATAAGATTTATCTCCTACAATTGTTAAGCTGTCATAAAACGAACCTTTCAAAGTTCTCATCAGGATGGCAGATGTTTGTGCAAGTTATACAAATTCGATTGCCTACTTTTAGGCGCATAATTAGGATTGCGAGCGTTATCGTTACTTTTGATGCAATTTTACAACTTAGACCTCAATTTCGCAACATTTTGCAAGAGTTCCATCAACTTATCAATGCATCCACACTATTCTCGGCCACACCTGGTCGAGTGTGCTGCCAGCTAGCGTCCAACCGGCTGGCAGTTTGCACGTTCGTTACACCACCAGTTTAGCTCACTTTAGCACACACTTCGGTGAAGACGCTAAGAATTCATTAAAATCCATTTCCAAACAGCGTCCATTTCCCGCACCCCAAAATTGCCGCCCTCGGTATTTGCATATTTAAACAGTGCTTCCGATCTGTATCTGTTTACGGAACCACCCACTGGTGGCGGGCCTGCCCGGATGGGTTCGGGATTAGGTTCTGTGTAACAGTGTAACCGTTGATGGCTGCTGGCGATGAGAAACAAGAGGAAATATTTCCTCTACACTCTGGATACTTGGTGAGGGGTAGATAAGTGATTTTTTTTCTCTCACTCTTTTGCTCCACTTTCATCACAGTGCCTTGATTCGGTAGTGTTTCCTGCGACTATCACCCTGAGAATATCTTTACCGTGTCTTGGTAGTTTGAACGGTTTTTGCGTTTTGTTTTTAACGAGACGCTTACCAGACGAGAGTATGTTTACTTCCCAGAAAATCCGCAGACTTTTCGGAATTAGCTGCAAGCGAGAAGTGGAGAAACGTTTTGCAGTTTGTAATCATGCGGGTGAACAGTGAATGACCACCGTGGGGGTATATCGGTAGCTCTGTAAGGTGTGCTCTGTTTGTTTTCAAAAGCCATAATTATCAGGTAATTAAAATTTTATTGCAACCCCTTTCCTTCTGTGTAATGAGTTTATGTGTGTGTGTGTGTGTGTGTGTGCGCGAGCGCGATTGCTAGTATTTACAGAAGCGGCAAGGTCGAAGAATATTGTATTTTTGTTAACATTAACCCTATCGTTCGGTTGGTACGAAAGACCGGGATAAGAAGATGTGGTGAGATAGTACATAAATTAGTAAACCTTGCCTAAGACCTGTGCGGGAAAGACAAATTCGAATCTAGATCCGTTGTTTATTCAGTACCTACTGAACGCTTGAGCTTCTTGTGGGTGTATTTATTCAACCGAGAGCTTAGGAAATGTATTTTCATTTACTTCTTTTGTAGTTCAAAGTTTCTTGTATAAAGTTCTTCTTGTAGTAAAACTAGTACTTAACTTTATCCTTCTGACAACTAAAATCACTCGCATAATAAAGTCTCAGTTTGAGTCTCAGATGGCAAGAAACTAGGTATGCAATAAAGTCAACGAAACATAATGGAAGATTTTCTTTAAAAAAAAAAGATTTATTATCGACATCACCACAAAAATGGCCGTTTATTGGCTTTTGTGTGGTCCCAACTGTGACGTTATAAACGATTAGAATTTGAATTTGCCAAAATGTAGTAGTTATGTTGTTACCTCGTACTCCCTATGGTGGATGATGCATTGTGAATCCGCTCGTTGTACAGTAACATATTGGCGATGGAATATACAAAATCGCTAGAAACAAAAACACATAAAACGAACTACATGTACCATGCTACCCGGGCACGACTAGACTACAAGACTAGACGACTTTTTTGCGAACTCTGCAACCCAGGGGGTTTTTTGCACCGATTCTCGCCGATCGTAGACCAGCGAGCATGGATGATTGTGTTGCATTTATGATACTCCCCGGGAACTTCGGGTGCATATGTTGACGCGGGAGTATTGTGGGTTAGTGCCGGGAACGCTGGACCGTTTGATTGGAAAATTTATGCTAAACCCACCTGTGTGTCTGTCCCCCGGTAGGTGTGTTCTTGGTGTCATACCTCGCTCGCGTTTTCGTGCTTCATACCATAGATACCTACGGCACTGATGAGTTTGGTTCGATGGTTGTGTCACTGTTTTTCGCTTGTGAGCAGCATAAATCGGTGCCTGTGTGTACGTGTGTGGGAAGGCCACACCGGTGAGTGAGTACACGCTGTCAGTGTTACCGTGGTTCATTTGTGGTGTAGTTGTACAGGCTTGTCGGCTACCCATAGATATACAGTACAGGAAGAAGCAGGGCGTGCAGCATAAATTTGAATTGAATCAATTTACGATCACCTGCTGGGGCTTTTTGGTTATGCGTCGGTACCGGCTAGCACAGACAGGCAACAGTTACAGCCCTGCCTATAGCTAGCATAAACTGCAACAACAGACCAAAAAAACAGGGTACAATTGTGTGTCGTTTCCTTCGTCGCATAAATTCATCCAACGAATCCCCCCTTTAGTGGATGTAGTCGAGCACACATATGAACATGTCCATTGATACTGGGTGGAAACTGACAAAAAGGCACAGCATGAGACTGAGCAGGCCTAGGCCACTGTGTCTAATCCGCTGTAAAATTTATTAGAATCATGTCCCGCGAAATTGATTTATTTATCTCGCACCTCTTTAGTCGATGCGTCCCAAGCTCTCAATGCGATGTAGAATGTGTATGTGTGTGTGTATGCGTTTGATTGTATTTTCCATGGATTTTCACCTCCGTAGATGTGGTACCTTTTTGAAGAGGAGAAAACCGCAGAAAACCCCAGCAGTAGTTTAGTTGAAATGGTTCGGTTTTGAGTTGATTAGAAACTGGGATGGATCGATGGGATTTGGGATTTGAGATTATCACACATTGATGCACATTGTGGGTTGCTTTCAGCCGCCACTGATGTATAGTTGGTAGATGCGGAGTGCTTCTGGGGTGGAACTGTGTGGCATGGAGATGGAAATTAGCAATTTCCATCGTGGTTCCGTATCACCGTTTTTAGGACACTGTTGCTACAGTGTGAAGCTTGTCCTCTGATACTGGTTTAGGTTCATGGTTGATGGTGTAAACACAGGATTTAGCTGTGTGTCGGGTGATAGCGAGATTATCGGGACTGTAAAGTGGAAGTTAGTAATTAAACTGTCAAAACTGATCGTTCGGGTAGTGTAGATTGTGGTGATGATTGTGAAATAGATTATCTTAAGCGAGCGAGATCATCAGTCCATAACTATTGGTTTACCGGGTGAAGCATTATATGCTGCTATTGTTAAGAGTATGCTCAATTTAAATTTAAGGAGAAATCCGTTTATTGAAGTTTATGCTTAAACTTTCGTCACAGTTGAGAGCAATTGTTATAGCTAGTCCTACATTTAGTTCTGCAATAATCAGCTCTACCATCCAACCACTGAAATTCACCACCGAGACAAATTGCATCGACTGAAGCTCGTCGGTATTCTGCAATACGATCGCCTCGGTAAGAGAGCATCGGTATACGATAGCAGCTTAAAAGAGTAACTTTTAATGGAATTTTAATTGTGTTGAAATGGCTTTTTGCTTCACCCTGGAAACAAGAGTGCATACCACCACCACCAGGGCTATTGTGAAAATAAATATGCTTCTTCCGATGTCCCGTTTACCGTGGGGAGGGATTGCAAGTTCGTAAAGTGCATCAGCCAGAAATAACATATCTGAACAAACAGAACCAACTTTTCGCAAAACGTCGAACTAAAGTGCACAATCAAAATCGCAAAAACACAAAACACACTTTTCACACTGGACCGGTTAATGCGAGAAAAGTCCCGTTTCCTGTCCACTTAACCAAAACCGACAGGCGGTACTATCATCGAATCGTTCAAAATCTTTAGGGATTATCGGAGGGAGAGTGTCGAAAGCAGGTGGTTTTATCGATAGCAGGACTTTGACGGTTACAGAGCTAAAAGGTTTATTTCCGCTTATTCGTTGATCGGATTGTGCGTGTAGTTTGTTACATCGATTTCGGAAAATGAGATTTAAAGCAGCAGAGTGGTTCAATTTGGTGCTCCCGGAGTTGAGATGCAGTCCTTTTTTTTCTGTGGCGAATTTCACTTCATTATTAAATATTCTTCCTTCAAGATGAAGTTCATACAACCACTGTAGGAAGGCAAGTTCTGTTTCATTACAAACAGGATCATCGGAAGACTACCAGGAGAAGATTCATCCCCAACTCTCTTCCTTGTAGCTTGTTAACGCTCCACTTTACTCGAAGACTAAGTCGCCGTCGGGTAAATAAAATGCCCCATTGCTAATAATGACGTGTGCGTTGGTATGAAACCAAAGAAGGAGTATCCGGTGGTCGGATTTTCGATCCACACCGGACTGCCTACAGCAATGATCTGTAATTCAATTATTGTTACTGGCAAGATGATGCTCCCACGGTTTTCAGTTCAGGGATGAATTATTTTGCGTCTGATACACCTGATCAACAACGTCAACATCCTCTAGCGATGGTTTGTTTACAGGATTCGTTTGACTGGTTATCTTGGCATCCAGAAAAATGGGTATCCAGTGCTGCATTCCATGTCTATATTAATCATTCTATCGTTTAATGTATCGAGCATAAAACATTTGAACGAAAGAAAGCCCATCAACGTATTAACCTCAATTTAGCACGTTTCAACACCATTTCGGAAGCAGCTGGTGGGCCACGCACCCTAAAGACACGTTGATTTAGCACCACATGTTACGCTAGAACTGTGTATGTTTCTTGGACCAAAAAAAAACAAGCCCGCAAGGTCTTGGGTATAAAAGAACCACACGAAAATTGCTTGCCAGAACGACGACTGAGAAAATAAGCAACATAGGAACTTCGTATGTAGGCAGTCTTCAACAAAAATAACAGAGACCGCTCAGCCGTGCGAAGAACATCGAGTCCTTATTTTTTCGCCTGTCACAAACAGTGAATAACAATAAAGCTGCCGGGGTCTTTACATGCGTACATGGGGGGGAAAAAGACCGGCAAAGCGACACCACCCAGAAGCACAATACCTTTCTTACCCGAGTTCTTATGTTAAATTAGCATAATAGTAATAACAAACCGAGCTTCTCTTCGGCTTCTTCGGCCCGAGTGCGAGGATATAGCACCGAGTGTGTGAACGAGGTAACGTACCGTGTGCGACACTTTACAATGGGGCTTTTGATGTGAAATGTCACCATGGGAGGTAAAAAAGAAAAACTCTGTCAGGACTCGTCCCATGAATTTGAGGTAGAAATCTGTTTTTATGGAAAAGCTCCAAAACGCTCAAAAATAGATCCTTTTTTCCCGCTAACCGAAACCTTTCGCGCGCGAGTGTGTGTCACGCACGTAGATCCTGGCCGTCGTCACGTCGCGATTTCCCGAAGAAACCGTAAGAATCCGTAATGACTTGTTTTCGCTTTTGTTGGCGTCATTTGGCGTTCGGCGTAATACTTCGGTGGGACAGCGAGCAACTGCGTATTTTCGAAACATGGTAGCAACCGGTACGTGTTGTAGAGCTTTTTTTTATTGAAGCAAGGCCCAGGAACAGCCAAAAAATAGAGCCACAAACAAGCAGGAGCTAGCTAGCTTTGGAATGGGGAAACAGGTGAAATCTCTCTGCGGCAGTACACATGATGGTTGTGTTCCGCGAACTTGATTACGGGCATTAATGGGGCGTTTTTCCGCCACGGTGTGCCTTTTTTCTTTCGCCGTTTTGATGCCTTAGAAGCCAGCCGGGTACAACAGGCAGAAGACATCCGGGGCGTGGGTTTCGCGATGGCTCATTTCACGGTTATGCTGATGGGCACACGTTTTCCTGTACTGCCGGGGGTTTCTATGTACGTAGGAACTCTCTCGTTGTCGCTCGTGGAAATTCTGGGTGGCAATGGCAGCAGGGCAACCTGTTTGCTTGCCCCGAAGAAAGACTACCGCAGTAACATTGGGTTGGTGGATATTGGTAGGGCGTTAAATGGGGCCCTATTTTGTTTAACGTTTTCCAGCTTGTAAAGTTCTTTCCATTCCGAAACACAGTGCAAGTGTACACCTATCTGATTTGCTGTAAGATTTACGCAAGCGGAATTTATTTACGGCAAATTAATGAGTGTTTCCTTGGTTATTATGTAGACACGCTTCACGTATTCCAACGAAAAAAGTAAACAATGCCTTAACCGAATAAGAATTAGTGCAGATGGTTAGCAATTATTTATGTTCTGGTTTCCTTTTTTTATTTGAAAATATTTCATATAATTTTTCTCTTGATTATTTCATTTGTTTCACTTTGTTGTTTAGTTCTTTACACTCTTAATAATTATTTTCATTTATTTTTGCATTATTTTTGATAGTTTTTTTCATTTATTTTTGCTAAGTTCATGTTTTTGTCATGTTTTTTTGCTCTTGTTTTTTATTTATACGTTTTTATTACTTTGTTTCACTTTATCTTTGAATATGTAAGCTCTTATAAGAATTTATCTCCTTCTTTATTGTGACTATTGTTCATTCTTTATATTGTTTTATCACTTTTAGATATTTGTTACTTCGCAAATACCTTTTAACATTTTCCTTATGAAACATTTTGGTTCAACTGTACTTCAAGTTATCGTTTTCTTCAGTACACCAAAAAGCATGATATAAAAACACAACAAACCACTGTTGTGCATGGATGTAGGCAATTGTGGCGTGCCACAGCTGTTTCAATAAACATTGATTGGTCTAATCAAACAGTGTTGGCCGTTACGAAAACGACAACGAATCCCGGCGTTTGGCGGTTTCTGACGACTCCCGACGCCCTTTTTTTTTTTTTTTGGCCGCGACCAACTTCACACACAGCACTGCCACGCAAATGTGCTTGCGCAACGATTACGACCATCTGCTGGTGAGTGCTGTTACATGATGGAAAATGTGTGTGCCCAGTTGCAGGAGGATAACCGGCCGGAGGGAAGGTGTTGAAGTCCTTGGCAATCCTTCAAAGACTTGCTCGTAGCTATGGTTGCGCTTATCCAGTTTCATGTCTCGTACGTAGCGAGCGGGATGTATGAGATGTCAATAAATTGTGTTGTGCCGGAATCGTTAAGATGTTTGGTGGGTGAGCGTGGAACCATTTCCGTGGAAGTTGAAGGGTGTATTGTCGGGCACCAAGAGGCGCATGTGCTGGACCCTCAATTTCGTTGCGTTGGCACAGATTAAATCGTGCATAAAGAGCCTTCAGCATACGGTGCTCTCGTTTGATTGATTGATTAGTTTGCTCGGGATCGAATCAGTTCCGTCGGTGCTTATTTCGTTGCCGTTGTTAAGCAAGACTTTAAAAAGATGCGAAAACTGTGAAGAATGCAACGATGATCCATGCGAAAATATTTCTCACGCATTGATTAAATAAATTGTCCAAATTTAAGCCAAACTCCACACAGAGACTGTCGGCAAATCGGGTTTTTCGTTGCATAGTTTCCGGCTGGGTGCAATTTTCCCATTGTAATCAATTGAACTAACTATACCGCACACAAACGCGGTGTATCAAACGCGATGCATCAATTGAAATTTCGATCATGTTTCTTTTTTCTTGCTCTCGTGCTGCAGTTCGGCAAAGGGAGCGTGTTATGTTGATATGGTGCAACCCGCATGAATGGATTTATGTGCTAATTAAGTTAATTTAAAATATTGTTCGAAGCAGCCAAATGATAGCATACATCTGCAAAGGGTGCAGTGGGAAAACCTAACGCTTTGCACAGGCTTTTATGCTTACCCGCATAAAATTGCTACGTTCAAATTTGCACTCGGTTTGTTTTATGAGCGTTTTTATTAATTGAATAAAATATTGTAGAGTGCAAGCTGTGAGCTTACTTTAATTATTAAATTGCATTATCGGGTGCTCATATCTGGTTATGCTAATGAAAAGGAAAGTGAAAGCTATTGATTAAGCGTGTTATAATTATGCCGGCACGAAAACGTTGATACTATTTGTATAATGTTTTATTCATCAGCAGTTCCTCTTTTCATATGATTATAAATACAAATTATATGTTTGCAAATTTTTGGATTAAACCAACAAATGCCAAATATACAGTATTGCTCGCTTTTTGGGGTTCCTTCTGAACATAGCTTCTTCGCATAAACAGTAAAAACCATGGCCGAATAATCATAATAATTAACGAAAGCGAAACACTGAGCTAGTTCAATATTCCTACACCGCACAGTTCTCGTCTCGTGCCTAATACGTGGTTAGAATATTGACGTGCAGCCTTCAACCAACAACACTCGAGTGCGTCAGCACTCTCTCGGTTCTGGTTTGCTTGTTTTGCCTTTCGTTTATTAGTATTTTATTCACATACGATTGTTTTTGTGCCGAAGGTTATCGTTGAAGTTCACGGCAGAGCAAGGATAGCGATGAAAACCAACAAAAAAAACGCAACCTATCGGCGACAAAACTCGCTGACTGGCGTCTCGTTTGCATCGTTTCCCTTTCGATGGGATTTGTATCAGGAAATTATTGGTCCGGACGAAATATGTAACAGCCAACAAGAAGAAATCCCCTAACAGTGAGAAGGTCAGCGGTCAGAGTCTGACTATGGCTGTGGAATTATTAATGAAATAACGCCATGATAAGAGCGTTATCGCTCGTAAATCACAAAACTGTGTACAACTTAGGCTACAAGGGAATACAGAAGGAGACATGAAAAAGAAAAAACCATTGAAGTTTGTGGAAAGAATAGAATTTTAATCGAAATTTGAATGAGCAAAAACTAGCAGTTCTGGTTAATTGCCAGCGTGAATCAGCGAACCTCAAGCAGGAATCCACGATGCACCAAATATGCTCCCGCAACTTTGTGTACGTCTTTTGCGGTTATGCTCCAGTGACATATGATGCGGTGAGTTTGGGAATGTTTCTTGATATCGTTCGCTGTTGGTAGAGGTGAAATCTTCCACCATTCGCTAATGGCTGCAACCACTCTGCATACAATCAAAGAATCGCGATCCCTACTCAGATCTAACTGCCGTGGGTATCAGCAGCTGTCTGGTTTCGTGCTCTATATCCCATACAATGTTGCACAGAGCTCTGACACTGCTTTCACTTGCGCTGATGCTCGCAGGCTAAAGCGGAATGCCAAATAAATCTGCACTCCGTGGCATCACCGTGTTGCGGTTGGGGCACATACGCCAACGGGAGGACTTTTAATTAAAACTACCCTACCCATCGCTTGTGTCGACGCAACCGGCGAAACCTACACGTTCAGTGCCGGAAATTCACGTCACCGTGGAATGTCATATCAATAACTCGAAATCAACGCGCAGATATTAGAGGGAAATATTTAGCTGGAAATCTGCATACGCCAAAAGTCATTGAGGTTGGTGTTAAAGTTCCAGCATATCGAGCTGCCTCATTTGCTAACCGATGCGGAAGTTATTAGACCTAGGATGATGGACATTTTTTGAAGTTCGTTGTTGCAATGTTTTAATTATATACTCCAATATACCCTACTGTAATAAGTTGAAAGTTCTGTTGGATCCTTCCTTTCAAAGAATTATCATAATAATAGCAATATTGATAAATAAATCAAATCTTTTCATGGAGTTCAGCAGACCTGCCGAAGAAACTTCAACCTGTTTGCTGTGTCTCATCATTTTCAAAGGACATAACTAGCACAGTCTCAAAATAATAGATGAACTCCGTGTACTGCGTCTCCACGCTGGAATCGATGGAAACAGTTGACAGACAGACAGCAAAATAATAGCCCTGCGAAACGACGAGACACGGTTCAAAAAAGGAACCACCACAGCCACAACGAGCCCTTGAACCGTGTTGCCATTGTCAACGTGTGACATAAATAAATTGATTCACAGCAATTAGACTAATTGCAATTAGTTTAATTACTTTTTGCAATTACGTTACACGGGGTAATCCGCCGGTGTGTGAGTGCGTGTGTCTGTATACTCCTGTTCGGTAGGTTTACGCAAAAGTCCGCGTGACGACGGACAAACAGGAAGCATCCATTTGTGTGGCGTACGGATGAGTGTGAGTCAGCGCAAAAGTGGCATGCAGGATTGAATTTAGCATTAGGATTTGTGTATTGCTCGGGCTGGTGAGCTTCAACAATGAAATGGTGATTTAATCGTTCATCCTCTTTGGTGTGGAATTGTTTCCAACTTAATTTCGATGCTGTGCATTACAGCGCACTGGATTGTAGCGTGTGAAGTCATCATTCACGGTGGAAATTAATGGTGTTTTAAACTCCTTTAAAAGCTGTGTGATTTTACGTGAGCACATCTTTAAAATGGCATGTGTTTAGGAAGACAAATGATCGCGATGAACACTAATTCCACCTGATTGACTAATCGATTCGGTGTGTTTAATGCCGTGACTACCAATGGAAAGAGAATAATGGTTTTTTGTTGACTCATTGCTCGTTGGAAAATATGTTAAAGTGTATTTGAAGCTTGTATAACAACTTATTCATCTCCCACCACCACCATCACCGGTACTTTGACGACTTTGGTCATGCTCAAATCATAAACTATAATTGTCATCTGTTTACCACGGTTTATTTACCATTTTATGCGTCATTTCCAGCCATTAAGCATCATTGACAAACTTTCGCAACTTCAACATAACGCCTCATTTTACATCATCGCACGTCCCGACCGCGGAGGGTGGTTGGCACAGTGTTTGCTAGTTATTGAATTTTCCGTCTGGAAAATTATTTCCCCTGGCTCATACACTGCTCCGACAAGACAGCCACATCCTCCCGAGCACTAACGCGCGCGCGGAACGAAACAATCGTGGTGACGTGTAGATGGTCTGAGAGCGGAAGATCGAATGGAATCATGCAATAACGTTCGCAGCTCGTGACCCAGGCTCGGCGAGCTTTTGTAGCGCGCTAAGTGCTACCACTAACTTTCTTTTAAGTAGTATTACATCTCAGCAAAACATGGTGTACACCCCGTCGCGGTCGCTATGGTTTGTGAGGCGAGAGAGCTAACGAGGATGAATCTGGGTACGCTTGCTAAGCCGGCAAAGCACGGTGCCAGCAACCGGGCGAAAGAGTTGTTCGCATAAACGTCCGTAATGATGGCGCTCTTGATACCGTGCTCTTTTGCTCCATTGTGTTGGCGGCGGAGTGGTTGGTGTTGCCACCGCTCCACGGGATCTCGGTGCAAAACTTGCCCAAAACGTCAAACCGCAAAAGATCCGGAGTCGAAGCGTAAGTAGCGAGCGGCCGCGAAGCGCAAAGCGATTCCGAATGACTGGTTAATTAAAATACAATCGTTTGACAGCAGTTTGTGAAGTTAATTTTCCACTTTTCAATTAAACATTTTCCCTCTCGCTGGTGGTGGTGTAAGGCGGTTAGGGAAGCAGACGTAATAGGTAGAGCATTCCAACACAAACGACCGATGTGTCTCACCAAATGGACGGATATGACAAGTTCTCGCACCGAGGAACCGTGAACGCGGGCGTATTTGTTCGTGATTTATGAAGATGTTTTGTGGCGTTGCTTAAGACATAATCAGCCGAACTGTTTTATTCATTGCCAGTCGTGCTACACGCGCAAGGAAATGATTTTCACCGTTCATTTGACTTCAGCCGTCGGTGTATGGATGGGCCGTACCGCACCAATGGATTGCTCGTTGTCAAGTTGGATCACGTTTCGGTCAGGAAACAAAAGGAAACCAACTTTGTCTGTGAGGGATCGCCGAGCTCTCTGTGGCGGGTGAATGCTTATTGTAGTTAGGAGGGCAGCTACAGCAGCCAGAGAATGTAATCGAATGGCTGGACCGGCGGCTATTTATGGTAAGGATTTGACTCCTAACACCAACACAGCTTGGACTACCGCAATCGACCGAATATACCCACCAGGATTGTTCCTCGGAGTTCTCAGGAAATCATAATAAAGGACGGAAAAAAGTGCTCGCTCTCGTGTCCGGAAGGCATGCAGTGCCAAAATGAGAGTAATTTGTAGAGCACCAATTACTTTTCCCCAGCCGAACAGTCGATCACGTACCAGACAAAGCCAACCCTGACGGTTCGATTGACGGGATGGAAATTTTGCTCGAGGCGCTTTGGACATTCTGGATAGAATTGGAATTTGTTACCAACAATGAATTCGAAAAACAACTGCTTATCTCAATCTCGCTAATGATGGGCAGAAGTTTATGTTAAACCGATATTTCTACTACAAAAGCGAATAGTTTATTTACAGTCTTTTAGTTTGCATTCTGGAAGGTTCGCGTTGGGACAAAGGAAAATTTATCAAACATCCCGATCGCGCTTCTCAGAGTGACCAGTTTTAATGGATTCTGCTCGTAGGGAATGTTTTATTCACAATGTTCCGCAATTAACGGGAGCACCGGTTCGAGAACAACGCCAATAACGAATAACAATCCATCCGTACCGAGAGACAAAGTACAAAGTTCTGCTAATAAAGTTTGTCATGGAAAGTTAAGATGAAAGTCCTCTTAACGAATAAACTCCCAGCATTATTTCCAACGGTATAAGAGCAGAACAACTGCCACGTGCAGTTTCTTCTAAGAATCGTTGGCTTCGTGTTCGGACGACGAACTGCAAACGTTATCCTTGAACGGTTTGATCGATCTTGATAACGGAGAAAACGAAAGGAGAACGGAGTCAACATCCAGCCAGGGAAAAAGAGCCTGGTCAAATTAGCTACAGCTCAGGAGACATCAATGGATTTGACAGTAATTTAATAGACGATTTTCTTTGATTTTGATGTTGCTGGTCTGGGTGAGTTTCGGGAACCAGCTATTAAGCCATACAAATATATACATACACGTAGAAAGTTTGGCTTGCTTGCACAACAATGGCTCTAAACTAATCAACCTACCGAGCCCTTGCAGTCGTTCCGACCTCGACCGTGTTTGAACACCGGAAAGCCATAAAGTGGACATTCGAAAATTTGATTTTCCCGTCCCTTATCCCAACAAATCCTTCTCACATATCCCAATGACCGATAGAGACAGTGTCCTGAAATGGTTAAAGCTCGTGTTGGTGGTGGCTTATGAAGGGCCAAAATGGATAAGAGACCATGTAGCTGGCTTCTGAGGTTTTCTCCAAAAAAACGAGAGAAGTTATTATAAAAGAAGCTAATCAGTGTGAAGTTTGTTGTTTTGCTCGTTTATATGCAACCGAATATTTGATTACTTGAAGCGTGGAGGTAAAGCTAACTAATAATGTTTGGTTGTACACCATTTTCCCCGGTGTTGACCTTTCGCTGAGCGTAGGAAGAACTTCACCGGTCTATCCTACTGAATATATTCATCTGCCTCACCATACGCTTCCCCATAAACGTCTATCAACACTGCAACTGGGTTTTCCCTGATGCTATTCCTACTGGTTCAAAGTGGCCATTTCACAGCGAAGTTGACGATGTTTGCATAGGTCCTGTGCTGATTTCAGCAGCATCCTACACCATCTCGATACCGCTGAACGCCCAAGGTCCGTTTATGTTTACTCGTTTTTCGCTGTAATGGTCGATATGGGATGTGTTTGTACACGCGTCCTATTTTTGTTGGTTGTCCGGAGTCGTCGGTCAGAGCCTCCCACCACAGTGCCTGGATGCATGGTATCATCGTCCACATCCGTTCGGATGCTATACGTCAGTTCTTCCGGGCTTGGTTTCTATGTCAAGGACCGGTGAAGTGTTGAAAATGAACTGCATACAAACCAGAAACGACTGCGCCATTTAACACATTGCAACGAAAGGAGACAGAGAGAGAGAGAGAGAGAGAAAGTTCATTACTCTGTTGTGTCCGGGTCATGGTGTATTGGAGCAGCTCGAAGTAACCCTGGGTGCAATCGTTAGCACCGGAAACGGTTACACTCTTACTCGTGACGTGTACCGCCCATGGGCAGTAATCGAGTCCTGCTCCATAGATTACCTTTGGAGTGACAGCGAAAGCCTTCTCGCACACACACACATACAAACCACGATCTCCGTGTAGCGAGGGTGGTTTAAATCCATTTAAATTTAAATTTCCATCATACTAACACCACACCACGTCGACATCTGCCTGGATTATATCCCGGGCACATCCCGAAATGCAGGCGGTGGTAGTGTTCGATGACACTGCAAACTTGGTCTGTGTCTCGCTCAGCTAGCTCGGCTGTTGGCCAGTAATTGACCCAGTTTTTGGTTTCCGCTTGGTCACGCCCAGGGTTGAATCCAGAATCATCCAGCCCTCGCAACGTACAGCTTGTCGTTGAAGCCGATGCTCTACCTTGCCCAAAGCTCGTTAGATAGATAACTAAGGACACACGGGGCATTACGACGTCCCAGCCCCGTGAAATCCCTGATAGGCCAATTTGACTCGATCCTGCCGTATCATGCTGTCATCTTCAGCACACCGCACAGCTCAGTGCCCGGAAAACGGTCGGACTTGCCATGAAAATGCGCGCGGTTCTCTCGATTGCCCCGTGGAGACGATTATTCATTCATGCAGTTTACTTTCTTCATGGTGTACCATACCTGGCTGCTTGTGGTTTGGGAAATAGACCGAAGTCTTCTCCGGTGTTGGTCTTCCGTGTGTCCTCTCGTGGGCTTGTGTGAAGCGAGATGTGACATTTTTTCTCCTTATGTTCGTTCCTGACCAGTGATGATGTCTTCGTAAATTAGACTTTGACCGTCACGCTAGTGTTCTAGTCCAGGTGCGTTATATGACCTCGTCGGTGTTCAAGGACTCGAAGAATAGTTCTTTTACGGCAGCTTAAGGTCAAGTGTTTATGTACAGAGCGATTGTACAAAAGAATACTTCATGGTCCTTAATGCAGGCTGAAAAGCACGATGTGCATTTCTACTTTCGAATTTGATGATATTTACATTTTCTTATCAAGCGTATTTCATACTGTTAATATTTTGTAATACTAATACTCTATAGATATAGTGTAATTTTTTCTAACATTTATTTAAACCAAGGATAACGCGACTTATACTTTATGCTATTAATTTAGAGCTTTACATGAAAATCTTTTCCATCAACGTAAATACGAAAAAAATTAAATAAACCAAGCGTACTAACAAAAACGGACACTTCAACAAAAGAGGAAAAAAAAACCGGATGTGTTGTCAAAATGTGCTGGGAGGACATTATTTTCGTGCCGCTCACACCGACGCAGGAAGTGTCATTAATCAACGTTTCTTCCCGAAGGCGTCACAACGACGGGTGGGTTGACAGAAAATCCATGCCAGCCGAAGAACGCCGTGCGCTCGCCACGTTGATGAATGCTGATGAAGTCTTCCACGCGTGAAGTGAAAAGTGGTTCAACCTAGTGGAAACAGGAGAAATAGCACCATTTAAACAGCACACAGAGCCACAACAACAAAACAAAACAAAAAAATGGCGTGAATAGCCAGATATACGAGACGTTGGAGACTTTGGCCGTGGTTCGTCGTTGCATCGTTGGAAATGTTGTTATTTTTTATGAGCTCAGTTTATATCGTTCTACCACAATTTACACCCCTGAAGCTCTTGGTGACAATTATTTGCTTCGTGTTTTTTTTTCTATTTTGTTTCGTTCTCTTCTTTCTGTTTCAAAATCCCAACTACTTGTTAAGTGGCTAATCGGAGAGGGTGCTTTCTGTAGTGGCACTTGCCCATTATGTGCAGTTGTGCGTTATGTGGGTGTTCGCCTTGTGGTAGGATTACTTGAAAATGGAAAACTGTTCTTACTGCTTTCTGTGCATTGCTATTGAGCTAATTGAGCTGTTGACTGTATATATGAACAAAAACTCTTAAGTAGTTAAATTTTGAAGAGATTATTCGAAAAAGTAATATTTTTGGATTTCTGTAGCTTTTAATGCCTTGCTTCTTAATGTGTAATTTGAGACGGGATACTTCTTTTAAAGTATTCTCTTGAGAAACTCAAGTCTTTCCACCTCAAGCATTGACCTAGGAAATAAATTTGACAGAAGGATGTTTGTTTTTGTGATCTCGTGATAATCCATTTCTAAGGTACCACCGTAAAGCAATTTCCATCAACCTTACGCAATTTTTCACAGCAAGATAACGCAACACACGCAGATAAGAGGTTCACGAGTTTCGAATCTGCTTGATGATGAATTACGCTTAACTTAATTGTTTCTCCTTTTTCCTGCTGCTCTCTCTCTTTACAGCGATATCGCGCGAGGAAAGCGACGAATCCACGCAACAGAACAACCACCATCACCATCCGCATCATCACCATCATCACCACGGACATGGTCACAATCGTGGCGGTAAAGTGCCCTTCAACGGTTACACATCCGAGGAGTACCTCGACCGACTGGAACCAAACGGCAACATCCCGGCCGATAAGTCTTACAGCAAACGTAAGTGTCAAAGTCGTTGTTGTCTCAGCTTCTTCAACACGGCAAGAAGTTCACCTTCCTGACAGCTGCCCGTTCAACAATGGAGGAAAAAATGGGTTTTCCAAACAATTCAGATTGCACAAAAAAATGTGTAAAGATGGGTCGAACAAATCTGATGCGTCTATTGTAGATTCGTGCACGGTGCTTTCGACGTTTTCGGAAAGCAAAGCTGACACCGCCGAAAAGAA
This sequence comes from Anopheles maculatus, assembly GCA_002091835.1. Taxonomy (NCBI): domain Eukaryota; kingdom Metazoa; phylum Arthropoda; class Insecta; order Diptera; family Culicidae; genus Anopheles; species Anopheles maculatus. The sequence continues at coordinate 239,844 of KZ061806.1, forward strand.
TCCTTCCTTCTTGAGTGATATTTTTGAAACATTTTCATCGCCACCAAACTCTCTTAACCTCCCAGACAATCCCCCCCATCGATGTCTAACACTAGCAGGACAAACTTCCTGTTCCGACGCTGATGATGTGATGGTGGGCCGGAAAAAATGGCCTGTCACACTAATCTGTTTTCCTGCTTAAACACATCGGGGCTTTTGTTTGCGGACACCGCCACCACCATTTTCGGCAAGAAACCGAATCGAAAACAGCCCCGGCCGGGTAGAAGTTTTCCCATACAGCACTATTATCTTAGCTGGGCTTTTGGGGTATGGGTGTTGCGGATGAATGGCGGCATCGGGTTTTGTGAGGTGTCTTACTACGTTGCTGCATTGTGCGGCACGGATAGCACATCGCTGACAGCGATGTATATCCCTTTGCAAGAAGTAGCCGCTGCTCAGGAAGTGCTAATGGTTTTTTTTCTCCAATTTTTTTCATGTTCGCTCTGGTTCTCTTCTTTGAAATTCGCTCCAAAATTACTACGTAACGGTTGTGAAACTTCTTCGAACTTCTTCGCACACGTAAAGTTTTCGGAGATTCTTTTGACTTGAGCGTTGTACTTTCGCTTTTGTTTCTGTATTCGTTGAGATGGAACAAATTACAATCACGATTACGAAACGAAAATCCTTATGGCGAGTACATGGACTAAGATGGAAGGGTTTGGTCCTCGATGGGCTTAGGCTTAGTGGAGCCAATAATAATTTCTTTGAAATAACAATAACAATAATAGAAAGTGATCACGTGTCTGCCGTTGTTTCGACACAAAAGTTTCATCACGTGTGCTTCAAGAACAAAAATAGTATAGATTTAGGCGCAAAGTACAAGGAATGCGTTGACATCGGTTTTGAGCTTTAAATAATATTCTTCTTTTGTTGTATTTTGAAATAACTATTTTCATTACTATTCATGATCCTTTCGATATATTGACTTATTTAACTTAGCCTTTGTTCGTTTACATCCACAAGAAATTATTATGCATAAAGCTGTATATCGTCCATAACGTTCCGAACGACTGCTCCTTTTCGTGTTGCCTCCACATATTCAGTGCCCGACGGAAAGTCAACCAGTTTGAGTGATTTCTAGCCCTTTTATACGTTTCGATATCGATACGACAATCTCACAATGGCGCACTCACACCGAATGCTGCCAGCTAGCCCAGCCAGCCACCAGGATATTTTTATCCGAGCAAATAAATTTATGATTATGGCACGAGTCGCATAACTTTATCGCAAAACAGCGCCAACATATATAAACCGTAAGCATGGCGAAAGCCACCAGCAGTGGCTGTAAGGGTGCAGGCTAGGAACGTCGTTCCTCTAGGCCATCAGCTTCACATTGATATGGAGCCAAGAAATATGTGCAAAGTGTTTGGAGGTTGTTGTTTGTTGCGTCACACCGAGCAAAGGGTGGCCGGGAAATATGTTGTCCTGGTCCTTGTTAGAAGCTTAGCCGAAAAAAGGCGCACCACACCAATCCAGACGGCGAAGGACGGCTAGCAGAGCAGAGGGCCGTAACTGAATCTAATGAAAGTGAATGGGTGACAATATTTCATCCTGTGTTCGGTACACACACACACATACCGTCGCCCCAAAACGACATCCATCGAAGACCTCACCCGACCATTGGGCACGCGAGCGCGAGCGACGAGCGGCTAAGGGCTGTACGTTACAGGCTGATCCAGTAAATAACTGGCGTCTAGTTGTCCCGTCATTTCTCGCGTCGTTGTCTTGCCTTGGGTTTCATTGATTTCTTTTAACGCTTTAATGAGCTAAAGGGTCCTGAGAAGAGTTTAAAGACCCTTGATACAAAATGCGTTTCAAACAAAATAAGCAAAAAATCACAAAATTCATTAAATTAGCTTTTAAAACCTTACTGTTAAAATAAAAGCTTTCCTATAAGCACTATCATGCTCAAGAGTAATACAAAATCCTATTTCTGAAAATAGATTTATCGCATGCGTGCATTATTTACTTCAATTAAAGTTATGATGCTTTATTAGCACACTCTTTATAAGCACATCCACGCCACCTGGCAAATAATCAATTTGATCAAAACGACACCTTACGTGAGCGGAAACTTAACGCAACTACGCAACGCCATCGCTGCTCGGTTAGCAATTTCACGACGCGGAGAATTATTTCCCGAACCACCGGAAACGAACGGTGTTTGCTGCTAGGAGCGCAATAAACTTTCATTTCCACCCCGTTCGGAACGCAAAGCCCCAAACCTAGGGAAAGCAGGCTTTTCTTCTATCGTTTTCCTGTGTGTTGGTGCGTGTAAAACGAGCGTTCGTTCGCGAGTGTTCTTTGCTTCTCGGTGTTTTGCATGTTTTTGGCACCTTGTTGTATTGTTCGGCACGATAAAGAAAGAAATGCAAAAGGCACAACAAAAAATCTGCGTCGTCGTTTTTTTTTTTGGGTTTTGGAATTAATTAAACCCTGTTTATCAAGCCTCTAGCAGCATTGTGGCGGTAAGCATGGTTCACCATTTTGTCAACGTGAATGTTGCCTAGCTCCTTGCTACGCGCGGTCTACAGCGAGCATGGCTGTGGGAGCTTTTGTGGTCCTGAAATGGGCGAAAAGCTAAAAAAAGAACGAAATGGCGCTTTTAAATATCAAAAGTTAACGTGCCCGTTCCGTGCGCTCGAATGAAGCAGTTGAAAAGTGTCGTTAACATTTAATGGGGCCGACTGTTGACATAAAGTATTTAACGTTCGGGTACCCATTTTTGACCATACATTCGATTTTCTTTTTGTCTATGAATATAAAGCTTCTATTTTTATGTTCTGTTTTCTATTTTCCCCCCAACGGCAGAAGGCTTTTCCATAAACACTAAACTTTTTATTCTCGAAGCAGCATGTTGCCAACCGTTGATGTGACGCTTTTAAGTATCTTTTAAAGTCATAACGAAGGAACTTTTAGTTGTACCCAACTTCTTTAGCTAGGTGAACTTCCTTGCTGCTGGACCTCCGGTGTTTTGCGTTTCCGGCGAGAATGTAAATAATTTTGCGTGAAATGTAGCTTACCCCCGTCGGGCGAAGTTACACTAGTCCGGTGTTAAAAGGTCTTTTCTTTACCCTCGGCCGAGATTGTAGTACACGCGGTGACTGTGCCAGAGGTACGGCGGAAGGTCGCCAGATTTACGGTGCGTCGTTTATGTGGAATTTTATTTATGGCTGTTTTGAACAACTTTCCACGGAAGGGCGAGGGCGTCAGGTTGGCGTTTCTCGCCCACGCGCACTTGTCTCACGTCTGTGAGCTTTTCCGGATGTGCGAGTGGGGAGTGTCACGCACATTTTCGAGCGAATCGCGAACCGTTTGCTGTTTGTTGCTTGTACGATTTTGCTCAACAAGTTAGTAAACGCACGATTTAATGATCCATTCGCCCCTGACCAAAGGGAAAAACTGATCCTTTTTGCTGAAGTAAGAAATGTTAAACGATGTGTTCCGGTTTTAAAGAATGTTTTGATTTGCTTACACTCTTGGTTGGAAAATGAAAGGCTATCGGTACGCTTTGATGATCCACCGTGACCACTACCGTGGGAAGGAGTCGCTGGGTCACGTGGTTTTTGAAGTTTTCGATGTCACGCTGGTAAAACGACTCAATTTCTGCTTTCTGCTCAATGGTTTCTCGTTCCATTAATTTTAATTAATCAGTTGGTGGTAGTTTTTCCCCACTTTCCGAGAAGACTGTACGATTGTTTTGCGAAGGAAAAATCAGGGCAAAAGCTAAAGCACAGCCGTGTGCCGCCTTAATACGCGCATGGATGAATGTGAATGGAGGCGCCCGGTAGTTGTTGCTGGGTCACAATCTAATTGGAAGCACGTTAAGAGCTTTGTGTTCATTAATTTTGCATTCAATTCATTTCGGTTCGGTCATGTTCACCGCTTCCAGCGATCGTTTTTCGCTTTCGGTATATTTCAATTTGTGTTATGAAAATTATTTCCAAAGTCCTGCTAATATTTAAAATCAATTTTAATGCACGCATCAGCAACAACAACAACAAAAGCGAACTTGTATGTATTCCCAAAGTTTCTCATGCTCAATCATTAATTTTAATTTTAAGCAAGCACTCGATCCACCTCGGAAGCCATTCCATTAGTGCAACATTTGTTTTCGTTACCGATCGAACATTAAAACTAACGGCCTGTGGTGAGGAAGCCACACTACGGGAAGGAATGTTCGTTGTTGTTTGGCACTGTTATTGCTCGATGCCATTTTCAAATTAGAATTTGTACGGCGATGCGTGTGGCATGGGTTGGGCATCGCGTCGTGACTTTTTCGTGAAAGTTTTATCATGCAATCGGTGGACGGGAAAAAAGTTTTTCCTGTTCTCGCCGGCTTTTGATGCTTTGGAATTCCTTGCAGAGCGGACTTGGAATGAGCCTGTTCCAGAGCATGTAAGCACTAATCGCATCAATGGTTGTCTCTTGGTGGGGTAGCTGGGAAAGCTGGGAAAGGAGGCGTTGAAAAAGTTCATCTGATTCGGTACCATTTCTCGTTTTGCAACAAGAAAAAAACTAGAAAGAAATGCTCCCATATACCACTTAAGAGCGTAGCGTGTCGTGCCAAAACTCGTTAAATAGACATTTTTCCTCGTTTGTTGGAACAACACCGAGCAAAAGAAAAAGAGCAAAAATCGAAAATAACAACGTTTCGGCTGCAAAAATGTTCTAAATCGTTGTACTCTCCTCTGCCTCTCGTAGTGGAACAGAGCGAGTGAGCAACGCTGCTTTGGGCACTTCAAACAAGATTCCCCAAATACTACCCCACCCACCCACAATACCTGTCCAACGCTGGAGACAGTGTGGGAGCATAAAACCGGTCTAGACTGGTTTTATGTTGTGAAGTTCTCTTGAATTTTGTGTATGCTTCAGTGAACTCCCTGCTCCTGCCGTAGTTCCATGCCTACGGATAATATCGTAATGCAATATTCTGCTGTCCTGTAATGAAAATCAGAAGCTTGGTTTTGGTACCTTTTGGTCTGTGTCGCTTGATTAAAGTTGCTGGTCCCGAGCGCTTCAAGTACGGACCCGATGTCATTTTCATATTCCAACATCTTTTGCTTCATCTTTAACCAGACCCACTTGACGTTTGTACGACTTACGTTTCCAATGGATTCGACTGCAGGACACTTGACAAACTGTTTGTTGGTGACACTGGTGCGTGGTCCGTGTTGGTCTTCGCCCCGTACACTTCAAAAGCACATCGCCTGGAATATCATTTTTGGCCTCTGCTCCAGAAGAAAAGTTATTACCCTAAGTACTAAGTAATCCCGCTGGAAGAAATGTCGGAGCAAAAGTTGTCCCAAGACAACGTGTGGGGCAAGTTTAATATTGTAAGTTGGTGTTGTAAGAGCTGCTGGTGGCAAAATCCAAACAGCAGGTTCGCTCAAAAGTCGGCACCAGTGAAACTCGGGGGACGGTTGGCAATCGTAGGCAAACTTGGAGCTCTACTTTGAATACGCAAATTTAGATGCATAAGTATCGGTGTAAAAGTTTGCAGTATTAAGTGCGCTGTGAACTTCACAATAGTTACAGCTGTTGGAAGGTGTAGGAAAAAGGGCCTGGTAAGTTGGTCGGGTTTTCGGCAGCTTGAGGATAACTTGTTCTTTATGCACACTGGAACAGGTTCCCGTAGGCTTTTACTGCATAGTTGTGTGTGTGTTTCGACGTGAGAATTAAGTGTTCCAAAGCGTTCCCTCTTAATGAAGTGATAAATGGATTATATTAATTTATTGTTAAATAAGAAGAGTACTGATCAAGGCATTAAAGTTCAAACTCAGGGCATCGCGTCGTGACTTTTTCGTGAAAGTTTTATCATGCAATCGGTGGACGGGAAAAAAGTTTTTCCTGTTCTCGCCGGCTTTTGATGCTTTGGAATTCCTTGCAGAGCGGACTTGGAATGAGCCTGTTCCAGAGCATGTAAGCACTAATCGCATCAATGGTTGTCTCTTGGTTGGGAAAGCTAGGAAAGGAGGCAAAGAAAAAGTTAATCTGATTCGGTACCATTTCTCGTTTTGCAACAAGAAAAAAAAACTAGAAAGAAATGCTCCCATATACCACTTAAGAGCGTAGCGTGTCGTGCCAAAACTCGTTAAATAGACATTTTTCCTCGTTTGTTGGAACAACACCGAGCAAAAGAAAAAGAGCAAAAATCGAAAATAACAACGTTTCGGCTGCAAAAATGTTCTAAATCGTTGTACTCTCCTCTGCCTCTCGTAGTGGAACAGAGCGAGTGAGCAACGCTGCTTTGGGCACTTCAAACAAGATTCCCCAAATACTACCCCACCCACCCACAATACCTGTCCAACGCTGGAGACAGTGTGGGAGCATAAAACCGGTCTAGACTGGTTTTATGTTGTGAAGTTCTCTTGAATTTTGTGTATGCTTCAGTGAACTCCCTGCTCCTGCCGTAGTTCCATGCCTACGGATAATATCGTAATGCAATATTCTGCTGTCCTGTAATGAAAATCAGAAGCTTGGTTTTGGTACCTTTTGGTCTGTGTCGCTTGATTAAAGTTGCTGGTCCCGAGCGCTTCAAGTACGAACACGATGCCATTTTCATATTCCAACAACTTTTGCTTCATCTTTAACCAGACCCACTTGACGTTGTACGACTTACGTTTCCAATGGATTCGACTGCAGGACACTTGACAAACTGTTTGTTGGTGACACTGGTGCGTGGTCCGTGTTGGTCTTCGCCCCGTACACTTCAAAAGCACATCGCCTGGAATATCATTTTTGGCCTCTGCTTCAGAAGAAAAGTTATTACCCTAAGTACTAAGTAATCCCGCTGGAAGAAATGTCGGAGCAAAAGTTGTCCCAAGGCAACGTGTGGGGCAAGTTTAATATTGTAAGTTGGTGTTGTAAGAGCTGCTGGTGGCAAAATCCAAACAGCAGGTTCGCTCAAAAGTCGGCACCAGTGAATCTCGGGGGACGGTTGGCAATCGTAGGCAAACTTGGAGCTCTACTTTGAATACGCAAATTTAGATGCATAAGTATCGGTGTAAAAGTTTGGAGTATTAAGTGCGCTGTGAACTTCACAATAGTTACAGCTGTTGGAAGGTGTAGGAAAAAGGGCCTGGTAAGTTGGTCGGGTTTTCGGCAGCTTGAGGATAACTTGTTCTTTATGCACACTGGAACAGGTTCCCGTAGGCTTTTACTGCATAGTTGTGTGTGTGTTTCGACGTGAGAATTAAGTGTTCCAAAGCGTTCCCTCTTAATGAAGTGATAAATGGATTATATTAATTTATTGTTAAATAAGAAGAGTACTGATCAAGGCATTAAAGTTCAAACTCATTGGTTCTATATAAACGCAACAATTTCTCGTACTTTGAAGTATCTCTAATGTTGCGACATCATGTCACTAATTTCCGAACACTGTAAACAACGCAAACTAGACATTTCGTCGGGTGGGCTGTCTGTCATCTGCCCTCCATTCCGAATAAAATCCACCCCAGGACATCAATTATTCATCGGATCAATCTTTATTAATACGCACTTTTTGACACGTGATTTGCGAAACGAAACAAGACAAGAACCGTGATTGGCTTTGGCACGTGATGCGGAACCTCTTTTGAGCGGTGGTAGTGTTGCTGTCGCTGGAAGAAGCCACCACAATCTATCCCCTTAAGTCTCTTTCGCTCGTGAGTCTTTGTATCAGATTGAGTCCAATTTTCTTTTCTTTTTCCCGCAACATTCACACACTTGCCGGCAGGTGAAACAGGTTTGGTCGGGAGGGAGAGCAAATGAAATCGAAAAATCGATTCGAAAACGCAGTCCTTCGCTGAATCGATACGTGTCTGCTGTGCGGCGGCAGTACTCTCAGTGGAGATGCCCAACCTTTTTTTTTTTCTTTCCTGTCCCAGGAGAGATACCGGACGCTTATGTTCGTTCCGCACGCGCCATTGACGTGTGGCGCGGGTGTGACTGATAGGTTCGGTTGTTCAAATTCAATTCCATTCCTAGAAGACAACAGAGTTCCTTAGGGTTGTGCGTTATTTTCTTCTTTCCCCTTTTCCATACGCAAACTTCAATTTACCTGTATGTATGGGCCGATAGGCGAAGGAATCCTTCTCGGATTCACTGAAGGAATGCTTGCGCTGTTCTCGTTTTGATTGGATGGGAAAATATACTTCCGACCATGGTTTTCCACTTTTGGGTAAAGTTTCCCCGGGACACACTGGGATGGTGTAGTACGCTCCCACAGGAATCGATCACTCAATTGAATTGATTTCGGGGCTTTGCAATGCATGCACCGTTGATTTTGGGTGGAGTTTCGTATGGGGGGTTCTCTCGGTTTCCATATGTTGCTTGTACGTTTGTGCATGTTTCTACATTAGTTGTACATAATCTAATAAGCGAAATGTTATCCGATCCGACTGCAATCAATAAAGATTCTGATTGCATTGGAGTGGAGCAAGTGAAGACTTTTGGTAGGAGTAACATGTGATCGATTGTTTGCCAAAGAGCAACACGATACTGCATTTAATTGTCATTTAAATTAGGCTATCCTAGGACAAGCTCTTAAAATGCTGTACATTGGAGGAGGACTACCGGTTTAGGGCTTATAACGAAGTCAACCAATTGGTACCACGACCACGAGCTTTACGATGATGTCTTTATTGTCCGAACCGATACGTGACCATGGTTTACTGTTCCCTAACAACGTTGCTATCCTTCGTTAGTGTACGGAAATGGTGGCTTTCGTTCATCCATTCATTACACTTCCACCCAGTCCAACGCTAACTTCTGGGTTTTGCAATTGTCTGGCACGAAAGTCTCCCGGGACTGTTATCGCCGGCAGAAAGCAAACGATGGAACGATGTGCACATACTTATGAATTACTATAATATAAATTTTCATTCCTTTCAAATTATCCGATCTGCGCGCCGGACGAAGAACACTCCTCGAATGGTACGTTCCTTGTGTGCGGATCCCGTGCCTTCGCAAGCCCCAGTGTATGCTGTCAGCATCATTAAGATTGAAATGGATGATATCCAATCGCTGGCGGAACATTCTCGATTAAAAGAATGAACCCACCGGGCGCTGTCTGGGGCGGGAAACATGCCGCGTTGCTGGAGGTCAAACCTCGCCTTGACAGTTGACGCCACCGGGATGTCAACGGTATCGCCGTATGGATTTCAAGGCGATCGATTTTCATTCTGGTAACGAGCGGTAAAACTTCACCACAGACGACGCACTGACAAGCACAACACGAAGCGCATGAAGTCTTTTGATGGTGGTGATTTGGACGATATTTTGACAAAATATATGGCCGACAGCTTTTGGGACTAATTCTACGAAGCGGCGATGCTGAAAACGTTCATTCGATATGACTTTACGTTCACCATAATTCGTTATTGGCGTGTTTGGTTAGGTGCCCTTCGGGCAAGGACGATGTTGTTTTTCTTGCTGCGTAGATGTTTATGCAAATGAGATTATGTTCCGATAAGTCCGTTCGATTATAGTCGGGGGTTTTGTGAAGCTTTTTCTTTGGGTTGGGCGTACAAGAAGAGGTCATGAATTTTAGTTACAAAATAAGGTTTTTATGGGAAATTCTGTTCACAAAGAACTTACGAAAGAAACTATCTCCTACTTCACGACTACAATTTTCCACAAAATAAAAGAAAGAATTTAATTTTACTGTTAGCAATTTCCACCACACATTACCCCAAGAGAAGAGCATAGTAAGCAACTCTGTCATCTTCATTAGACTCTTTGTTTAGTTCAACAGAATCATATAAATGTCGCACAATGAAAGTGGAACAAATTCTAACAAAATTGGCAAATGAAGACAACAAACTGCGCAACTTGCAGCAACACAACGGAAAGTGGACAACTATGTTTACTTGGAAGCGAAAAAGTTTAGTAAAAACAATTTCGCTGCTCGCGGACGGAACGCGCGAGAAAGCACCCGCTATGGAAACAATCGTACATCAAGCCACTTTACGAGAGTCGCATCGTCCGCTGGGACGACGGATGCATCCGTGGAAATTAAAACCGGCGTCGCACGTTGCCATCGGTGCGCCTTCGGGCGTGTGGCAGAATATCCGGCAAGCTGCAGTCGTACCTAGCGCGATTGATAAGTGTCTGGAAGAATCGTTAAGTTGTATACATTTTGGTTGGAATTTGAGGACTTGAGGATGATAACTTTGAGGAGTCTAGGCCTGTCATTCATGACTTTCTTCACTATCAAATTCTGGATGATTTTCTTTAGCATACTGGGGCCTAGATTCTCGAAGTCCTGGATTTATCTATAGCAAGATAATAAGTCCTGTGTCTACTTAACCACAACTACTACATACTTATCATCCTTGAGAGACACAGGCCAAAATTCCCATTCCGAAATCCCATTAGACGCGACAGTCGTACTCCTTTGCTATCTTTATGGTTATAAAACAACTCTTTTATTATCAACCTTCTTGTGCAAAAATACTAACCCGCTCGCTCGGCGCACATTAAATTGTCCCGTGTGCAGTTGGTGTAGTTTCCGTTTGTTTTTTTTTTTTTGCTTCGGTGTGTGCTATTCATTCTACCTTCCAGCACCGAAGCAAAGGCAAAGAACACAAAAACCACACCGAAAGCAGCGAGACAAGCACGCGGCCCATTCGCGTCCCACGAAGGGAAAATGGTATGCCTAACGCGTGCACGTACTCCCGGATGCAATGACATCACTTTCCTTCTATCCATTGTGCACAATTGCATTGTTACACGGGGTGCATTCGATGGGGCGGTGCAGCAACGGCGAAGAAAAAGAAAACAACCAACCAACAACGATCAGGAATCGGAGCGTTAGCGTGGTGAAGGACTTACACCGTTTTCTCGTGCCAAGGGAGAAGTCACACATAAAAAAGTCATTGCAAGCCTGAGTCAGACACTTCCGTTCGGTGCGCTTCCGGATTGTGCTGGCATTGTGCGTGGGGACGTGTTTTCTTTCCCTGCGTTCGCCGATTCCACCCGGTCTCGGGACAATAAAATGTCACAACTTTATGCGAGCGTTGAACGTGAAGTTCGTACCTTACGGTGTTGGGTACAGTTTGGTGTGGCGTGTCGCAAGCTCAACGGAAGGGTGTTTTCGCGCCGATGGACGTAAGTTAAGCTCTCGGTTTAAAATATGCACCACATTGCCTGAACCGGCACGGTAAAAGTAAACCAGAAAACACTCGTAGTTCGAAAGCGGAACAACTTGATGCGATAACTGTCGCCCGGGATAATAGAACCCGGAAACGGCGCTAGTGACCCAATTTCTTTTCTTCTCCACGGTGGCAAGAATGTTGGTGTGGTCTGCACGGATGGCTGGCTTTCGTAGCTCGTCGGTGATGAATTTTCCATGTAAATTAGGTTCACCAGCAACTACCCGACCAGACATACGCGCTACATAACAGAAAGCGTTGGTTTAAAAAATTAAATAAATCATGACACAGTTAATTTCTTTGCATCACATTTTTGAAGGGCTCTTTTTGGTGGTGAAACATTGTTACCAGGCGGCCTGAGCTCGGGTTTTCAGGAACGCGCCACATGTGGGTGAAGGCCCTTTTACACTGGCGGCTTTTGTGTAGTACATTATATTTTACGGCGTTTTACTCTTGTATTCGTTGTACAGCTTTCCATGTTCCATCTCCTCCCGTCCAGGATTCAGAAGCGCAGTTGAAGCGCCATTTTCGTGGATTCTTTCGTGGGGTCCTGCGTTTGCTCTCTCCCAAAGTCGGGTGAAACAATTTGTATGAATAAATCATGCCGGTTATGCCGTTATGAACCTTAAACTGCCGGGCAATGTGCGAGCAGAAGCTCCCACGCCGCCGACTGATGGAGTAACGTTATTGAGTGTGGAGCGAAGGCGCGCGTTTTATGTGTGTGGCCTCATCTTCGTGCATGGTGTGGGTGTGTGTTTTTTAATGAATGTGTAAGCTTTCCCATACCTTCCACGCGAGGACTACACTTTTAGTCAGCCTTTATTGTGGCTTGTTAAAATTTACCCCTAAAAGAGAGAGAGAGGATTTTACTGGAGCTGCCAAACAGCCATTAGGTTGGTTAAAAGGATTTTAGAAACAACAAGAAAAATAGAAAAGATTGATAAATGCTCCAACGTTGCGAGTGCTTTACACGCTTTTTGGGCAAAAGTTTTACACTTTTATGGATTTTTTTTTCACGGATTGAAGGTGGTTTCAAGTTTTAGCGAGACTAGAATGTACGCTGTGTCCCCTCTTCAATCTCCACGAAAGCTTTCTGCGCGAGTATTCCATGACGAAAGCTGTATCCGCTTTTTTCTTGCTATCTGACAGGGGGTTGATTGCTTTGAATACTTAAACTGCTTGCAAAATTTCGTAATTTCTTTTGATTTGTTGTGTGATTTTTTCTCAAAATCTTTATATTATTCATGCAATTACAATGCACCGGCGTTTGTCCGGGCTTCACAAGGCTTGGCCAAACCTGGATAACTGAATAACCCTAAAAGAAAGGAATATTGACTTTTGAAGGCACTTTCTGGGGCGGCCCGGTGGTGCTTACGATAGCGGCGCCAGTCTTCGCACGGCAGGACCGGGGTTCGAATCCCGGCAGAACGCATCCCCGTACGCAGGACGACTATCCAGCTACGGGTACAACTTAGTCACAGAAAGCTAGCATTCTAGGCCAAGACCAAGACCTCACGAGGTTGTAGTAGTGCCAAGGAAGAAGAAGAAGATGGCACTCATTAGTCAGTTCTGTTATTTTGAAATAAAACGGAATTGGTTAGTGAATGAAAAATGTCGAGAAATTCAGAACATTGTTTGTCAAATTAAGAAGTCTCGCAACTTCAACTTGTGTATAGTGCATCGCACCAAAGTCCACAAGACCACATTGCTTTCTGCTGAATGGTGTCAACTTACACACTTCGCTAAACACAACAACTAACCATTCAAAATGTGTCCTTGCCCCTTGTACATCTCATCAAAGCCAGGCATTATAAAACGCTCCAGACACTGTAAAGAAAATGGGTCCGGGGTTTTTATGGTCAGATTGGTGAAAATGGTTACCACTTTCATGACAATAGGGGTACGGTTCGGTTCCAGCAACACCAGAAATGTGTTGCTTCTCCCGAGCTAAACACACACACACACACAACGATTCCTTTCCCGGAACAATATGGCCGCCGGAAATGGGGTCGAGTGTAGACGAATGTTTCTCGGTCTTTTGCCCCGTAGCAAACGGGTTTTTTTTTTGGTGCGACTGTCTCTACCATCGTCAGCGGTCATTCCGGACCCAGCCCGGCATGCTGCGTCCGAGCTATCAAGGAAGGAAACGGAAAATGGAACTGGGGACTATCGATGGGGCGCGAAACGAACGCATTTGGTTGCCCGCCGGCCAGACTGAGAATGATGTGTGAAGATGATAGTCATTCGCTGTAGCAGCATTTGAACAAAGGAAGAGAAAAACCTCTCGCACTAGGATGAACGAACCCGAACGAGTAGTGAAAACCACATAACGGTTCAAATCGTCAAGCGACCATGGTCAATGTGACTCTGGCTGAGGGGTGATGATGGTGCTGCAGGTGATGGAAAGTGGTGATCCTTTTCGAGTGAAATCCGTTTCCTCTAGCGGGCGATTGCGGTTCTTGGTTCTTGGAAGGAAAAACAGAAACGGAAGGATCATTTTGAATGGTCATTATTTTTTACAATGCTGCAGCCAAAGAGGGAATGGCCCCAAGTCGGCGATGGTTGTGGATAGGCCGTAGCATCGTCTCTCGACCTTTACGATGGGACACCCCGTTCGTTGCTGGGAAACGGTTGGCCAAAAGTGTCCGTCATCTGTGACCAAATGATCTGGTTCTCGTGTTGCTTGTTTGTATGGGGGTACCCGTCCTGTTCGGCATTAGGGATCGTCACACGGACGAATTAATCGAGAATTGAAGAAACAAAAGAAAATGGCCGAATGTTTCCGCCGATCCAATCCTTTCGTATTAAGGCAAGGATTATGGTTTACATTGGGAGATATTTTAAAGATAAAAATGCTCTTTTGTGCTCTGTTTTAAATGAAGAAAATGTAAAAATGTTATTACAAAAGTAATCCAATAGCAGCTGAGGGCAGATTTCACTTAACATTCAACACACACCTACGGTTCATATTTTAATGCTATCTGAACATCGTTATAGGATTTGTTTTTAATGGTTATTTAATTTTAACGACACCATTTGGACACTTTGCCCTTCTGTCTATTACAACACGTCAAGCCGCTCAACAAGAAAGGTTCTCAGGCTTCCCGTTTTTACATGCCCGAAATAAAAATGATTCAAAACAGATCCAGCAAACCAAACCGGGCAAAAAATCTTTTCGCCTTCTAAAACAGATGCCACCGACCTGACCGGAAGACGACTTTACGACGATTCCTTTTAACCGCAGCTGACACAAAAAAAACTCGCTGCTGATCCAGAAAACCGAAAGAGATACGCGCCAGAAAGCGGACACAGAAAACGATGCCCATTTGGTTTATTGGGAACCATTTGGAGGAACATTTACACTCCACTAAGTACAGCCGCGCACCCGTCGGGGACACCTTTTATGTGTCTTCCTTTTCTTCTCCGCCATTTCGACGATGATACCTTATTTCGGAATGGCTAATTTTCCATCCGAACGTATAAAATGTGGCTGTTAAAAATGGTCCTTCCACACCTATAAACACCTCACAAGAGGTAAATAGGTCATTTGGAACAATTCTTTTTTGTTTATTTGGGAGATTTTGAGTTTGCTAGCTTATAACTCGTCATTGGATTGAGGGTGGAAAGGTGTGAGCGAAAGAAGGCGAAACACAGAAGCGGAAAGGAATATTAAAAGCGACAAATTGGCTGAATCAAACGTGTGCGAATTAATTGTCATTTTTATTGCAGCCGTCATTCTTAATTTCCTTTTTGCGTGAGCCGGAACTCACGCCCGCTGCTGACGGCGTTTGCTTTGATCCGAACCATTCATTCTTTGGAGATTATTTCCCTGGTCCCGGTGGTTGACGTTTGGGAGGGGGAAGTTGTTTTTTTTATTGGATTGATGCTGCTTATCTTTGACCTATCTCTATCGCAGTAATGACTTTTCGAGCGATCGATTATCACTTAGCGCTCACGAGTCGGTAAAATTTAATTTGTACATCTTTGTTCATTATTGTCACTCTTGCTCCGGTGTACGTGTTTCGGCACCGTATGGAGTAAAAGCTTAAAAGCAGCTCTATTAAATTATTTATTGGCTTTCGAGAGTGAAAAATAAATTGCATAGCAAACTGCGTTGGGGTTTCCACAAGGTTATCAAGCTGCTCGAAATTACATCTCGCTTAGTATGGAAATAGTCTTCCCGCTGTTCGATGCTCTTATCGATTGGAAAGGCCCCCATTAAGAAGGTAGCGTACTTCACGAAAGAAAGAAAAAAAAGGCGAACAAGAACCATCGAACGATGCGAATCGTAATACCACCACGAGTCGCGGGAAGCATTAAAAATTAATCAATAATCCACGGTAATGGAAATTTATTGCGGATCGCGGTGGTACACAAATAGAGAGCTCTGCCGGAACCTCGCGCACTACACGTTGGTCGCTATATTTGAAGCCAAATGGGCAGTGAAATTGATTTGTCGGAATGTGCGCGCTGTGGGTATGGAGAGTTCTGGCTGATTTCGTTTTTTTTTTTTTGTACTATGACCAACCCCGGACTGGATTGGTGGGCCTCAGCGCGCTCAGTATGTTTTCCTCCCCATGTTTATGGTGATTTATGGGATAGCTGTTCGTTAGCGGTTTGATATTCAGTGGCTTAGATCTCCGGTGGTTGTGTGTGTGTGTGTGTGTGCACATGAAAAGTTGTGGTCGATTTTTCCGGGTTGGAGTCCCGATTTGTAGCATCCGCTGTTCGATTAATTTCACACTCAATTGAGAAACCGTTTCCCGGGAGGTTTAATACTTGACGAGTTTTATTTTACGCGTTTTTAAATCCCGTACAAGAGCGTTAATCTTTGAAACACTGGACATCCAATAGATTCTCTCTCGTGCGCTCTTCACAATACATAATCCTAAGTATAACAATCATTTTCGCTTGAAGCGCCCTGTTTCGAATTTCCATTTTCGTCGATGAATAATTCCTTTGCCAGTAAAAGCTCTGCTCCGCTTCCTGGAAGCTTGCTGCGGTACTTTCTTACACTGAGCTCTACAGATTGGTACAGTATTCAATTTCCACCAGCTGCCATCGCGAGCTATCATAATCCTGTATCGTTGTGAGACGAATTTCCTTGCCCGCCTACGGGAGAACTGGGAGGAAAAATCACTTCCGGCAACGGTGCGAATTAAATTTAGCTCCCGTTACAAACTTCCACGAACCATGCCCATGCCCAGCCCGTTGATTGGTAGCGCAAATCCTAGTCGTTGAGTCGTTGTAGTTGTAAAATGCACTCGGCAACGCCTTTACGCTCCTGCGGGACGAACGCTTTCTAAGACTTGAACTTTTGTTGGTGCGGAAGAAGGAAGCGAGAGCGAGCAAATGTTGTTATAATCCAGTTCTTGAGATAACTCCAGACCTCAGCCGATGGTAGTGCGGTACCTCAACGTAGCGTACCTTACGGAGAGTTGATACTGCACAAACAAATTAAGCTGAGTGAATTTCTAGCGAGATTATAAGATAAATATTTGTCCTCTGTGCGCGCGCTCGTGGTTCGGTGTGCTGGGGGTTTAGAAATGGTGAATGGCAAGTATTGCAAAATTCTATCATTCTCCTGACACGGCCGGGATACATTATAGACTGCGTGCTTCTCCATGGAAATGCGTTGCTGGTTAGTGTGTTTCTTTGATGGAGCTAGTGGCGTTGCCTCGATGTACGACACTCTCTATCGATAGTGTTTGAGTAGCGTTGCAACTTGTTCATCGGAGTTGGCAAATTGTTTAACTGCGTATACTTTACAGCTCAGCAGTAGCAGTCTCTGTAAGCGAGTCGTTGTGTAGTGGAGTGTAAATAATACAGAAGAAAGTTGCACTTCCTGCACGCTGGGGCGATTTGTTTGTCGTGCGATGGAATCAGTTTCAAGAAGTTGGTTGATATTGATGAAGTAATCAAACCATCATAATGCCCCAGAGAAAGTTTGACTTTTCCGATCGGCTGTGTGTGTGTGTGCCATCAAAAACTCTCATCCTAACCTTAATTGACTGTACTTCCTACTTGTGATATAGTTTGATAATTATAATAACGCGCGATTTTCTTTACTTTGCAGATTGGAACAGAGTAAGCGATCACGAACGCGTCCATCGGCAGCTATCGGTGTCGTCCGACAGCAAGCTGCTGGACGACGACATCCGGGAGGAAACACGTGTGATAATGCGACCTAAGAAGCCACCCCGGCCCAAATCCGAAGTGTTCTTGAACAAGCATGACCCGCACCCGAGACGAAAACGGTTTAGTGCATTCGGGGTAAGTGTTAACTTCGCTTTTCTTTTTAGTTTTTAACAAGCGAACGAGCAGACCGTTTCTGAGTGCGTCAATCTAGTTAAAAGTGATGTATGGAAAGCACCGTTTATGCTCAAAATGCTGCAGAAAGGCACTATTAATCATACACAGTGAAGCCATAATGCAACTTTTCTGACTGTTTGGGGATAGAATATGTTTTGATATATGTGTCCCGGACTCCTCAAACGAAACTAAAGGCGTCATGTGCTTTAGAAGAACCAAAAACGGTACACAGGTCTCGACACGAGAAAGTACTACCAATGGTGGGGTTGGGAAACTTTCCAACCCAAAACAAACCGTATAAGCTTATACACGCTTCAGTGTTATAACGTTTTCTGACAGTTTTTTTACTTTTTGTTTGCAAAATAAGCACACATTCTTTCTGTTTTAAATCCCCTTTTGCCGACTTTATACGCTGGTTTGCAAATGATGCCACGACAAATGACGACCTATCCGTCCGGAGTCACCCCTCAACCCCTTCACCACCTCCTAAAAACAGCACCAAGGATGAAAAATGTGGAAAAATCTCGTTCATTCATTTTGACGTTTTCTGCCGCCCTTTTTTACGTTCATTTGCATACGAAAGCAACCCCGAAAGTTGCTCTGGCACTGCTACTACTGGTACGGTGCAGCACAGTAGGTCTGTCTGTTTGTGACTATCAGTTTTATTTTACCGCTTTTGTTGGTTTTCGGTATTACTTGTGCTTGCCTGGTGGCTGCATTGCTGATGATAGGGATTTTATAACCGACGGGCAAACAGTATAATGCTGCTAGGAAAAAAGTTGATAAAAATGGAGCAGCATTTGGAGTGTGTTCTTTGTTTTGCTCTGCCGGTGGACAATCGAAACACTTGCACCATATATGTGTGGTTTTTTTGGTTTTATTTTGCAACACTATGAAGCTAGTGCAACACTTTTAGCCATCTTTTGTGATTAGGTAATGTTTCTTACTTGGCATGTTCCCATCAACTTTTTTTTTGTTCTTAAATAGTTTTCTCCTTTACTGCTGCTTCTACCTTCTACACAAAGTAAAACGGTCCGAGCGTGATATAACGCTCGCCCAGCAAAGTACACAATTCATAATGATTGCCCAACTGGGAGGAAAATCATCATAAACTATGAACGGCAGTACGTAATATATAAAGTAGAAGGAGCCATAACACAAAAAACCTCAATCTCAACACATCTCCAGAACCGAAAGTGGGAACCTCGAAGGTAGTTATGCATGGGCACGGAATCCTGGTCTCATAAATGATGCATAACAAGCACGCCCCCGAACTGAGCTGCTTTTCTGTTATCTGGCTTCCATTTTAGCAGTAACAAGATTTTTTCTGTGAAGAGTTAGTTGTTGAAGCTCAGTAAATTAATCTTAATATTCTACTACAAGTTTTAAGCTTTAAATTTATTATTGTTGGATTACTTTATGTTTATTCAAGTTTTAAATTTATGTGTAAAGATTGCCCTCATCTCTAGACGCACATCGGAAACAGTTCAATCAACTACAATAGCATGTAAGTGCCAAATGTATGGTTGATTGTGTGGCAAAGGAACAACCATTCAACGCAAGGACTTAACTTTTTCTACATTTACTTTCTGAAGAGCGTTCTGAGCGGTTGTGGGAAAGTTTTCCAGTTCGTTTGCCATGTCTTTTACTCAGTGTGTGCCGATGGTGCACATTCACATCGGAACTGAAATTCGCATTTCGTTCATTCCACTCTCTACTCCAACTTTCTCTTGCATTCTAAAACCTCAAGTTCAAGAAACGGAAAGTTACTATTCCTTACTTTATCGTTCGTTTGCTTGCAACTGTTTCCGGGTTTGCCACAAAATAAAAACGGTGTGAGAGTTATAAAAAAAAGTAAAAGTAAATGCACTCCAAAACCGTCCTCCGTACGGTTAACAAAAGTCAGCGTTCGGGAACGCGTTGCCTTAAGGAAACTTTGCTTTACACAGTCACCACCGAACGATCGTAAAGGGCATCTCTTAAAGAAGCTTTAGTGGAATGTGATTTTTTTCTCGTGCGGGAAAGCTCGAGAGTAACCTTTCAACCAGCTCAAATGTAAGCCCCACCATCTTATTCATTCGACGAACACGAGGAATAAAAATCAACTGCCGCTGTTGGAGCCCGGCGGGATGTGCGCGATAGTGGGTAAAAATATTTGAATATGCTTTGCAATCAGAATTTATCTTCGGGAAGGGAAAAATTGAATTTCATTGCCCGCCAGAAATATGGTGTGTTGTGGGTTGAATGCTTTTTGATAACAAACAGAAAACTTTCGAGGAGGAAGAGGAAATTTTTAAAAAATATAAATTTCCATGGAGACGCCTGGTACTTCATGTAAATACAGTAAAAAAGCATTGAGGATCGTTACGAAATATTTGTGGTGACACAATCAACAACATAATTGCCTTTCAAGTATGGTTTTTATGCAGCTTTACGTGGCAGCCGTTGCTTTTCTTTATTTACAAAGCTTCACACACAATTAGGCAACTCCATAAACCTCGCACAACAATCCCTCTTGATAATCAGCAGCAGGCCGGTGTTGGGGCGGAAATATTTCGTCAGCGACAATGAGAAAGTTTTGTTCACCTGGGGGCACATGAAGAACCTCACCCAATGTACGAGTGAAAACATAACCGCAGGGCCTTTCTTGTCCTTACACTTGTCAAAACAGATCCCTTGAATAATGATAATAGGGGAGCAGCAGCAGCAGCAACGGTGGGCATAATATTCGTTTTATGCATAATTTTATGCGTTTCATGGGTGGTAGATAGACCCTGGTCGCTGGCGATAATAATAATAATAATAAAAGTAGAAACAGGCGCTCAAAATTGCCGCAAGAGTTTTCGGTACGCCACCTACACACTTATGAAATGGCGCCACACCACCACCATGCTTTCCACCCCGGGGACACGAGGAAAAACCGCATCATTTTCAATCAAATCCACTCTACCATGGTACCCTTTCCGCTTTTCCGGCACCCTGACACGAGCTCGTGACCTATTTCGTGGGGTGCCCTTAAGTGGACGATTTATCCAATGCACACGCTCACACATACACCCACACGCACGAGTGCGATCCACCAGCCAGCCAGCCAGCCAGCCAGCCCAGGCGCCCAGAAGTCACACTTCAAGCTCGACTGATCTTAACGACCTTACCGAGTCCTTTCGAGGTTTTGCGGTTTCCGCACAACGATTGGCTTTAGTTTCGGTGGCAATAGTACCTCGGGGGGTGGTGTTGTGTGCGTGCGTGTGGAAATTAAATTTCACTTCCGGGTATATGCTGATGATGATGCTGATGATGATGAAACAAACTTTATCGTCACTCGCGTGCTGTGCTGCCTGGGCCGTACTTTTGTGTGGAAATCAAATTGCTAAAACCAGCTGTCGCTAACGAATGTTCCACCACTGGAAGCATGGCGGTGATGGGTTATTAAAACGATATAGAGGCACACATTCTACGAAAATCATGCTAAAACTGGTGACCTTTTAATTTGACGTCCCGCTCGAAACACTCCACGGTAAAATCAAATTCCTTTCCACCAAATAAAGCGAGTTGTTTTCCATAGATTCTTGTGATTGGTTCTATTTGTGGGTTTGCGTTGGCTAGCAGGGCACAGATGCATATCAACATACGATATCGGATGCATTTAAATCCATTCGTACATTCCAAACAATAAAGGTGGAGGTCCAAGTGGTTTTCGTGATTCGTGGTATTTGATTGAATTCCAACTAAAAATAGATCAAATATGGTACTACAACTTTGTTGTCCATGAAACATTAATTAATTTGAAGTTCATTCATTAATATGTCAACCGTACCATTTCACATTGGTAAAATGGTACAATTTTGTGGACATTCACGCCAGCAAAAGCTCCCGCATTTGAATGGGGGAAAATGTAACAGAGCACGTAACCAAAATTTATCCCCCCAAAAACGGCACCCCGGCACAGTTATGTGCCCAGTGTATTAGCATATTCATTACCGTTCCATTTTGTTGCTAATTTTAGCCTCCATTATTAGCACTCTAGAGCTTCCCGTTTCGTTCCGTTTTCCTGTGGGATTTGGTTGTAGTCCCCCGAATTCGCTTCTGCTCAAGTGAATGCAAATGGAAAAATCATTTTTCCGAAACGAAAGTCCATGGTTGGCCCTGGGGATGTACTTCAATGGTCCAGCCAGCTACCGACCAGCAACACTCGAGTCATTCACCATGGAAAAGTGTACAGTTACCGATTGTCCGTCCCGCTTTGTGCTGGTTTTACTGTGTGGAATTTGACGTCCGAGGTACGCAGAGCAACGAGTGTAATATCATTTTGCATAACTTTGGCAAATGACTGTGAACAAAACGGAACACGGTGGAAAATTGTGGGGTCATAGAAAAAGCGTAAAGGGGTGCTTACTGAAAAGTTTCTTTAATCAATTGTTATATTAATTTAATAATCTAGACTTGATGTTTCTATTGTTGTTTATAGGAGAGTTGCAACATGAAAAGAAATTACACACATCATAAACTAAATCGTTCTACCACACGAATAAAATCACAGCAACGCTCAATCCCTGTACCGTGCTCAAACACGTGCTAAGTTGTGTGCAAAATTTACTGACCAAACAGCGTAAAAGTAAAATGCTTCGCTTTCACTTCTCCGAAACTTGAAATACGTTAACATTTCCAGCTTATCCTCGGGCGTTAATATACGAACAAACAGTGTAACGTCACCACAGCCACCGAACCCCCTTCGGTTCTTCGCCAACAGGATTGTGTCAACACATATTGTCGTCGCCACATCGTAGTTACGTTAGTGTACTGCTCGTCTACCGGTGGAGCTACATAACCAAGCAGCAAGTGAAAGAGCTGCTTTTCACTGGTCCATATATCTTGCGAGAAAGATATTGCAGCCGGCAGAGATCTCTATCTGCCCGTGACCGGTTCTTTTGGTCATGATCTTGCACCGGTGAGTTTTTTTTTTGTGGTGGCAGCAGATTGCAACGGATGCAGTTTTGCTTCATGCAGCTTTTACGTCCCGTTTTTTGCCATTGTTAAAAGGATCCAATTTTACACACGCCCGATTCTCGGTTGCGGAAATGAAAACGTTTTCCAAGCTTCTTTGTGAACCTTTTTGCCAGTGAAGCTCTTCCTCGGTGGGTAAAGAAATCTATTTTTCTTTGGAACACAACCACTCGGATAGTGTGTTTAGCTGGGGGAGCTTTCAGCCGAGCGGAAATTTACAGCAAAGCAATGGAATAAGTTTTACAACGTCAATATTTACCGATCACGCCACCAGCACACAAACCTAACCGACCGAAGGAAAAGGTTTCCCTTCCTTTTGTCGATCCATCCTTTCGATCGTGGTGTTGGGTCGTCCTCGCATAGGGGATAACGTGACTTGACGATGTTATTGGTAACAACGGTGGTGGTGGTGCATTTTTGGTGCACAGGTATTACAACCACAGCCGTCCGAAAAGTGTTGAGCAGTAAATCTTTGCCCCAAAGCAAAGCAAACTGTGCACCGTGGGAGTAATTGGGAGAGAAAAATGAAACCGTTGACAAATGGTGTGGCGTGTGGATACAAAATCTAGCGCCGGTGAAACAATTTGTCGAAGCTGACATATTACTCACCAAAAAAAGTACATGTAATGACTAAACATTAAGAAACTTAAATCAAAATATTCTCGAAAACGCTATAAAACTGGAAATTTATTTACTTAACGTCTTTTAAGGTTATTTACATAAATCCACTAAATCTCCAAACACATCAGGTGGTGCCAGTAGCCCTTGTTGTGTTTTTTTTACGTCCAAGTGGCTTTTCTGAAAGAGGATATGCATTACTGTTTGCTTCGTTTTGGAGCTCCTTTTGCTATATTATACTACTTCACATTGTACTGATCCACCCTCTGCCATGTTATTGCACCAATATGTATCCAGAACCGAGCGTCTCATAGCTCAGAAGACGGAAAACCCACTTTCGGTGACGGTATGACGAATCCACCCGAAAGGAAATGCTTCCCGTTTTCCGAAGGGTTTGCACTTTTCCTGCAAGAAGTGTTTTCCTTTTCGTTGCAGTAACCACACTGCCCGGAACGGACATTGCAGTGTTGGCTTTTCGAGAGGTTACCGTTCTGCCAGCGCATTGCTTACACCAGCAAACCGGAAGTAATTCCGTTGCAACAAAGTAACGGGCGAACGGCACGATTGAATAACCCGCTGTTGATGGAAGGAAGTTATAGGGTCATTTTCATCGGAATTTTATATTCCAGGTGCCAAAGAAGCATAGCACCAGAGCTGTTGGGGGGTTTGGTGATGGTGGGAAAGCTTGCAATTTGAATGGAATTTATGCATTTGGTTGGGTTGCTCTGCAGCTGAGTGAACACTTGTATGGGGTTTCGCCTCAATACAAAGGATTTGAGCAATCAGTTCGCAGGTCTCTTTATCTTGGAAGACGCATAAGTTTTCTGTTATAGTATGGTTTTATTTTTAAAACATCTAAACGTTATTTTAAACAGTTTTTATGTCTAGAACTAATAACGAATAATTTTAATTCATAAATAATGTGATGTTATTATTAACACAACTAGTATCATTTATCAGCAAGGATACTGAGCAACTTAACAATGGTTTCTACACTATGAATCATTAATCTATATCCTGTCTAATCTTTTTGGTATTTGGCGTTCTGATAAAGGTCACTACACATCCTATTTATCAAGCTAGGTTCTTCAATTCTTACTACCTCTAACGTCAGTTGGATTTCGAAAATAAAAGCTACAACAGCTGTTACAGTCCTTTTGATGGTCTGTGATGGTTAAATGGTTAAAGCTGTTAAGAATTTGGATTTAGCACGTTTTTTACGTATCGTTTTCGGCTGATCCAACCAACCGTATCTTTACGGGTCAGCGCAAACGAAACAGCATTTCCGCCTGATATCTTTCGGCTACATAAATGTTTCCGTCTTAAACGTTCCTGCCCGACGAGATAGTACTGAAAGTTTCATCAGGCTATACACGGTCCGCTGAATGTGTAACTTTACATTTTTTATGTGTTTTTTTCTCCCTTCACGGACCACAGTTGAAGAGTTTGTGTTTTTTTTTTTCATTCCGGAACATAAGAAATGCAAAACTATTGCCCCATGTTTTTCAACCTACGACCTTTTACCCCGGGAACGACGGTACTTTCCTTATCGGGCACGAAATACCAGGCGCCTCCACCTGGTAGTTTGTAGTATTTATAAATTTGTAGTTTAAAAATAGGTAGAACGTATATAAAATAAACTTGTTTTTTTTTCTTTCCTCTTTCCAGGGTGACTCGCCATTTGGCAAATCAGATGCTTACATTAAACTAGAGCAACTCGGTGAAGGATCCTACGCAACGGTATTTAAGGGTTATAGCAAGTGAGTATGCTACACATTTATTGGTTTCCTTATATTCCACTGAACAAAATCTGAACCTATTAAGTGTGTCAATATTTGAAACGAGACCAGGCAAAAAGTCTATCACATTAAAAGCGCAATCGAATACGCTTGTTTGAGTCCTATTTGATGGAAAATCAATTACCCCTTAAAAACACACAACCGGGTTTTCTCCCAAGGTATTCAACTATCGATCGATAAAATACAGCTAAAAAAACACACACACAACACGTTCATTTTGTCATCCTTTGCTTCCATCTTCACACGCATAACAACCAATCTTTCCCAACGTCTAGGCTCCAGTAGGCATACCGTCGTACACGGGTGACATGGGCACGTATTCCGGCCTAATCCTGGACAATTTGCCAACGATATTTGTCCACCCGTAATATACTCTCCCCCAGGGGTTTTTCGAGCAGGGCAATTGAGGATATAAAACAAAAGGACGAGAGCGAGAGAGAGCCAGGGCAAGCCAATATCAGCCAAGGCATCCAACACGAACAGTGAAAGCGGTCATAAAGAAATTTAAATTTTATTGCATTATTTATGAAAATCGACCTCCATAAAATGGCGAGCGACGGAAGATGCTACTAACTTGGCTACGCTACTGTGACATGCGTGTGTCAATATTGGGCCGATGAGATGATTTTCTTTCCGTTTTGGTTGGGTAACACAGGCGAAAACATGTCGATTGAAAAAAATTCGTTTTGTTTCGCCGTTTAAAAAGATTGATTCTTTTTTTTAATATATAAAAAGTGATATGCTTGAATGATTTTTTACAAATATTTAGATTTAGACAACTTAAAGGAAATTGCATTTAATTTACTTTACCCCTATAGTTAGATTATTCGTAGAAATACAGTTTGTTCAAATGGAGCGTAATAAATTATGCTCACGCTTCGTGTTCGGTTCGTTTTCTTTCCTTTTTTAATGTTCTTTGTTCTATTCTCAAGAGTATCATTTCGTGTACATCTTGTCTGCCGCTTCATCTGGTTATGTGATGTTGCAACTTGCGGAAAGAATATCGCACCAGCTAGAAGAGTATACTCCCCGCACCGCGCAACCATTTTCGTAACATTCGTGAGGAAAAAACAAACAATAAATCTTTATTCCAGGCGCATAAATTTGAAGCGCAGCAATAGAAACGGAAAACAATGTTCTCTGTGTGCTGTACATTAAAGATCTATTTCTTCTACCGAAAAAAAGAATGTATCATAAATCGTTACGTGTGATGCAAGTGCTATGATGAATTTCGTGGCATGTAACACCGTTACCATTTTATTGTGCAATGTTTTGTCAGCCGTTTGTAAGCGTTTGTAAGCGATAAATATTCGCTTTGTCAAGCAGCAGCACGTTCGAGTTCGATACTGTGTGGCCAGTTTTATGACCAAACTTGTGCCATGTCGGGTATCGAGATTTTTCTTCTTTCATCTACACAAACTGCATTGACCTTTGCGCTTTTCAATGGTTTGTCCTTTACGGTTGTTTTGTAAATCAGAATCATCAACAAACGAAATGAAATATCTAAATCGCAAATAAGCACAGACGAACGGTGGTCCTCCTTGCACGAATGACGTCCAATAGCTCGACGTCAATCTTCAGCCAGGAGGAGCGATTGCGTATTCGTAGTTCGTTCCTTTCATCGCCACCAGCATTTTATCGACAATTTAGTTTGCCACTTGGGCAGGGTGGACCACTGTTGTTTGATATTCCGCACGCAGAAAAGGTCACCCGCAGCTGTCGATGATACGGCTGAAGGGGGCAGAGCACAATCAAGGCGAAAAGCTACCAAAGTTTGGTGCTGCAACAAACCGCATAATGTTGAAATTGGCTTCCTTTTTTTTCTCGCTCGCTACCCACAAACCACCCAATCGGTGGGGGTTTTCCCCCGTTCTTCAAGCGATAAAGTTTATTGTGTTTAAAGGAAGCGAGCAACGATGGAAAACAGTTGTCTTTGGGAGTGTGGTGGCGAAGAGAGAAACTTTTGCCGAGAAAATGGAGCGAGACACTTTTGCGTAGGATTGGTGTTGTTTTATAGTTTTCTTTTCATCTTCGGGAAAGAACTTTTGATCGAATCCAAACACGAAGGGTATTGTTGCAACGTGCTGAGGATTGTTTGAGCTAGTGAACAGATAAAAGGTACATTTTGGAGATACACCGAGATGGTGTTGATAAAAGAAATCTGTGATTTTCGTTTGAGAAATTAGGTGCATACACCTTCCAAATGACAGGTCGATTTTTATGCTTCAAGCTAAGATTGATGCTTTTACGGGAAGTGTCAGATGAAAATAGATTAAAATGGCCGGCTGCATTCTTTCACAGGAAGAAGTCGATTACAGCGTCCTTAGTTTGAATTAATCCGACAATGACAGTAATCATGTAACACGTCCTATGTTTGCCTCTTCTTTTCACTAATCTACAAGCAGACATTCTCCAGAAAAGATCGAAAGATTTATTCCAAGGAACTGATCCTATAACGGGTCTTAGTGGAAATGATTAATTGCTGTTCCAAACAAAACTTAACGTCGTTTTCCACCCTTTTATGTCCTCGATGATGGTTAACGCCATTCAACGGATCATTGCTTCCATGACGAAGGAACCAATAAGTATTTTAATTTCAGTTTCGTGCTAGGTTGAAACTTCAACTATTCATTTGTTCCACCAAAAAAATGGTAGTTTCCTCAGAAATGTCTACATTTCGGGAAGAATACTAACGGCCAGGAACGAACGGCAATCATTGGGAAACTTGATCCTTCATTAAGTATTTAAACAATAGGCTTACAAATGAAAGACACGAAATTTCCCATTGTTTTCCACGATAATAAATGATTTGTCTTTAAAAATTGGCGATGAATATCAGAATTTCTGACCACAATAGCGCATCAAACGATGAACTTTATTAATGGGAAAGGACAAGCTGGCTTCAAGTCACCGACCAAGACATTAAGGACTCACAGAATCTATATACCTCCTACCCATCCCCACAACAACAACAGGCGCACGTAATCAAGAGAAAATAACAAAAACAACTCCCACCCGGGCAGCTGGGAAGAAAGTCGTTCCAAGAATGGTTGAAATTAATTTTGTTTCCTACGTTACGTGCGTTCCGTTCTCCAAGGGCGACAGCTTTCTCCCAGTTGTCGCCGATATTGTTGTTGTTATCCGGCACCGGCACACAAAACAAAAACGACGACGAGGCGAGAGAAACAAAAGAATCATTTCTTGTTCTCCGGCCCGAGTCCTTAAGCATCTCGTTTCGATCTACCGTAAAAGCCATCGGAATCGTAACGGTTGGACGATAATGGCTTGTCAACTCCTCTCAATCGGCTTTCTTCTACACTAGACGCGGCACTCCTGGCAAAACAAACCCTCGCAACGTTGCGAACAGCCAATGAAGCCATCCGGGAAATTCAAGCGACGTGTTGTGCCACTAGAATAATGGCGTTAAGGAAAAGTCTACCCTGTAGAAGGAATAAG
This sequence comes from Anopheles maculatus, assembly GCA_002091835.1. NCBI lineage: Eukaryota > Metazoa > Arthropoda > Insecta > Diptera > Culicidae > Anopheles > Anopheles maculatus. The sequence continues at coordinate 268,207 of KZ061806.1, forward strand.
TTCCTGTTGATTACTTCCACAAAACCCGATTACTGAGCCAGTGAGAACACAGTGCGGCTTTCGCTCTCGGTACTGGGCAGCATCCTTCTAATCCTGCCATAGTCACTCGACGAATGCGCTCGCCCGGATTAGTCCACGAATGGATCATAAACAATGGTGAGCCTCCGGGCCGGGGTCGTGAAGACTTTGATCGAGCTTTAATGGTCGATCACAGCTCGTCCAGACCAGATTCGCATAAATGAAAGCAACAGCAATAAGTCGCCTAATCCTCCAATGACATTCGTTCGTATTTCAGAGCGAAAATCTAAGGCTGCGGTGGCTTCGTGGGAAGGGATTTTCATCAGCAAGGTGTGTGCAGGCAGATTTGGGGTTTTGCAAAGTTTCGCTTTGGAAAATCGAACTCATTCCTACTGCTGTTGTTTCTTCCTTGTGGGGATGTTCTTAATCAATGATTATTAGCGTACCCTCTGGATGAAATTGACTACGTTTTGGCCACTGAAGATGTCTTGTGCATTATTATAACGAAGGTGAGCGGTTGTAGGATTAATTGGAAATGAAAGCAGGATATTAAAGGATTTGACCAGTAAATTAGATTGGTGTTGAGTGAAGTTCTTCTGCTTCGTGAATCGCTGTTTGTTTTTACCTGTTGGATAGGGGGAGTGTATCGTATTATGAAGAAGTGCAGAAAGCATTCTTTTGTACTGCTTTTTTAGTAAAGATACTTTTATAAAAATATGTTTCTATACGTTATTGATTCATTTTCTTGTCTCTTATTTTACCAAAAGACAAAAAATCTTTTGTACTATATGTGTTCAACTGAAGCAATAATCAAACGTATTCCAGTGACCTAGTTATTGAGAATCGTGTTTGTTTTCTGCACCCTTGACCGCCGTATTCCAATCAAAGGACGGGAGAACGTACGGTGGCTGGCAGTTTCATATTTCGATCCCCAAAAGCACCATTTTCCCCGTCCAGCAATCTCCAGCAAATGGAATACGACATCAATGGGTCGCCCAGGGTTCGATGGAGACTTTTTCTCCGGAATGTTTTTACCCAACAGCACACACAAACAAGGACACAATCCGCCCAATGGCACAAGCAAGCAGCTTCGATGACACACTTTGAGATGCCTTTGGAAACTTCCTTCCTTGGTGTTGCTCCCAAAAAGAATGCTGCCAAATGGTTTGCCACCGAACGTGCACCATATAATCCCTTCATTTTCTGCTCTCATTTGCTTCCTCCGTTTCGTACGCGTACGTACGGAGGCAACATTGGTGAAATTGTTTTCCTCCAGCTTCAGTTTTTCCGTCCATCTTCACCATACCATACACGGGTAGCCCAAGGCTGTGTGAAAATCGATAAGTTTTAACCTGCTGCTCGAAATGCTTAGTCTGCTCTGTTTCTTCTGGGAGGGATGAATTTTTGGATCTCCGTACTGTTGTCTAATTTTTTGCACCCACTCCACGATTCGGAATTCTTCAACTAAACTGGTTTCTGTCTGCTCTGTTTTGTACTGTGTTTTCTCGGGATTTGGAGCCCTTTTTAACCGAACTTTAACCTGCGTCCTGTGAGTGTGTGGATGGGACATTTTTAAGCAATTTCTTAAGAATCTAACTTTGCGACGGCATGGGGGGGATAGCAAGAATTCGGACGTTACGCAGACATTTCTGTCAAAAGTTTCCAAAATTCATAAGACGGCAAAAGTTACGATGGTGCGCAACTACAATGTGAAGAACTAATTTTCTGGTGGAATTGTATTTGTCAGGACTGGAAAACACTGGTCACAAGGGTGTGACTGTCCGTGCTGGGGATACACTGGGGCAATTCGCAAACTTATTCCATTCAAAGTGAAGCTGTAAAACTTGACAACGGCAGCAGCCAGAAAAGGATAGGCGTGTGTTTTGTTGTGTCCTGCAAAGAATGTTAGGTCTGGCAGCAATAGGCCGAAATATCATACACTTTGCAAAATAAAGTGATCGTCATTTATCTCCCAACCGGTTGTGCCATCCATCTTGAAGCGTTCTAATCGAATTTAGGTCGGATGAAGGATAACGACACAGTGCCGTGCACACGGAACGGATCCTGCCTTTAGGCAGGTCGTTTTTTTCTCTGCTCCAACTCCCGAACACATAACTTATTGTCCGCCCGTGATGAACACTAATTCATCTTCACCCATGTACGCGAACGCAGGATCATAGCCGATGAAGAAGCACTAACTCTTTCCCATTCCGCTTTTTTTCTCGTTTCAGTTTAACAAATCAAGTGGTAGCATTAAAGGAAATCAGGTTACAGGAAGAGGAAGGTGCACCGTTCACGGCCATACGCGAAGCATCCCTGCTGAAGGAACTGAAACATTCGAACATCGTGACCCTGCACGATATCGTGCACACGCGCGAAACGCTCACGTTCGTCTTCGAGTTTGTGGTAAGTACATATGGTTCCCGTTTTCCACGTGTGTGCACACTAGCAAGCCTCGCCGAGCACGACTCGGGGTATTATTTGATCATTTTCCAACCAGTCACCAGTCTGGTTTAGTACTTATTTATTACCTTTTATTAGTTGTTGAAGTCATTCGTTTTACTAAAGCTTCTTCTCTTAGTTGAAGAGCGCGAAAACTTCGGTTTTCTTGGTTTGCGTGTCTTTCCATCTGGACGTTCAGAAGGGGGAAAGTATGTCAGGAATGCTTGATTGGGGAGATCTCCAGTCCTGGAGGGAATAGCGCCATCACATCTCACGGTATAGAGCAGGAACACTAACGGGGAGAACGTTCAGTACATTTTATTTATTGCCTTTTCCGGGGTTGGTGTGGGAATGTCTCTAACTGCCTAACCTTACCACCAGCAGCAGCATCAGCAACAGTGTGACTCAGATGGCGCTGAATATGGGCCGGGATGGGAATTCGTCATGAATTTCTAAGCACCTTTCCCAAACCAGCCAGCCAGCTCAGATGGCGCTGAATATGGGCCGGGATGGGAATTCGTCATGAATTTCTAAGCACCTTTCCCAAACCAGCCAGCCAGCGTGCGGACATTCTCCGGTTTCGCAGCTCAGCATCAATTTTCCTCTCCTTTCTGGTGTGATTTATTGTCTACACGGAGCTTTAGCTGGCTGCGTGTTTGGTGTTTGGGAAATGGCGGGTGGCTCTCAGGTCTCGCTCGAAACCCCGAGAGCAATTGCTAGCGTAGTGTAGTGTGTATTATTACCCCTTGTTTCTGTTTTACGATCATTATCGGTAAAATTGGAGCAAAAACAGGATCAAAACTGAGACAGAGCGTTTTACACTGTCAGGCCACAAATCATTTTTCAAAAGTTTTTACAAGGTTTAAAATAGCGAGCTTAACTAATTTATAATTACATATAATGCCATTATTTATACCTCAACAAAGAAAATGAATATAAAAATCAAGAAGTTCAGAGAAACTCCCTACAGAATATTGTGTAGCATTAAGCTCTTTTTCCTCATAATCGGTTTGTTTATAATTTGGAAAAATATGTCTCTAATAAACTCATTCTCTATAACGCTCCGCTTAGCTGTTTCGTTAACCTTCTTCTCATTCCTCGTTTTCCCGTTTTATAAACCAATTATTACGACATCCATTGCTCAATTCCTGCGGTTGACAGATTGGTTTGTTTGTCTGTCCAAATGGCGGGTGGCTCTCAGGTCTCGCTCGAAACCCCGAGAGCAATTGCTAGCGTAGTGTAGTGTGTATTATTACCCCTTGTTTCTGTTTTACGATCATTATCGGTAAAATTGGAGCAAAAACAGGATCAAAACTGAGACAGAGCGTTTTACACTGTCAGGCCACAAATCATTTTTCAAAAGTTTTTACAAGGTTTAAAATAGCGAGCTTAACTAATTTATAATTACATATAATGCCATTATTTATACCTCAACAAAGAAAATGAATATAAAAATCAAGAAGTTCAGAGAAACTCCCTACAGAATATTGTGTAGCATTAAGCTCTTTTTCCTCATAATCGGTTTGTTTATAATTTGGAAAAATATGTCTCTAATAAACTCATTCTCTATAACGCTCCGCTTAGCTGTTTCGTTAACCTTCTTCTCATTCCTCGTTTTCCCGTTTTATAAACCAATTATTACGACATCCATTGCTCAATTCCTGCGGTTGACAGATTGGTTTGTTTGTCTGTCCGCAATAAATCATCTAAAACTGTGTCGGGAGCAAAAAAGAAGGGCAAACCGAAAAAAGCATAAATTGTTTACACCACATGGCACACTCCCCCATCGGTGTCCGTTTCCATGTTGGAGGCGGCGGTGGTGGTGGTGGTATGTATGGTACGTTTATCGGGTTCAGTACAAAACCAACAATTTTGATTTTCCCATATACACATACAAAGCCGGAACAAGAGCGCACCCATAATTCATCGTTGATATACCGTCCTTACCTCGTCCCGATGGAACTCTCGTCCAACGCTTGTATTAGGTTTTCTCTGAACTGAGTGCAATACGTTTTCCTGTGTTCTTTTTATGAGTCTCCGAGTTCCAAAGAAGTTTACCACGAACAAAACCAGACCGTGAATAAGCTGTAGTATCCCAATCGCCAGACGAAAACAATGGGCCTTTTTGCCGGTATGTGTAGTACATCTTGCTCCAACGGTGAAACTTATGCACAAATGCTAGCTGAGAAGCTCTCAAAGCACAGGGCGGAACACGAGTACATAAATTACAACTTCAGCCTTCGATGGGTCGGAGTTGCGAAACGTTGCGTCTGGAACACAAAGAGAAGGATATAGGGGCAGAACAGCAGCAAGATTGCATCAGGCTTTCCTTCCGCGTGTGCTACATTATCAGCCCTAAGCGCAGAACCCTCACGCAGTTCCCGCTTTTTCATCCGATGCATGTATACACTGATACACACCATTTATCACGCACCTGTTCTTCCTTCCCAATTGTTTCCCTTTATTGATTTTAACATCCTGCTCGAATGAGCATGTACGTGTAACTTCTCCTTCCGTTGGACCGATTGCACCCTGGGACTGGTTCTCCGTTCGAGCAGGAGAAAAGCGATACAAAATTTGGAACTAGAAAACACTTGCTTGCAGGAGGAGGCTCCCTCTGCGTTGAACGTCGAACATGGGTAGCAACACGGCAATTTATTGAATTAAATTAATAATTAGGGCACCAGGCATTTCCAGGTATTTCCCGGTTGGAACGCGCCTTTCGATGGAAACTGTAATTTATGGTTTCTCGAGCCAGCACCAGACTTCTTCTCCCTGTTCATGCTGTGTCCTTGCCGATAGCAAACGTGTGTGCGTTTGGGTTCGCTCGCGGCAATTCAGGCGCATTAGGTTTTGTTTTAATTATTCATGCTAATTAGTATGAAAGAGGGTGGTGAACCGCCCGTCTCCAGTTCCATTCCAGTTCGGTTTGTTTACACTACTAACGATTATCTTTGCTCTTCACTCTCTCTCTCTCTCTCTTTTCATCGATTAACAGAACACGGACTTGTCACAGTACATGGAACGACATCCGGGTGGGCTCGATCATCGAAACGTGCGACTGTTCCTGTTCCAGCTATTGCGAGGGCTTTCCTATTGCCATAAGCGGAGGGTGCTGCATCGCGATGTGAAGCCTCAAAATCTGCTCATCAGCGAGATGGGTGAGCTGAAGCTGGCCGACTTTGGGCTGGCCCGTGCTAAGAGTGTTCCAAGTCATACCTACTCGCACGAAGTCGTCACACTATGGTACCGGCCTCCAGGTGAGTGTCCTCATATCTGACTGTACTAGATGGATTTAGAATTAGCTTCTAAGTAATACTATCTATTTCTTTCTCTTGCAGATGTACTGCTCGGTAGCACTGAGTACTCCACCTCGCTCGATATCTGGGGTGTGGGATGCATCTTTGTGGAGATGATCACCGGTATGCCGACGTTCCCCGGCATTCGCGATACCTACGATCAGTTGGATAAGATCTTCAAAATTCTTGGCACGCCGACGGAGGACACGTGGCCAGGGGTAACGCATTTACCGGGGTATAAGCTACAAATGCTAGGTATGTAACTGCTTGCATCTAAAACGCGCTTCTCGCGCAACTGCAAAGTAATCGATGTATTATCACTTTTGTAGGCTTTTTCAAACCCCGCAAATTGGGACTGAGCTTTCCCCGGTTGTACGACATCAACGAGGGCGAAACGATGGCTACCTCGTTCCTGCAGCTCAATCCGGACAACCGGATAAGCGCGGACGAAGCCCTCCGCCATCGGTATTTCGCGTCGTTGCCAAAAAAGCTATACGAACTGCCGGATGGTAATGTTACCGCGTGCATACTTTCCAACGGCAGCGAAAGAATGCTAACCACTCTTCCTATTTCAATTCTAGAATTATCCATCTTCACCGTGGAAGGTATTTACTTGCATCCGGAACCGAACCGCCACCATGGGCACCGAGCATGAGAGTTAAGACAAAGTAAAACCCTAGATGCAATACGTTATTATTGTTAGTAGTTAATGTGATTACCTGCGTCGCTGGTTAGCAGAAGACGCAGTGGAAGAAGATAAATTACACTACAACCTTACACATACAAACAAACACAATTCACAATTGGGTGTGCTTGTTTGGCGTGCGTGCACCATCTGTGGAGGTGAATATTTTGCGCGAGTCTTTAGGGAAAATGCGACACATGAAATGTCGCATCGCAGAAACAGAAAGAGAGATTTAAAGGGTAAAGTTTGCCATTCGGTGTGGAGTAGAGTGAAAGCTAAATCAAAAAGTAGATATCCTCAAATTGTTGCTTTGCTGCACCTCCCCCCCCGATACACAGCAGGTGCAGCAGAAGCCACAAGAGCCACTCACTGTTGCACGGTCGAATGAGAAAAGGAAGGAAGAAAGCGCCAGCGCACACAATTTTGCTGTCCTCGGGAACCAAAGTGAAGCTAAAGGATGTGATCAATTCATTCATACCAACATCGCCAAAATCGTGCATTGCGGATACACAAACACACGCACACAGTTTCACCTTTTTGCCAATTGAATAGTTTATGTTTTTGGTTAATCCCGTCCTGTGCTACTGAAGGAGGCGAGTAAAGGGCAAGAGAGGAAGCCGAATCCTTTTGGTTTTTGTTTTTTGTTTTGCGAGGGATCCTAAATTATAGCAAAATGCGTTTAATTACAACTTTTGAAATAGGTATTCATTTATTATACACTGCGCACCATGTACAAAGATTTGCAAATGGTGGAATGCAAATTTCTATGTTTATCGACTCAAATGATTGGGTGAAAACGAAATTTTAACGTTTAAAATAAAGTGTATTGTGCTATCAATTTACAAAAACCTTGCCTTTGGGGCAATACAACCTTTGTTGTTCGGGGTCCCATTTTTTTTCGAAACTATTTCTTTCCCATCTCGTCTAAGATTAGGCGAGGCGAAGGAAATAGGCCCAAGATGTTCTGCGCTTTCGCAGGCTGTGAAACCATAGGCTTTCCCGACGTACCGCGCACCGTTACAGGCCTAAGCATCTTACAGTCCTGTTTGCTGGCAACACTTCCACCGGCACTCTCCCATTTACATACACAGTTTGCTGCATTTAGTTGACAAAACATTACCGTGTTAAGGCTAGTGGATGTTTGGATCCACAGAGTAGAAATAACAAACAAATTATAGTACCCCGGTTATTATGTTCTCTATCATTTTTTTACCTAAATCCATTCGTATTTCGTTCAATTCGATACTGTATAGCTTAAGTTGGTTCATCCTTTTCCTTTGTTCTTCCGTTTCATTAAATCTTGTGCGTATAGCAGCAAATTACGAGCGCCCCTCGTTATATCACCGGTACTTTACGGAAAACACGTTCAAATTCCTCCTTTTCCTCTCGTTATTAATAATCTAATCCGTGGAGAGTAAAAAAAGAACGTAGAACGGTAAATCAATGGAAAAGTATTGCTATATAACGCATAGAAAATTTGTTTTATGGGCTTTGAGTTATGCTTAAGTTAAGGAAACAAAAACAACAATGTTTATTATTAAATGATGTACTGAAAGATCCGAGCTATTGTGAGCAGCGTTATTGGAGGATAGAGAAAATACAACTACACATACAGAGAGCGAGACACGAAATAAACAATCTTTAAACTATACAGAAGTATAAGATTTGCCATTTTTATTTTTCCATTAAGCATGTTTACACTTTAAGTTTGATTATATTATTTTAACTCCACTCGTTTGTTTCTAATTACTTCCCCATTCCTGTTCCGTGCTATTCGTGTACGTATATTTAAAGAAGAGAAAAAGAAAATTCGTTTCCTCTCAGGGATTCAATGGTGAAACGGATACACTAAAGCGCGCATGATGTTAAAATCATTTCCTTCCCGATTGTCGACACACAGTTCAATCATAACAGATAATCAAAAGTAAAGGTGTATGCCAATTTCCATACACCTCAACAAAACTAAACACACTATCCTTTAGCTTTATTTCGAACACGATAGAAATTTTGGTTTCATGTTTGGACCTAATGAAAATTGTAGCAAACAAGCAAAAAGTCAAAACGCGGGCGTCTATCGCCAGCAGGAATCCAGGGATGGAATACATAAAATCGGTGGTATTTTATCGTCTTCATTGTTGTCCTATTTCTGTGTGAGCCATTTGGATGAGCCATTTGTTAAGTATTACCCACTATATAGAAATTTTCGTGACACACAATGTGGTCGATAGTAGGAACAAAGCAAAAACACTTGATTGAGAAAACACTTCTAAAACAATAAACGCAAATCAAATTTCACATAGTTGGAGTAAAAGTGAACAACAACAAAAAAAAGGAAATAATAACAAATAGAGCAAACAAAACATTAGGAATAGGCACTTGAAAAGTAGATAAAGCGTAGAATAGATCGTTAGAATAATGCATACTGACTGCTCATTGGTCAACAAGACAGAAAACAAACCCCTAGTTGTAAATGAGCTGTAAACGGTTCTCTAGTGCATGTAACGAAATGAACTTCTTAAAGAAAACATACAATTAAAAACAAAAGCGTAGGAATGTAGGTTTGCCATCGTCATTCTAGTTAAACGAAGATAACAAAAACACGATAAAATCAACTCATCGTCCAGCAGACGTTATAAACTCCTAGAAATAGCAGATGAAAAAGTTTAAATTCGTTTTTTCCGATTCCATTCCGATACACCTTACTTTACAATCCGTTTTTTCAATATTTTCGAATCTTTCGGAATAAACTAGCGGTTGGTCACGAACAAAACTAATCCAAACAGTACATAACATAGGACGAAAAAGCTATAAATAGCAAAGCGAGGTGTGGAAAACATTTTTCGGCAGTTTCGTAGGGTTACTATAAGCTAAAACACCTCAAATTGTCGTTTAAAGTAATGATAGCATCCGCGTTTGGAGCTAGTGGCGACTAGGAGTTTCAAAATCAAAACCGCGTTTGTGGTTCTAGGCTGCACACATTTTCTGTAGGTGTAGAGCTAGAGGAGGCAAAACGCCAGACACTCCCGGGCTTAACGGGCTAAAACGAAGGAGAGAGAGATAGAGAGACGGGGAGAAAAAAACCCGTTTTTTGCGAATAGACGATAAAATAGTCGTACCAGAACTAAACCCGACTTTAGATGTATGAATGTTTGAATTTTTGATAGTTTAATAAGATTGATTTGGTTCTGAAGTAAATGTGATATTGAAGCGAAAGACACGAACGGGAGCGAACATAGAACAAAAAAGGGACAGAGCGGATTTTGAGTAAGAATAAGTAATCAAATACTACAATACAACAAACACATAAAAGACAAGGAGCAAACAAAAGGCAAACACAGACAAGTTTATAAGTATTTACGCGGCGGCACGAAAGCATATTGAGAGAAAGAGAGCTAGAAGGGAATCGGTGTAGCAAATGGATGGAAATGCGCAGTCTGTGAAGTGTTTGCAATTTTCCGACACTGTCCCGGGGTTAAGGCAACTCACCTGTATTTGTTTTTTTCTAAATCGAGCTGAGAAGTCCGGAAGAGTGAGCCCTTCAAATGAATAATGAAGGTAAAAAAAATGAAAAGGATTTTCTGTTTGCAATTTCATAGTGTCATAGGACATGTAATAGGGAATCTAGGCAAAGCGATTTACAGAGGTCATGATTTTTAAACAGAATCGAACAGGATTTTCAATTCAATTTAGTTTACAAAACAAATATTTAAAGATAGGAAAGAAGACAAAATCCCTTAAAAATTTACATTATTTACGTTCATTTGTCTCTGGAATAGCCTTCACATCGTTGTTAGACAGGAATTTGCAATAGTCCTAAATGCCTGGAATTTGAAACACGTTTGAGCGACGCGCGCAGTACAGCAAACATGATAGTAGTGCAAAATCTAACAAACACATCTAGCATCTAATAGCACACCAAAATGGGCCAGCCGCCCTAGAGTCGTTTCGTTCCTTGTTCCTGAGAAGAAAAAAAAAACAAACCTTTTCTCGAGTTTCATGATAATAGTATGGCAACTACTAGCAGTAGACTACAGCAAATCTAAAGCACACTCGGAGAGAGAGAACGAGAAGTATACAGTTGATGTAGCATTCCAATCTAGCGCCAGAGCTCAGTAGTAGGAGAACCCTAAACTCCAAGCCCCAACTTAAATTACGGACTATTCACACACGATTCGATAGTAGTTTAAAGCTGCACAGAATTAGAGCAAATCTTCCGCAAACAATAGTAAACAAAAATCAATACAACAATAGGACATGTAGCCAAAATAATCAATCTCTTTTTAGTAGACAACTTTCTGACTGACAGACTTCTGATCGACAGCAGTAGTAATCGAACACTTAATTGCGCAAGCGCTTCTTAACATTAGTGAACAAAACAAAAGCGAAGGTACATTATACAGCGAGAAAAAGCATGGTACTAACAGAGGTTGACTATGTGGTTGAAGAAAATGGACTCGCTTTCCCAAAAAGCACGCTGCCGAATCGGTTGAGCTAATCGTTTGTTTCACCCATCACGTGCCCTGTTCGGTTGGTGTTTTGTGTTGATGTTAACAGTCCCCAAGTACTCTCAATACCGTCCCCAGGAAAGAAGAGCAAGAAGTGATTGATTGTGAAGGTAAAGTGTTAGGCAGTGAACTCTACTACGATTCTGAACCGATTGATGTGAGCCTTATCGTCTGCCGAAAAGGATGCGGCGCCTATAGCAAGGTGGTTGAGATGGAGAATCGTGAAATGAGAAGAAGGGTTAGGTAAGGCTATCCTATCCATTAGCACGCGCTTGTAAGAAAGGCAGACAGGATTTTTTTAACATGCACACACAACAAATGCAATCAACGCAAACACACAGTCATAAGCATGATGCACGTCCCATCCCACAAATTTCGTCCATAGTTTTACTGAAAACGCAAGTGTCTCGCAAGAAGGGCAGCTTACTAGAGTATCCCAGCACAACACGTGGAGCACGAACAAACACTCCTGCGCAGGGCATCGCCGGCAGTGTCCAACGAAAGCTTTGGCTCGCGAAAGATGTTGCACGGAGTCTCCACAGCCTTTCCGCTAGTACATAAGTAAGGATCGCGATCTCTGGTTCGGTTGGCTATAAACCCTTAGGAATTTGGCTGTATTGTTTTTTGCCAATGTTTCTAACGTTTCTCTCCAGCTGCTTATCTGGAAGCAGGCCAACTCACACAAACGGCGCCATTCAAGGAAATAAGAAAAAAGATTCAATTGAAATAAATCAATCAGCGAACTGCTGGGGTAGAAGTAAAGTAAACCCTTGAACACACACTCACAGCCCCAAGGCCACAGCCATGCGTGGGGTACGTGAGTCGAGTGGAAGTTTAACCATATTTTTGTAAATAGTTTTTAATACATGCAAAGACACGGGGTAAATGAAAAGTAAAGTAGAACACAAAGGAGAAAGAAACACTGGAAACAGGAAATGATGATAGTAACGATGCTCTGTCTGTGCGAAAGAAAAGGCGAGACGACCACAAACAGCAGCAGCGAGAATGCAGGAGAAGAAAAAAGGAAACAAAACAGGCAAATATTGTTTATTTATGAAACTTTAAATGAAAACAAAAGTATATGTATATGACGACTAAAATCCATTTGAGGATGATGATGTGAATGAATGGAGTTGAATGAATCCTGTGTTGGTGGATTTGGTGTGAGGCAGGAACTAAAAAGTGGCGGCAAAGCGAATAAGAGTAATTAAATGAATGAAATAAATACGAACAATTCAAAGAAGTCCTTTTGTTCCCGTTTTATTCGTTGTAAAGAAACGAGCTTTACTATTGCATTTTGTTAGTAGCCCCATAAACCAATTCCTTTGTTTAACGTTAGTTTTGGTGGATGCAATATTTTGTGAGAAATGTTGAATACTGATTTACTACCACTCTTTACTAATTTGAACCAAATTCATTGTGCAAAATGTCAAATTATTTGGTTCAGTACTTTCAGCGCCAATTATCTGTGCGCGCTGTCCATTTCTTTCAGCTGTTTTGACGTTTGCTGTCAAGCTGTGTTATCTTTGCACGGGCCTACTTTTTGCCGGGCGTAATAAACAGTTTTGGTAAGTTTTGTGGTGCTCGTTTTTCTTTTGCAAACATTCCTTTTCAATGCAATTGCAAATAACACCATCTTAGCGTCCGTTATCATCTCTTGAATCCTGATACTGCTGCAAATGTTTTGCCTGATCCGCGTAAGTTCCTGTCGCTGTACGAACGCGTTCCAACTCGCATCAACAACCGGACGATTTGCTATAGGTGCGTATAATGTTTCTCTGTTTCTCGTGTGGATTAAAACGTTTTTGTGTGACCATGAGCACGAATGGATTTTCCTTATAGTCACGCTCTGCAAACAACATTGGCTCTTAAGTGAAACTGGATGATGTGTGGTATCGCCTCTGGGTCGTTGTAATTAGTTATTGTTTAATGTTTAGTTTTCGGTGCGGGAAAAATTTACCATGGATCACGAACATAAACAACATACAGGAAAAAAAAAACTTCTCCAGCTTGACAGCCGATTTCAAATTTCTCTCTTGCGCAATCCTGTGCTCTCTATCTCTCTCGCATTCTCTTCATTATCATCTTAAGGCCTGCGTACACTGTACAATGAGCTTGTTAAATTAGTGAATATTGCAACAATTAAAGAAGAACTTAGAATTTGATTAGATCATACTCAATGTTTACGGATCATTCTTGTAATTTTTAAACTCGATTTTAGAATTTGTTCAAACTGCGGCCCCCAAAAGTAAGTTGGTATTGTAATCACTGTAAAACGAAATCCCGCGCTCTCTCTCTCTCTCTCTTTTCGTATTTTAACTTTCTCTCTCCCGGCTCGAGTTTGACAGTGCGCTATGTGCACGGCTGTGTTGGACAGAGTGTATCGAACGCTGCAGAAGAGTTGGCTGGTCTTTCTCGGTCTTATTTTCCTTCCCGTGCTCCGTACAGTTTCTCGGCATAAATTCTTTCTGGTCTGTGGTGGCCACCATTAATCGCTCGTTTACTCGCTCCATTAGCTCGCAAGGGTTCTTCTTCAACCCCTGTATTAACGCCCTTTTTACAACTCTCGGTTATAACACTAGTGCGTGCGTTACGCTTTTTTCCCAACCTTTCGCAGCGGCCACAACAGCAGCAACGCGTCAAAGTGCCCGACGGAACGGGTCCGCCACCGTGAAACAGTGCAATTTTCTATCATCGCTGTCGGTCACGTCACCACGACCAGCGTCGGCGTGGCAGCAGTCCCCATTGCGTGAACGAAACACTCTCTCCATTCCGTGCGTGCGTCGTGCTACCGTCACCTCGTGGCAGGGCAACAACGGTTGCTTTGTTATTTCTAGCTCGCGAGTGTTTGCTTCGGTGAATCATTCTCCGCACGGCGGGTGTGATAAGCAAAGTGTAGTAGTCCCTTTGGCTGATTTGCTGTGTCCCGCAAAGGCACATTATTCGCACCAACGACGCAACATCACCACCATCGCGAACAGAAGCAGCAGCAGCATCAGTGACGTGTCCGAAAAAAGTGAATACAAAATGTCCGCAGTCACCACCGGCACCGGCGGGAAGCCCGAATTTCAGCGCCTACCAACCAATGTGGTACCGGAGCATTATCAGCTGCAGCTGAAACCGAACCTGACGGCGCTAACGTTCGAGGGTTGCACTACGGTGGATCTGAAGGTGAGTGAAGGCGGAACATCTTATCACCGTGTCTAAACCATGGATGGAGTAGAATTCCCCACATAGAGCAGCCATTTTTTATCTTATGCACATGTTTTAGTACCAACACGTCGGAAGGAAATAGAGCAACGTGCTTTACCGAAGGGAAAGACAAGGCACACAAGATGACCATGCATTTAACTATTTTTACGAGATAACGTGACGATGCTTTACTACGTTATCTATTCTTAATTGCTGGCAATATAAGCGAAAGGATGTGTCCAATTCATTAAGATAGCGGTTGTTGTAAGCTAAATTCTAGTGCAACTTTTATTAGAAGTACGAATGTTTTTATCTGTTTATGTTCCAGAATGTAATTGGCTTCAAGTATACTTTTCCTGGGTTTAAAAAATCTCATACTAGGCAGTATGTTTGCCAATCGCTATCGTTATTCCTCTGCACCAGGTTTTGATAGGCGGCAAGATTAATTTTGTTTCGCTACCGGAGGTGTTTTATGTTTTAAGCCACGCGCGTTGAAAGTCACGCAAAGGTATGCGCGCGGGCCCGGCTCGGGTCTTTTGCGGCTCATTTTTCTACACTCCCACGACGACTCCGCCGCCGCCGCCGACGACAGTGAGTGACGAGGGTTCAGACGTGGTTGTGTATTTGATTTATGTTTTAGCAATCTCTTCCTGGAGCGGCACTCGGTGTGGAAGCTCATTTTGCTAAACCACAAACTATGCGGAACACCACACAAGCTAAGCAACAGTAAACCCTCAGAGGGTGGATGTACGAGCATCTTGTTGCCATCAAAATTAGTTCCATCAACTCATCGCGCGGCTCGAGAAAAGAGGATCCTCTATGGGATGGAAATGAATGCTTCAAAAGTCACTTTCACTAAACTAGAGGGGTTGAGGTGAGCTTATAGAAAACCCCTATATGCCTCCCGAATGCCCATTGCTAAAGGCCCTTCTTCAATAGATCTCCAAGGTATCGAAGATTGTCGGCTGGTAAATGAATTGCGCTGATGTCTGATGTGCTGCAATTTTGTTGCATTCCTTTATAAAATGGATTGACCTTTTTCCCATGTTGCTCCGCCTGGCATGTTCTCCAAATGCGCGGGTGTGTCAGGTTTTGCCTCACGACCTCAGAACATATGGAATTGGCCTTCGTCGAATACTAATACCAAACGCGATCCTCTACTCGTACAGATTAGCAGTCGGGTAGCAGGAAAAGCGAAAAGCGGAAAAATAAACAAATGCAACGTATTCGCACACGGCAACACACACACACACGCACGCACCTACACATAATCGCGAAATCAGCGTACGGGTCGCGCGGGTACTCGTGGCGAAGCGATTGAAAGGAGCGGGAGAGAGGCGGGCCTTTTCAACGGTAAATGCTCGTAAATAAAACAACATAACGGTACCGGTTCGGGCGCGAATTAGCATAACGCGAAACAGAGGTATGCTTCGTGCTCCAGCCGTGGACAGAGAGACGAAAACTCCCATTGCAAAAGGGAAAGGTAAAAAAGTAAGTAACCGATCGCGAAGGAATATTTTTGCGCGCAAGGAAGCGAAACAGGGGGCGGCTGACAATGTGGAGGGAGGAAGAGGGTCCACGATGATGCAACGAGCGCGAACGGATTCGATCATATGGCTGGTTGGTACTGGTTGTGTGTATGCAACGGACGGCGGCTTTTGATTGTGAATGTGTATTGCATTTTATTTACTCCCACCGAAACAAAACACTGTTGCAGGAGTGACATTTAAACCATGGGAAATTGGAGCTCCAATCACAGTTGCCCTCCCCATGCGCGCGCAACATAGCTTTTGATTGCCCGCGAGCGGGAGGATCGTATGTTTATGCTGCGAAATTTCTCCCGCGTTTTGCCATTTTCATGCGCTTCTTGGACATTTCCTTCGCGTGGACTCACTCGTGGACCGGTTCTTAATCAAACGGCATCATTGAAGTTTCGTATTTTTGTTTCCCCCGTAACTCTCAGTCCATCGAGTACCTTGCGGGAGGGGGACCTACTTTGCGTGGGATAGGTGCCACTTTTTTGTTTGTTTGTTCCGCTTTGAAAATCCTTTCCCCACCGGCAGCAGGCACTGCCTATGCTCCAGTAGAAGGCTATTAAATGGGACACAAAGCGTGAGGGTTTACTGTTGCTTAGCTTGTGTGGTGTTCCGCATAGTTTGTGGTTTAGCAAAATGAGCTTCCACACCGAGTGCCGCTCCAGGAAGAGATTGCTAAAACATAAATCAAATACACAACCACGTCCGAACCCTCGTCACTCACTGTCGTCGGCGGCGGCGGCGGAGTCGTCGTAGGAGTGTAGAAAAATGAGCCGCAAAAGATCCGAGCCGGGCCCGCGCGCATACCTTTGCGTGACTTTCAACGCGCGTGGCTTAAAACATAAAACACCTCCGGTAGCGAAACAAAATTAATCTTGCCGCCTATCAAAACCTGGTGCAGAGGAATAACCTAACAAGAACAATTAGCTCCGACGACGACGAAATGAATATTTGTTTCCCCTTTTTTGGGTTGATCATTATGTTTTCCTGGAATGACGATCTGTCCGACGACCGATCTTCCAGTCTCAAAATTGCTTTGTTTTTTTCTGGCTTTTTGAGGTTCATCCTGACCGTCACCACTCATTACCATCCTGATGGTGTTTTTGATGATCGTAAATTTGGTGCAAAAAGACAAAGAAACTCGCTAATAGTTAAGGGTTCTCCTCTCCACAGTAGTATTATAATGATGTGCGAGAGACGTGTGTTGTGTTCATTGATATGTTCGTTGTGGTTAGATTTCTACGAATTTTGCTACAAAATGAGCACACGGACCAAACTCATGGTTCGGATGAGCGGATCGGATTATCGGTTAAGTTTGCTTTCTAAAGGAGACTGTCAGGATTAGGTAGAGGTATCGCAATCCGTACCTTCAAAGCTAATGAACCTGAAAGATAGAAGACCTGTTTTTCCAATTCTGTTGAGAGTCTTTAACAAGAATTTTTCTTTCATTTAACTATATTTGAGCAATTTTGTTTGTTTATTTAATTTCATTCAAAGCAGATTTTAGCGTTACGGCACCAGATAACTATTCATTGATCCAAATGAGTGGATTTACGATTCAAAATGGCAGTTTGATGGTATAGATCACTTCCCGTTAGGTTATTATACCAATCAGACCTTTCTCCTGCTTTTACTTTCACCCAAGACTGCTGCTTCTTGGTAGACGGTGTACTTCAGAAATGGAAGCTAACCTTTGCGGATTTAAATTATGGTTTATTACCACCTTCTTGTTTCCTCAATCCACAACACACCGCCGCTTCATCTATGTTCTCTGGTGCTGTGTCCGGTACTTTGATCTTACGTGAGGCTCGTGAGAAAATCGAGATTATTTTCGAGATGTATTTATATGTAAACGTATCACTAAGGTGTGTTTACCAATATATGTTTAGTTGAAATAGTCGATTTTTCGGTCTAACATCTCGGCTCTGCTAATAGTTTAGATCATGCTTAGCATTTGGTGGGACCAGCTGGATGTTTTGTATCGTGAACATCGGATGATGAACATCTTTGAACAATAATCATCCGCATTATAAGTCCGAACAAAAGTGTTGGAATTATATTGAAACATTTACTTCTGTTTGCCATATAAGATTTATATTTCTTCAAACTTTAAGGAACAGATTGATGAACAGAAAACAAAAATACTGATCTCTCAGCTCATATCATGAATGAAAAGAACAAACAGGATCTTAACGACGATCTTTGATGATTATTCTCACGAATCATGCACATTATCAACTGGGAGACACAGCAACACATCTCGTGTTAGTGGTGGTGGTGTTGGCCCTGTTCCAGAACAGGTTTCTGTAATATCATTCGCGATTTTGTCGCCGCGAATAATCATGATGGGAGATGAGGTAAATTGGAGGAATAAGCTGGTGGCCAGTAGTGTGTATTACCTGTTTCACCAACTGCGAAGTAAGGGAGCAAACACGCAACTTGAGGACAGTCAATTTGTCAGTGCTTCTTCTTGTGTCTCTCGAAACACAGTAAAAAGAATCGCGAAGATCAACTGCGCCAGAAAGCCAAAGAAGAGTAGCCAAGAATACGCGCCAACTGAAGGTAGAACAATAAAATGGGCAGAAAAAGAAACAACGTTAAATGAATGAAACGAAAGCAAAAGTCCGTGCTCTGTGGCCATATCCGAACCTGATGAAGATGGGGTGTAGATTAGGTTGAACCAAAAGTGATGCAATCTATTTTCCTTAACCTTAAAATCATTTCAAAATTAAAGAATGGTTTTCTGATTGTACATAGCTCTCAATTTTTCTGCATATGCACACTCCTCCATAGTCGTTTAGCCTTTCCCCCAGGGCGATGGGATTCGTGTTGCGTCGGTGGGGCCAATTGCAAGGTAAACGACCTTGCCAGACAACGTAAACATTTGACCGCCTCATCGCCCGCCAGCTAACGGTGGGTGCTTGAGTGCTACGTACGAAAATAAATTGTTGACTTGCCATTAAACCTTATGCACCGTACCTACCGTGCAGAATGAAATAAAATATGGAAGAGTTTGACGCCCAGAAACGGGTGGTCTTCTCGAAGCGTTTTTTTAATGTTAATATTTAACTACCCTGCTGACTGGGTATGTTTTTCTAACGTATAGAAATGTTTTGTAAATGTTACCATCCTGTTCCGTTGTTTACGACAAGTACCGTTTGGTCCGAGCAAGGTGTGTCTTGTTTGTGACCCTGCCATTAAATCCAGAGTTTCGTTACTTGCTCCAGTGGGGTTTCTGCACAAGGTGAAGGACGATGTCTCAAAATTAAGAAAAGTTTTCAAGCTACAAATTTAAAACCCTATGCAGAATGCTGTATTAATTATTGTGTCTCTACTTTTCTGCTCCATTTTTAGGTTTCGTCGGCCACGGATCGCATCACGCTCAATGCACTGGATCTGAAGATCGGCACAGCGACCGTTACGTTCAACGAGCAGAAACTTACCGCCCAGGACATACAGTTCGATGCGGACCAGGAAACGGCATGCTTCGTGTTTGGATCGGAAATACCGGCCGGCACTGCCAAGCTGGCGGTCGAATTTAGCGGCGAACTAAACGACAAGATGAAGGGCTTCTATCGCAGCAAATACTTCTCGTCGACCGGCGAGGAACGGTACGCGGGTGTGACGCAGTTCGAGGCAACGGACGCACGACGATGCTTCCCGTGCTGGGATGAACCGGCCATTAAGGCGACCTTCGACATTTCGCTGGATGTACCGCAAAACCTTGTCGCCCTATCAAACATGCCGGTTGTACAGCAGAAACCGAACGCGGCGGATAATAGCGTGCTGGTTACGTTCGATCGGACACCCATCATGTCCACGTATCTGGTAGCGGTTGTGGTGGGTGAATACGATTACGTTGAGGACACATCGGCTGACGGTGTGCTGGTGCGCGTTTATACACCGGTCGGTAAGCGTGAGCAGGGCCGGTTTGCGCTGGACGTGGCGACTAAGGTGCTGCCTTACTACAAGGATTACTTTAACATCGCTTATCCACTGCCCAAGATGGATCTGATCGCCATTTCGGACTTTTCGGCCGGTGCTATGGAGAACTGGGGACTGATCACGTATCGGGAAACGTTCGTGCTGGTCGATCCGGAGAATACGTCCCTTATACGGAAGCAATCGATCGCACTGACTGTCGGGCACGAAATTGCTCACCAATGGTTCGGAAATTTGGTCACAATGGAATGGTGGACACATCTGTGGCTGAACGAAGGGTACGCATCGTTCGTGGAGTTCTTGTGCGTGGATCATCTGTTCCCGGATTACGACATCTGGACGCAGTTCGTGACGGACATGTATACGCGAGCGTTGGAGCTGGACTGTTTGCGAAATTCGCACCCGATCGAGGTGCCGGTAGGCCATCCATCCGAGATCGATGAAATCTTTGACGAGATTAGCTACAACAAGGGTGCAAGCGTTATCCGGATGTTGCACCACTACATCGGGGATGAAGATTTTAAGCGTGGAATGAATCTTTACCTCACCCGGCATCAGTACAATAACACCAAAACGGAAGACTTGTGGAATGCACTACAGGAAGCAAGCAGTAAACCGGTCGGTGCCGTCATGTCGACCTGGATCCAGCGTATGGGATTCCCGGTGGTGCAAGTGCTGTCCTCGAAACAGCTCGACGGTAACCGTCGTTTGCTGAACATCGCTCAATCGAAGTTCTGTGCGGACGGTTGTGAAGCACCGGAACAATCGCTTTGGCTGATTCCGATCAACGTTTCAACTCCAACGTCGGCTAATGCCGTTTCTACTGTGCTGGAGACTTCGAAAGCCGAAATCACGGTGGAGGGCGTTGGCGAGCAGGACTGGGTTAAGATTAATCCCGGCACGATCGGATACTACCGGACGCAGTACCCGGCCGAGATGCTGGAACAGTTTCTGCCGGCGATTAAGAATATGACACTGCCACCGCTCGATCGGCTAGGACTGATTGACGATCTGTTTGCGCTGGTACAGGCCGGAAAGAGTGCTACCGTTGATGTGAGTTGGATGCAAAAAAGGAAATTCACATGAGGACCATGGTTAATTGTAATTGTTTTTATTCCGTTCCCTTTTCTAGGCCTTGAAGGTAATCGATGCGTACCGGAACGAAAACAATTACACCGTCTGGTCGTCGATTTCGAACTGTTTGGCCAAGCTGCAGCTGCTGCTGGCCCACACACCTGCCGAGAAGCAGTTCGGAGAGTATGGCGTCCGCTTGTATCAACCGGTGGCCGAAAAACTTGGCTGGGATGTAAAGCCGGGCGAGAGCCATCTCGATACGCTGCTCCGTTCGCTCGTTCTCGGTCGGCTGGTGTCGTTCGGATGTAAAAAAACCTTAGCAGAAGCTAAGCGAAGGTATACAGAAGACTTACACCTTAAATTTGGCACCTTTTCTTTCATACGTTTGTTTCCTTTATCGTTGCCGTTAGATTTGAGGAACACGCACAAAACAAGAGCGTCCTTCCGGCCGATCTTCGCAGCACCTGCTACCGGGCAGTGCTGCAAAACGGTGATCTAGCAACGTACGACGAAATGCTGCGCCTATACCGAGCGACCGATCTGCACGAGGAAAAGGATCGCATTTCGCGCGCTCTCGGTTCCATCGGCAACGTGGACATCCTGCGGAAGGTGATCGATTTCGCAATGTCGGAAGAGGTACGCGCCCAGGACGCAGTGTTCGTGATCGTATCGGTCGCCCTCAACCCGAAAGGGCGCGATATGGCGTGGGACTATTTCTGCGAACACTGGAAGGTACTGCTGACCCAGTACGAGGGTGGCTTCCTGCTGGCCCGCCTGATCAAGTACCTGACGGAGAACTTCTCCACCGAGGAGCGGGCGCGCGAGGTGGAACAGTTCTTCCGCGAGCACGATTTCCCCGGCACCGAGCGGACCGTATCGCAGTCGATCGAAACCATTCGATTGAACGCGGACTGGATGAAGCGTGATCTGGACGCGATTTCGAGCTATCTGAAACAGCAGGAGGCGGAACAACAGTAAGTTGTTTACGTTCAAGCGAGCTTAACAAAAAGAAAAATAACACAAAGGACGACGATATCATCGGAAGGCAGAGAGAGAGAGAGAGAGAGAGAGAGAGAGACTCGCCCACGATGGAGGCGTGCCATTTATGCTTGGAGAAAGTACAACAAGTACTAAATAATCGTTTTTGTTTTGTCTGTTATGTTGTTTTGTTCTTTGTTCTTTATTGATTGTTACGTTCCACCATTTTTCCTTTGCATACACACATGCATATTCGTGTTTTTTTCCCCCACGTAGTAGATAGATGACAGGTTCTGTTTGGCTTAGTAGAAGCTTTATCAAGCTTCCAAGATTCTTTTGTGTGTTGAATGTGTTTGAAGAGTGCAAACAGCGCATTGCACTGATACCCCATCATGGTCCTTGTCTCGTTTTGCATTTAAGCCAAAGTGAGTGTGTGTGTGTGTGCGTGTGTACGTTGAACGATCACAGAAAAAAAGGGAAAAGCAACGATAGTAGGAATACATTGTAGTAGTGAGATACTAAAAAAAACCGAGTAAAACATGAGTAGGGAAAATAAAGCATGATTTTTCGTTTCGATTAACCCGCAACACGACAACGTAAGCAATAAAAGTAAATAATTTGACCAAGTTAGGTGAAACAAAAGTTTAGTTGATGTGTTTAACAACAAGATTGTGCTGGTCATTTGTTTGTTCGTTCATGTTGTGTTAAATGAATGACACAAATGGCAAAACGTAAATCAAATCTTGCAATTATGCAGCGTGCCACCAAGAAAGGGAGGCAGGAAAGCTAGGAATGCTTAGTTTGTATCTATTTTTTAACAAGCAATAAAACTACTCTACGTCACAAAGAAAACATGAAGCGTAATCTTTAGATCTTTCGAGTCTATAATTATATTTCTGTAATTGTTTATCATGCATTAATCCTTTCACATTGTGTCCCTCTTATTCCACACAGTGCACAATTGACGTTAGCGCCATCTATTTGTCGAACTTTGCATGCGGATACTAGCGCCATCTGTTGGTGAGATTTCCTTGTATTGAATTTTTTGTCAATTTAAATGCCCTTCTACATGGATCAACCGTATAAACCAAAAAGTTGGCTAAAATATGGTGGAAAAGTGAATTTCTTTCATCGGTAATAATATGCTCAAATTTGGATATAATTGTTATTCGCATTAGTGCAGGAATTACATTTATTTGACTGTGTAATCTTTCCATCGGTCCATCTGACCTACCGAGTGGTATGCAGTGATTGATTGAATTTGGTGAAAGAAGTTCACTTTTATGTACAAATTCGTTAAAGATCGCAATAAATACTTAGCAATTAGAAGACCTGACCCCGTGACCCCGTCTTCTAAAAAAAACCCTCGTTATGGTACATATCTTGCGCACATTTTATGCAAACTCCTCACTATTTACATCTTCTCACAATCGATCGTTAGCTCGTCGTCGTCGCTTGTATCAGGTCACGTGACATTGATTTCCTCGTCACTGTCGTCCGAGTCGGCCGCCGATTCGTACTCGTCGTAGTACATGGGCGTCGAACCACCACCACCCACCGTACTGCCCGCATGCAGATCGGACGACGCGCTACTGTTCGAACGTCCCGAGCCGCCACCAACGCAACCGGACGAGTCCGGCGGATAGAAACCACCCATCGGGAAATGTGTCCCACCACCACCGCCCATACCCGCCGACGGACGATTCCCGGATGGTGGTTGTTCCTCGAAATCGAACTTAAAGTCACCGCCAGCGCCCGGCTTTAGCAGCTCAAACTTGGACTTGAAGGTAAGCATTGGTGGTGGGGCAGGTTTCGGTGAGCCTGAGGGTGTGGTGGCCGGTGGAGGATGGGCAGGTGGTGGTGGTTGGTTGTCTAGCGGGGTAGAGCCTTGTGGGGGAGAACCGGGTGGAGGAGGCGAGAGAGATGTTTGTCGATCGGTCCGAGCGTCCGAAAGGTCTGGATTGGGGTTGTTCTTGTTGGGCAGCGTCTGGTCCCGGGATCCTCCGTTCGCCAGCAGCTCACGTTCCTTCGAGTTGCGCCACTTCATGCGACGGTTTTGAAACCATATTTTCACCTGCAATTAACAGAAGAACAGAGAACAGAGAACGTGCAATTAATGAATTTATGAATTCATGTGAAATTAATATAAATTATCTAGTATCTCCTAATGCATCAAGCGACACACAAATTAATACGTTTTCGGTTATGATTAAGACCACAAAATGCAACATTGCTGTACCAGAAACCTTATAATACAGGGAGAAAGATTCACTCATCGTCGTGTACAGTAAATTGCCTACTTTTGGGCGAAACATTTGAATCAAACCGTTTCAATCAAAGGGAGAACAAATTAGTCCCGAATCAATACCATCCTTCCCGATGGACAATGTGTGCGTACTTTAAGTGTATTTAACTTTCCTATTATCGATCGCCATCCCGTGCGACATCAAATTTCATGGCGAATTGTGTGTGCACTCACAGGCTTCTCGAAACAATCCGTCGTGCGATCAACCACAAATTGCACATTTCGTGTAACCGATTCGTCGATACGTTTCTCCAGCATTTCTTTATTTAATCATGCTCAAATTTCATACCATACGATAGTGTGCGGAAATTTTTGTTTATCCATTCCATTAAAAGCCATCTCGCAGGGAAGGGCGCTCAGTGAGTTGCGCTAGATCATTCCGCACGAAATTCAATCAAGAGTTACCCTTGCAAAACGTCAAACTCAAACTCCTCCAAATCCAAGCAGCCCTGATGTTTGTGTGTTTTTGGGTTGGGAACGCCACACACTCACACACACACTTGAAACTTTTCACAGTTGTGTTAGGGAAGGAGTGAAGATATCTGGCGTTCATCGATTTTTTTTTTCGTCGGTCCCCATTTTCTTCTCCGCTTTTCCACCGTGCCGGTTGTGTACCGTTGAAGTGCAGTGCAATATTGTATACTAAAATGGCATCCGGTTGTCCGCCACCTAACACCAGCATCCCATCCTGCTGGCAACACTCCCGGTCGGCTAGTAGTATCTTACAACTTTGTAGCATCAACGATCTTCCCGTTTGCAGCATGGAAAAACTTCCCGGATGCGTCCCAAAAACGGGGTGAAAGGAAATTGCAATTACTCATAAACAGATCCGGAACTCCGCAACCGACTCGCAGAAGGCTTCGCCCCTAGATTGTGGAGTTTCGCACGCAGCCAACAAACAGTAACGACAGCAAAAGACAACCACCACACCACACCGGACACGGTACGGTCGTCTGCTTTGGTCTTCGCCGAGGTGCGAGAACTGATACAGTGTAGAAAAACATTGGAACCATGGTCCTATCCCTTGATTCACTCCTGCTCGATGAAAAAGGCTCCCAGGCAGACTACGAGCGAGAGAGAGAGAGAGAGAGAGAGAGTGTGTGACAGTGAGCAGAACGGGTACACAAACGAGGGCAGCGATTTGTCCACTGTACCGATGCCCGATGCGTTCCCGACGGGAGACGACACTTTGGCTAAATCCAGCGTCCAACAGTAGAGGGCGAGGTGTAAATTGCGTGCGTGCCGCATATAATTCAAAGCAATACATTCCCGCCTTTTCTCGTAACTGTCACCGGCAGACACTTTTAACCCTGGGTGACAATTACGGCTTTCCGGAACGCTTCTGGCGCGGAGGACTCACCATCTCGGGCGAGTCAGGATTTTCTGGTCTTTGTCGATGAACCAGGACCAGGGATCGTCCGAACCATAAAGAAGAGCTTAGTTTATGTTTGGGGGAATACTAACGATTGTAGTGTTGATGGAAGAATTTGATTGCGAACGTGTGCTTTGTGCATCTGTTTTAGAACTTCGGTAAATACACACTACAAGAAATGGTGGGAAATTAATTGAATTACATCAAATATTTAAATACAATTGACACTTCTAGCTTCCTGACTTGACGACCAAAAACCAGGAACTCATCACCGTCAACCCTTCTAAGTCTCTTGTTTGCTTTGACGAATCACAATCGCATGAGAATCAATTAAGTTGTTTAATTAGCAACCTAGCCCGGGTATCAACTTCCCGTGTATCGATTGAGAATGATTAAATTAAATTAGCATCATTGAAAGATGTAAGCGATCGCTTAAAACAAACCCCATAAATCCTTAACCTTTGCACTCTGGGTGGACTCGGTTCGTTCTACGTCCATGTCTAAACGACCTTCACAAAAAACCGTCAACAAACACCCAAAACGGGACGACGAATAGCTGCAGCTTTTAATTGACGCAAATCGGTACGCCAACGAGTCCCATCAAACTTTCCACTTGACGCTGGCGGACCAGAATTCAGTGGGCGGCCGGAAAGTACATGACGACGCGGTGCCGTATGCGTAAATAATAAATCGATGAGCGGTGATACTATTTGCTTTCTTGAAGAAGCCTTTGAAGAACTGGTTGTCTGGAGAGAAATTTTCAACCTCAAGACGTAAGCCCTGAACAGGAATTGTTGGGAACTTTATGCTTCGCGTATTCAGCATGTATTAAGAAGTGTGAATAAATTTTTGAAAACTTTGTGTATTTAATTTTGAAGGTTTGTACAAAAAATTAGCAACAATTGTGAGTTTGAGTGAGTCTTCCTAATGTTTGTTATTAGTGATGGTTTATTTTGAACTCTTGAGGAACTTCAACATATAATTTGTCTTGATATATGGACTACTCTAGAACATGGGATTCTGGATTTAGTTGAAATCTCCTACTATAAGTACTTGAAGTCATAAGCCAGAAACCACAAGACCTAAGTCTACCATAATGCATAGTGAATCAATACAGACGTTTAAGACGTTTAATGTTTGACACTTGACAGTTGACGCTTGACTTATGACGTTAGACGTTTGACTGCAGAAGTAGTGGTCGTTCTGACGTGCATCAAAGTGATTTAATATCTTAGTGACTAGAGTATCTGCTCTAGTTAACTTAAGATGTGTAAAAAGAAGCAACTCTCTTTATAGCAAATTATAGTAAGAGATGGTGAGAGAACGCTTCTGTTTGTCTATATTAAGTTAAAAAAGCAAGAGAGAGTCTCAATAGTCAGTATTGAGATAATCAACAAGCAAAATGAGAAGACCTCATCAACTACCTCCAACCATACACGATCCCGACACCACCGGGTCACATCTCTCCACGGTACATCTCAATTTGTCAGCCAAAGACAGGCCGTGGTCTTCCCATGCCCTAACAGCGTCACATTAGCACCAGCCATTAGCTCTGCCGTGCACACATATTCAGATGCATCCGACTGGAATAAAATGTGTGTGACCAAATGGTCTTCACAGACTAATTTCCAACACTTTCCGAACACCGTGTAACATTTGATCGATGAATTTTGACAACGGTTTAATGTTTTGTTTTTGTGAGCCTTTCGGATCGGTTCCCTTTTCGAACTGATGACATGACTTTCTTTTTTGTTTTCCTCGCCACGCAACATTGGATCAGATGCATCTGTCGCAAATGGAGTGAACTTAACTCAACTAAAAAAAAAAAACGAGGATGTCATCAAGCCCACCGCCGAGATGACTCCTGGCGATGCTCAGCTGCACAATCACCGCACCTCAGATGTCGTCGTCACCTCAGCACCTTGTGGTCTCATTTGTCATCGCATCGTAACGCATCAAACAGGAACATCAAATTGCATTCGTTCCAGAGGAGAAAAAAGGGCTCGGTGTGTTGCAAATTTGTTACGCTTCTGCGTACCGTTTCATCAGGCTCAATCAATCACTGCTAAACAGAGCCGAAACCGGTGACCGACACCGTTTCCCACAGAGATCTAGGACATAAGCAACCACCACTCGAAAAGGATAATCAGATAAGCTCGGGAGCACTTTACCGCTTTCGTCAAATTTACATTTCAAAACCCCTTTAAGACTCCGCAGAACACCCAGAAAGGACTTACGCATTTGGTAAATAAACACACCACCCTCACACATACACCCTCTAAGACGCTGGAACTTGGTGAGGCCGGCGCGTTGTCGGAAAAACAATCGTAACCTAAACAGCCGGAACGACGGCGCCCGACGGCAATGACAAGTAAATATTTGAGAATTGTTGTTCTGCCGAGGGTGGTAATCAATTGCAGTGATGCTTATCCTCATCCAGACAGACGGTTGTGTTTGTTTTTTTTCTCTCTCTCCCACAGTGTGTGCGGTTGAATTTTCATTCCACCGTTTTGCCGAACCGATTTCGGTTGCGTCCTTTGCGTCCGACGTCGCTTTTGCCGCCACGTGCACCGGCCGTGTATGGAGATGGTCCATTAAGCGCAAATTTGTTATGCCAGAAACGTATGCTGCCGATCATTCGGAGGTAGAGGGCAGGGTTGGATGAGGCTAATCTATCCCTAGGGAGGACAGAGTGTGCCTGTTATCAAGATATTAGTGTGGTTAGTGGTGTGTTAATCGACGCAATCACCTACTTCTTTTACGGTATGGAGCGCTTAAATTGGTTGCTTAAAGAATGATTGGATTAAGATAAGTAAGAAGTAGATGAAGTAGTTGAACTGTTTCCTACTTAACTTTGAGCAGACTAGACTTGATGAGGCTAGACAAATGGTAGACTTGAAAGGTCTTTTTTCAAGTAAGGATTGTCGTCTTCATCTATCTGAAGCTAAAAGTCAGCACCGATTACCCAACCGGTCGTTCTACTATGAGGTAACTTCTACACTCAGAATACTTGTCGCGAAGCTGGGACTGTATAGAACATTTATAGGCTCAAAATTAATATACGCCTCTGAAACAAGGACCTTGTTCAACACTGATGAAACTCTAGAATTTCGCCTCGTTAATATGTGACAATTGAGTAGCCAGTACAGGGAATCGGCGATCTGTATGGTGATCTCGCCATCGTGCAGTGTACTAGACTCTCAAGTCTTCAGTGAGCTAGTCATGTCATGAGAATGGCACCGGACGACCTAGTCCGTAAAAGCCTTTTACAAAGCAATTTTTAGCGCCTGATATCTTAGTAAGTATGCTATTTAGCTGAACAAATAATGAACAACTATTTACTCATAATGCATCCTAATATAAAGTTTTATTTTGAGAGTTCTTTAAGGTGAAAAGAAATTCAACCAATGGCTATGGTGTCGCAATAATTTCAAAACTTGTTTAAAAAATAAATTAGAAATAAATATATTTACAGAGAGTAAAGTAAAATTCTTAAAAGTTGTAAGAAAACATGTAAATCTTCTTTCTATGCTTTTGAAAAAATGTTCTAAACATTATTGGAATGTTTTCGTTTGTAACAAAATTTGCTCTCATAGTACATAGCTTTTTTGTTATTGAAAACTCGAGCTCTTTGAGATAAATAATTACTTCAAAATGTTTAAAAACTGTTCCTTCATTAAATCATCTTTAAAAGTGCAAGATTCTTCTTCATAATACTGATAATATATTTATCTACAATACAATAAATAGTAATCAAATATACCAATGTTAAGTAAAATAGTCGAATGATCTATGAACAAAGTTTTCATTGTAACAAGCCTTTAATAAGTATTTTAAATGTTTGTATTTTAAAAGGAACTTTAAAGAATATAAAATATAATGCTAGTGTCATAAGTATATTTTAATTGAGATATATAACAAAAATATGAATTTAAAACCTTTTTATTTTAAGAAAACTTCTACTTACTCTCCACAATGGTAAACAAAACAGACGCAAAAAAAACACAGGAAAGTACCACCTGTGATGATTAAATTAAAAAGTCACATTATTTCTTCCTTCCTTCCTTACAATCGTTATCCATCGGTCGATAATTATTTAAAAGAATCCTCACACCGACCCCCAGGGAAAAACTTTCTACCCCACACAGGCATAAATAACGGACGATAACGCGATAGATTGGAAAATTAATGAACGATTAATTTCCGTTTGCTCCACAACCACAATAATGTGTCCCTCCAGTATACCAGGAAAAAGGGCCAGATAATTCATGAATTTATTGAAACATTCCTTCATCTTCTGGTTTGCGGGCATAAAGAGGAAGAAAGTCCACCTCTTCGTTCAGGGGAAAAATAATTTTCCGATTCCGAAAGAAAAGGACGTAATTCATTTCACTGGAATCATTTCACGGATCATGATCATCAATGAGATTATTTCACTTCACTCCTCCACTCGGAAGGTTGCTCTCACTCACACACACACACAATGGAAGAGGAGGGTCCAAGAAGAAAAAGAAGAAGGAACGGAGGGAAAATATTCATTACGCTCTTCTACCGATAACAATCGGATTAAATCTATTTTCTAGCTTCAGTACTACACCCTGATCCTTTCGCTCAAGCACATAAAGACACACGCTCTCGCTCTCTCTCGCTCCCTCTCTTCTGCTCGCTTTTCTTCCACAACCTACAGAGCGACTCGCGTGATGATTTTCCTTTCCAGAAGAAGCGAGAAAAAAGCGAACAGCACATTATCAAAGTTGGAAAAATGTCATCTCCAGACGTGAAGTGTGCACACGATGAGAGCCGACGCAACCAACGCTCGATGCGCCCGTATATAGATGTGTGTGTGGCCAAACCGGAAAGCGTGCGCGTGTATGTGTATGCTGGGGGGGAAAAAAACCCAAGCCGAAGAAAATGCTTCTCGCGTGTGTTTTTGTGCCGAGATCGAGATTTATCCGCAAACCGTAAGCGAAGTAGGAAATAATCGCTTCTTTATTTGTCATGTCGTACACTGGTTTGATTGTTTTTTCACTCGCTCTCTCTCTCTCTCTCTCTCTCTCTCGCTTCTTTACCCTCTAACAAGCGGAAAATGGATAGGTTTTTCCTCTCATTTTCCTGCTAGAGGGGGGCGGGGGAGGGAAACTTTTCAATTTCGGTACCTTCCAAACAACGATGTGAACGAGAAAAAAAACAACAGTTTTTGGGGTTGTACTGTACGGTTGCATGAAGTTAATGGCTTTTGGTTTTCTGGTCTTTTTCCAGTCGAGTGCAACCGGATTACGGTGCAGATTATCACGACAGTGCGTGTGTGTGTAAGAAGGGTGGGATGGGAAAACAAAAGAGAGGGATAAATTTCCTTTCTTTCGTCCTTTTTCTTTACCGAGGAACATTTTGTTGTTCGTTGCTGTCGAAGTTGAGGTCATGCCTTCTCTTATGTGAAGGCACAGGTTCATTAGTCAGCAGCAGTCTTTAGCAGAGTAGGCGAGCAAAAGTGACCAAAGAAAGGATCGCCATCATTAATCATAAAGGAAAGATATTTAAAAATTGTTAACTAACTGTCTATATCATGTAGAAAGTATAAAAACTCCATAAAGAACAGCACAGAACGAAGATGGTTAGAGTAATCGGCTTAAAAAGGTGTTAATAACAAGAGAAAACATACAAGAAATGATGATCGATATCGCCCAAAAATGGAGCAACCAATCCTAACCACTAATCAATCCAATGAGTCGGTAATAAAATCCCATTTGCTTCCCACAATCGTCAACAAAAGCCATTAACAACCAAACACGAACGACTTTGACCATTAATCAGTGCTGCACTCGATGCGAAATTCAAAGTTTTTCCCTATTCATCGTTTTCCACCACTACTACCACTACAAAGGAAAGGCTTCCACACAATTCCAGCCAGCCAACAACTCCTTAGCCCCATAGTCCGGTGGGACCATAAAAGACGAATAGCAACGCCACGATTCCCAAGCTAGAAAGGAGTCTGCGCACATGAATCGTACGTGTGCTTCATCTCTTTCCAACGGATGCACTCTCTTTCACGCTGTCGGGAAAGCGAGAGTAGCCAAAAAGAATACACCACTCTTATCCGATGACTTTCCCGACAAGATGAAAAACCCTCACAGTACATAAACAAACTCCCCAAATGCTGCCATCTTTCTTTTTTCCCTTTGGGGAGGTTTGGATTTTCTGTTTTTTTTTCTTTTTGTCGTGAGTTTCCTTCACTTCGCCATCGAGCCGGGGCGGAGCTAAAGCATTTTTCGTGCGGAAAAGAAGAACGTTTTCCGTTCTGCACCACTATTATTAATATATGTTTGCTAAACTGGGCCCATTATTTGGTGTTTGTTTGTTTTTTTCGCCCTCCACCACATGAATAAATCATGATCATCCGGTTAGGTGTGCTTACCTGAGAGTCCTTAAGACCGAGTCGTTCCGCGAGCTTCTTCCGGTCCGGTTTGCTGATGTACTTTTGGAGCTGAAATCGCTTCTCCAGCCCTTTCCGTTGTGAGTCTGTGGAGAGATTGATTCTTCGATTATCTTGAAGTTCAAGAAATGCCGGCAGATACTACTGTAACCGTCCAAATATGAGAACTTACGATCACCTAAAAGAGCCAAGAATTCTACGAGTCTCACCTGAAAAGACGGCTCGCCGCATCATCCCTCGCCGCGGTTTCCCTCGGGTGGAGTGTGCCCACGGAAAGCCTTGCCCGGGAGGTAGTGGGAAAACCTGTGGTCCACCTGTAGAAACGACAGTCCGAGTTGAAGTTGAAGGCTTGTGCGAAATGCCTCTGAAAGTCTCCCCAGTCTCCTACTTACCCGGTATGTAAGGATTGCGACAGTGGGCCAGCAGCGAATGAAGATGCGGATGGTTGAGACTGTGGTGTAGAAAGGGCGTCGGTCGACTCGGAAGTGGTTTCGCAATGATTTTATTATCTCTCGGCTGCTGTAGTGCGACGGCCACCGCCGACGGTTCCTGCAGGTCCGGGCTGTTTGGTAAGCTGCCAGACTCGCTGGTACTGTTACTGCTGCTGTTGTGAAGATGGTGCTGCTGATGGGGTGTCCCATTGCTGCTAACCGGATGCCCGGTAGGACTGCCATTAGGTCCGACGGTAAGATGTTGCTGCTGCTGCTGCTGTTGTTGTTGCTGCGGGTGATGAGGTGACAGTGGATGTGGCCCAGCCTGATGCTGATGATGGTGGTGTTGATGGGGATGATGATGATGGGGATGGGGAAGCTGCTGGTGGGGATGGTGCGGGTGGTGTGGATGAGCGCCCAGGAATGCCGGGTTCGCTAAGTGGTTCTGTTGGATCAGGTTCTGCTGAATGTAAGGCCAAAGGTGCTGTGGTTGAATAAATTCTGCAATGAAGCAAACACGAGTTGTACACGATAAGTGCCAAACTATTCTAGAGAATTCAGAGTCCTCCTTTTTTTGTTGGAGGTGAACTTCGTAAGGTGGACAATCGACCACGACCGCTCGGAAGTTCAAAGTCTGGTTCATGATCACAACAACTCTATAAAAAAGGGAAATCCCAGGCTTCTTTAGAGCATCAAAGTTGACATACATCTGGAGATCTCATTTTTTGTCTTCATTTACCAGAGACGCCATTGCGTTAAATGTCCGGAAATGTTTCGCATTTTGTTGTGCTACCAGCACCATCTAAACTGTCTCACACTTCTGGAAAGTACCGACCTTCCGACCACTCGGTAAAAAAGATCCCCCAAATTTCTGTACTCCCAGGCGTAGTTTTATTAGCCCGCGACGCGTTAACGCGGCCGGGTGGCAAAGTTTTCACATAAAAAGTTCCACGTTAACACCTTGTCCGGGTGACGCGCTAAAACTTGACGCTCAAGATTCATATCCGTCTTCTGTGGCGACCCTGACAAAACCAACCAACCGGCGAAGAAATAAACGCAACGCTCGAAGTCGTCTCAACTCTCGTTGCCGTGTAAGAGTTGACAAGAGTTGACTCGCTCATCTGCACGTGCGTGTGTTGTGTGGTCGTGTGAGGGTAAGATTATGAATTTGATATGCTCATATCTTTCGGGACTCAATCAACGCGGAAAATGGCAGGTTTTTGGGGCCGAGCAGGAGAAGCTGTTGTTTGTGTTGGCACAACACATTCCAATCATCCACTCGGAATGCCGGAACACGTCCTAATCCCTTTGGAACACGTTCACCCGATGCTCGGCAGAGACGGGGTTAGCTGACGTGCCAAACCTTTGTTATTGCAGGTTACGCTAAATTTCCAATCCCCCCGAAAAGCGCTACTGCCTGTTAATTGGAGGTGCTCTACGTACGCTTTTTCCCATCCGGACCCCAATGGATTTGTTGGTAACATTGTCGGGTAACTTTCACCAAGTCCGTGCTGCAAACGACACGAGGTGGCTGTGAGTACGGGAATTCTGAACGATCTTTTCTTGCCGGGATTGCCTTAAGCGGTAAGCGGCTGTCAGATGCTGGGATGCGAAGAGATGGGGAAAACTCGTTGCGATGTGTTGTGATGAGTGGAAATTAACATACAACGGATGTTTCAAATGCAAAGCTGAACGCTTCAGGGATAGTGTCAGTTGCTGCTAAAGTCTACCAAATAGGGGGCGTAATTGGGATGGGTGTTTTGTTTTTAGATTGAAAGGTATGTTTTTAATTGATTTCAGCTGGTTTGATGTCTAAATATGCTGTGCGATATGGTTCGGACGAAGTTTTTGATGATTGGTTTAGTGTGTTTTGGAACTTTTGATGCTGCTTTTGGACCTCAGGACGTGCGTTTTTAAACTATTTATAAAACATTTTTAAAGGCTCTCAAAAATGTTTGCAAATACAGGTGTACCATGTCGTACTTTAGCAGTTATCAAAGAAGCAATAACTTTGCGTCGGTTTGAGGCTGTCTAAATAATATTAAATTTAACTATAGTAAAGAGTCTAGAATTTGTTGAAATCAGAGACGAACTCCTGAAGTTTCACAAATAAATCTTAATCAATTCGACTTAATTCTAGTTCTATAATCTAAGTCTATTCGAAAGATGAAATTCGACATCATAACCTCATTTTTAGATGTTTGCAACTTAAGGTGGTCTTATTAAGGTATCTGAAGGAACGCGATATTATTATTTTAGTTAGCAAAACATAAACAAATCAAAATGACGGATCTAACCGATTAGAATGCTCCGCTACGATTGATTAGCAGTCTTATAGGCATTTAATCAGTCTTGAAGTACCCTGTTGCTCTTAACAAGCTACAAATAAGCCATGCTTTTCCATCAAATGTTTCTTGTAGGTAAAGAAACTTCAATTTGTTAAGAAGCCAGAAAGCTCAAACGAAGTTAGAATTTTCTCCTAAGCAGCTCTTAAGCAGCGATCGAGTTCGGTTTTCGTATTTTTGACCTTACGAGCTATTAATGCCAGCGGATACACTTGTATTAGGACTCTTGAATTTTCTAAGTATGATGTCGTACAAGTTCCATTCATTTATAGCTTTCTTTTCGTTTCCTGAAGGGTAGACCAATAAGTTAAAACGATAATTCTCAGGAACGAAACTTCGTGATTCATCAATTCTTCAGTAATCAAGTTAGTCATGTTTTATATTACAATAAAAGCATTTACAACTCTGCAATTGAGATCGATCTCTTGACAACATTGCACAAAAGGAACAACAAAAAACCCGTTGCAAAACCTTTTTCTCCGTCAAGCGTCAAACTGCATGATTCTTGCCGGAGCCGATGCCCGTTGCACACCGAAAGTTGCTCAATTTTCCATCCTCATCTGGTCCTAATCTGTAACCAAAACAAAAGCCCACATTCTGCGCTTTCTTTTGCTAACGAGAAACGATCGACCACCAGCATTAAAAACCTTCACAAAGAGCACCCGATGCTGATAAAACGCGTAAGTAAGTGTAACCAGCGGAACATCCCCGACGGTCGGGTCGAGTTTTGTGAAGCTGGGCTGTAAAAACATTGGATTATAATCATGTTTAAATTATTGTCTCTATTGGCCCCGGAAAGCTTAGACAGACATGGTGTGACTGGTCCTAGTCCTTCCAGCTGTAGTTACCCTCGGGGCGTCAGAGACAACCGCAGGGATTTCCTCGTTTTCCAGCTATGGGATGCGTGTTTTTCTCTATTCTCCTGCTAAACACCAGCACCAGGAGCGGTGGAAGTAGCATCAGGGGGAGGTACTCGGTGCGGAATTGTTATTATTGTACGGGCTCAATATGGGGTTCGGGTCGTTTAGCCATCCTGCTTGGTGTAGTGGTTCGGATATTGGAGGGCGTGAACTCAGCACTGCACGCGCTTCTTCGCTTCGATCGATGGGCTTTGGGTTCTTGCGGGTCTTCAATCAAAAATGTGTTTGCAGCACCGTTTGCACCGTTCGGTTTATTGCTCATTTCTAACGATTTAACGATTATTGTTGTTTGATGCAGTGTGCTTGGCTTGCGCATTTTTTTATTGTTCTTCACTGTTCGTCAGTGTTTTTTGGTGTGATTTACGCAAAAGAAAAAGAAGAACAGCAAAAAAAAAAGTCCATTATGGAAGGCCAGAACTTAACCGAAACAGGAGAAGCTCAAAAAAA
>KZ061806.1:304460-314851 GCA_002091835.1 Anopheles maculatus
TTAAATTAAACATAAAACTGCAGTTCAACATCGCTTTACATTTTCCCCGTAACGCAACACCATTCACAGCATAATTAATATGCAATTAATTAAGCACATCATCCCGTGTTTTTATGACTCGGTTGACCACAAACTACACACACACACACACATACACAACGAGACATTCCACTTGTCCACTTGGCGTCTCGCTCGCTGGGCCAACAAAAATTGACAACCAAAACCGGCGTGTTGCCGTGAATCTTCTCGGTCCCCCAAAAAACCACACCGCCTGTCGTCTGTCACTCCAAGGGTCAGCATAAAAAACACCACACAGCAATGAAAATTTGTTACCCCTTTCCTCCTCTCACTTTTCCTCACCTTCCTCGTCCTCCGTGCTTGCCTCGTTAGAACCCATCATGTATTACAATAACAAATTACAGTGATATAATTTATATGCATCGTGCAACACAACACAAAACAAGCGCTTCAAAACGAACACGGCGGCACACACACACACACGCACACACTGGTTTCGGGAAATTAAAAAAAACAACCATGTTACACTGTGGCACTTCTGCGAAGCATCATTCAAAGTGTTGTTCTGGTTTTTTGGTCGCATGTTAAGCACATTCACCGTGTTGGAGAGCTTCCAAAAGCCATTCAAACATGTGGAGTGAAGCGATAAGCAGAAAAAGAGGAATATAAAACATTATATTTTGGGTCACATGTATAAAAACTTTACGAGAGATAGACAATACAAAGGAAAAATGACTAGAAAATGTGAAAAAATCGTTAAAAACCACAAAACGAGGAAGCATGTCATTTGAAAACCAATGGAGAAATAAATAAACACAAAATCGAACTTTGTTATCAAAGTAAAGGGGAAAAAACAATGAAAACCAAAACCTAAAACTATAAAAACTAATACAAAATATGAAAGCATAAAAACAAGATGCACAAAAGACTTTTAAAAATCCATCAAATATGCGTTGAAACACAACAAAATAAAATGAAAATAAATCGTGTTTTAATTCCACTTGAAACACACGAAATAAAACAGTTTAAAACATTTCTCTTTGCACAAAAAAGGAAACCGCTGAATGTAACAATTTAAATGAATTATTTTTACACTCTATGTCATCCCAGCCCACATCCCGGACCAACATGGCCTACGGTATAAATATTCATTACAATCATGTAGCCGATCCGTGGCCACACACACACACCTCCGCTGACCACAATTTTCCATCCTCTGCCAGCTTTTCACACGCGGCTTTTTATCACTGTATCAGTATTCCATCAAATGGGTGCATTTTACATGGGGTTTTTCGCTTTCGATTTTTGCTCCAACTTTTTCGCACAACACCGGTGTAATAAATGAACAAGGAAGGACGAGCGAAAAAACCGCAACATTGGACAGTAGCCGGAGCCTTACCAAAGCTGGGCGGGCGTTGTTCCTGGTTTGAGGTTATAATACCGTGCTTTGGTTCGGTGTCGGGATGAATCATTTAAATCTCTCGCGTTCACGATTTTCCTCATCGGAATTATGAATTATGTACTTGAATGTAATGTTTTTTGCTTAATAATTATATGGTTTTATTAAGTTGTTTTATACGGGGATTGGAATGAAGCATTCCAAACATGACAGTGTCATAAACAGATCATTTACTCATTTGAATCTCCCATCTTAAGGGAAAAACTTTTTCCTTCCCCAAACAAAGCGAATCGTTGAGAGAAGAAATGCTGTCATTTTTTGTATCCATCCGGAAGAAAACTTTTCCTATTTTCCCGGCTCATCGGTTGTCATCCAAATATCGATCGGTTTTCCACCTTATTGTGTGACAAAAAGATAGTGTATGTGTGTTTGTGCTACAACGATCGACGCAATCATTACGGCCATTGCCAAGTTTTCTGCTTTAAGGTGCTTCCCCAATCTTAAGAACTTCAAATATTCAAAACACAATCGTCTCGTTTGGGCAGACACCGACTTCTAACCACTGGTAGAAAGAGATGGTGGACAAAAATTCCCTCACTCTTGCGACATACCTTCACCACCATCGCCATCACCATATGCTCGTCCTAAATTGAGTTAAACGAGAAAAACACTTAGCACGTAAACTGTACCAGATTTCGACTCCACAAAATCTGGCTCGCGTCGCTTTCTCCCGTGTCTCCCGTGTCTCCCACCCAAAACGCCACTTAGTCCAAAAGACATAAAGTCAAACCTCTTCCCATCCTGGAGCTGCCGATCGATGCTAGAAAGCCCGGGGGTTTGAGTTGCGGAAAATCTGTGAGCCTCCGACCAGTGTTTTTCTTCTTGTAGCAAACAACCGTACCGGAGATCCGCAAAACCAAAAACGACCAAAAGCGGGCAAAGATTTTCCCCCGTTGTATCGTCCCCCGCCCTCCCCGAACACGCTTCAGCTAAGGGCGTCCGTCGTCAAGGGTGGAAAATAATATAATTTGCGTCAGCTGGCGGCTCACTTAGAGGATCGTTCAGGGCGCGCCGGTCCAACGGCGGGAAAGTTGAGTTGTCGATGAAATTGGCATCGTGTTCGGTGCCTCCTGCGAAAAGGAACGCGCTTTTCCTTTTTCCTAAAGGTTTCGCCCTCCCCCCGAAAAACACTGAGCAAAAAGGGATGAAAGTGGAGCGCGAGGAGACGAAACACACAGCTCGTTAGCAGTATGAACATGTTCATACGCCGGATGTGATTTTCCACCGCTTTCCTTCTCGCCACACACACGCCTGACGTTACGTTAAATACACGCTTTTCCATCTTAAACGGTTCTTCTCCCGGTGACCGTGTGGGGCCGATTTTTTGGGCCCCAAGAAGTGAGCCCCGATTTTTCGGCCGATGTTCTGGCCACACCAGACAGAGCCGGCCGAAAATTGTCCGTACGAGACGAACCATTATGTGGTCATCGCTAGATGTGTTTATAATTTCCAGTGCCAGAACACCCCCAAACGAACGCCTCCGGTCACGTCTAAGGACACATGTAACACATTTCCGACCCGAAAAAGCCAGACCGGAAAATGGCGTTGAACATCGTATGCACATCCTGCATAGAGAGAGAGAGAGCACGCGTCCGGCTGTTCCAGGCAGCCGGCCGAAGATGATGATGGGCCGTTTTTCCCTTCAGCATTTCCTTCAGCTCGGGTTTTCGGTGTGTGCGGGCGGGAAAATCGATCTACGTCGTTCGTCGTCGAATGTCACTTGCAGACGTCCATAATCATAAACGAGCGCATAAGAATCATTGAATCCATGCGCTACCCCTCCGCCTAAGCAGACGGCGGTTTGGCGTGAAGAAACAAAAAAGCAAAAACCTCGCCCTTTGGCTTTCCGTTCCGGGACGAAAATCAAAGCGATATAAATTAGCTTTTGCTCCAGCTTTTCCGGCGTGACACTTTTGATGGGTGTTTTGTGTGGTAGGAGAAATTAATGCGAGAACGGCAGGGGCGACACGGAGCACCGGGGCACATCACATCCGGTCCGGCAAAGGAAGCTTGAAGGTGAAAATAAGTGTGGTATAAATTATCGGTAGCACATAATCAATTTCCCGAGCTTTGGTTGAACCGCTTTGATATGGAAAGGGCTAGATGGGGCGAGTAGTAGTGTATGGATTCTTTGGTAGTTGGAAATCCACTACACAGCTAGTCGGAAAATCGATTGTTGATGGACTAGCAGGTGATGGATATGAATTTTTATCGATCGGTACAGATTATTATAAGATTGAAAAGGTATAATTTAATAGTTGATGGTGTATAACTCGTAATATTATAGTTACTTCATTACTTATAAATTTTCTTTTGAATATAACACACACACAATTCATTGTCTTATAATCTTTTAAGGATCACAATTTGAAGTCTTACTTATTTAAACTTTCTTGTCTTGTTTTACGATTCCATTTTAGCATTATATTCTTTAATGACGGCCTTGTCGTATTGCTTACGAATATAGAAAATCCTTAAAGACCATAAATCAACAAAATATAAATCATTAAAATAATAATAATCTAAAGATGGCAATGTTATTCGATGAAAACAGAGGCTACAATAAGAATTCTTTTGCAGAAGAAAGCATTTAAATTACGTTGATGAAAAACATAAGATGAAAGAATAAATAAATTCAATCAGTAAACTATTGTGTAATAAATTCAAATACAAATGCAAATATTTTTAATGCCAAGAATAAGGCAAGAACACAAGCCAAAAGACATGAGGTGTTCACATTAAATTTTATTTAAAAAATAAGGACAAACATCTTAATCAAGTAAGAAGCTACGTACTTAAAATATTGACCAAAATAGACAAATTGCGTGTTTATAATTACATTATTATTAAACTTAATTAACGTCTTGGAAAGTACACTGGAGTCATAGATGTCATGAAACATTTAAACAACACTTAAAACGAACTAAACATTGTAATGTAATTGAGCTTGTATTTAAATTTTTTTATCAAGTCACTTTGAATACTTTGTTGTAAACTTTTATCTTAAGCAAACACATGCCGCATGATTAAACGCAATAAAACAATGCGCAAACACAAATACTTCCACCATTTGCGTCCAGAATTGCGTCAATCATTCACCTTCTGGATGACGCTATACCGATTGCCTGTTTGTTTTTCCTGCACTACACCAGCTGCAACAGCCTGTCCGCCCCAAAAACAAGTTGTTTAACAACAGCAACTTATTCACCGTACCGAACGACGCATTTTCCCCAACACACACACACACGTACACGTTCGAGGAAATGAGCAGCGAGGCCCCATAAAAATCAAACAAACCAAACCCAATCAAACCGGTACCTACCCAATTGACGCTTCGTGAAATTGTCGGCACGCCACAAACGTTGACCCGGTCGGGCAGGCCAAAAACCATCACCGCCATCACCACGCAACTGATTATCGACTTGCATCGACAGTGCTGCGCTGCTGTTCATCTATTTGTATAAATGAGGTGTTAATTGCATATAAATTATTCCCAGCCCAGCATTCCCCCGGATGGTGGGACAAAAACGGAAGAGCAAACACCGGAACACGGACTCGGGAAGTTCGTCCCCGTCCTGATGATAATAAACTGCTGCATTGTTTCAGTGAATGGGCCTACAGACCTGGCAGTAGTGATGGTAGCCGGACCTCAAGTAGTGGTGCATCGACAAATGAGCAAAGCGGTGGACATAATTGAAAGCGATGCAACCGGTGGTAATGGCCATGCCAACAGCATGCAACTGATGCAACGCAGCTGCAGGAAAAACGATCCCCATGGTCTGGGAGTGGATGGTCAGATGCTCTGGGATGTGTGTGTGTGAGCTGCTTGTTCATCAGCTACGCTTACACGCGTAGCTGACGGTGTGATGGCGCTTAAAAGGGATGAGAAAAGCGCATCCTTTACCGTACGTGACCACAGCGTGACCGTAAAGGACGGGGTTGCAATCAGATCATAATAATTACACACGCCAATCGGATAATGGGTTTTCTCGATCGGGGCCAACCCGTCGGGGATAATTTTCCAACGCTCGAAACACCGAAAGAGAGGTCCTCACACTCAACGGCTTTATCCCGGTGAAGTGATTTTGTGTGACCGTACGAGGACACACACGTGCGCTTGGATTGGAAAATGCGTCTTTTTCAGGCATTCGATGGGTGGAAAATCGAACTAGTGCGACTGATGATTGTTGTGGTCTGTGCGACGAAAACTCTGCTTTTTATGTTAAACATTGTGTAGTATCACTGATGAGTACTAGTGACAGACTTTTGGGAACGGAAAACCTACACGGGAACATTGTCAGAGCAGTTTTTCTTTTACAATCGAGGTGACCAAATCGGTGAGCTTTCTAAGGCGTCTTCTAATCTGAGATAATTTTAGACTAGATGGATGATAGCCATAAGCTAAATATTACTCTAACATACCACATAAAGCATCTCAAACTTATAGTTATTACAGATCTGTTGAGAATAAAACATAGACTTTAATGGCAATATATAAAACGAGGTTTCAAAGAACTTTTTCTTTATGTCTGCGCAGAAGAGCCAATTTTTTTTGGCTCAATTCTTGAAGTTTGAAGTTCTTCAAATGCAAGTTATTAGAATTTCCTCAAAATCGGCTAAAAAAAGACACAGATAATGTAGAATTCTTCAAGTTTTTATTGTGAAAGATGTCGTGGACATAGATTAAGACATCTGGCGTTCAAGGACTCAAAATTGGACGCTTCAAACTCATGAAATTCGTAGATTCTAGGATCTGAAGAATCCTGATTAATCCCTTTTTGAAGATTGCGGTTAGTTTATCTCTTCTATATTAGATTCAAAGTTAACTGAATCAATTTAACAATCACAAGTACAAAAGGATCACTCAACAACATTAGGACACTCTTGCCCAAACACACACTCCCCGGTCAACACATCAACCTAAACGATCGATTCCCAAACTTACCATTCCTAACTTTAACGCAATCCTTCTTGTCGCCCAGAATGGCGGACACACTAAACTTCAGCACCGGTTTGCTGCTTTCCTTCAGGATCGTCTGCTTGCCCGGAACCACATACTCTCCGAACCCACACTTTTCACACCGAAACTCAAACTCACTCAACCCACCGTCACGCCCTTCCGGGCCACTTTCCTCCTTACTGCCCCCAGTGTTGTTGTTATTGTGCTCCCCTTCGGAACCTTTTCTATCCACCCCACTGCCAGGCCCGCCGGCCGGACTGGCTCTACTGCCCGGATTAAGTTCCGCCTGACAGTGACCACACTTGGCACAGCAGAAATCCATCTGCTCCAGCGGCACACCATCGTCCGGATGGGTTCGGAATGCCGGTCGCCTCAAGATCGAAGCACCATTGATGGACGCCGGAGGTCCCGCCGGTACCTCGTCGTCCGAGTACGCCGACGAATGGTGATGGTGATGATGATGATGCTGGGCTAGCAGATGGTGATGGTGATGCAGATGCAGATGATGATCACTCGACGGATGGTGATGATGATGGTGCAGACTGTGGAAACTTTTCGGCGAATCACACAGACTCGCCGAATCTTTCGGCTCGTCGAACTCGTCACTGTCCGAGATGGAGGCGAGCGATCCTGCGTCCCCATTCGACACACCGGGCGGAACTCCGACCGGGCTGGAACCGTCCGTACAGCGGGACACTTGGTCGCTCGGTGCGTCCTTATCCTGCAGAATACTGTCCACCATGAACGCTGTCGACATGGCAGTGGACATGGTTGTGGCACGTACCAAAGTATTGTTGATTGCACTACTTCAAACTTCAATCGGAGCTGCTAAATCACACGATCAGACATTGAATTGCTCACAAAGAAAATGCACTGAACCAGAATTTCCTGGCTTCACACTATTTCTAGATCTCTTTCACAGTAAACGCTTCGTCACACTTCAACATCACTAGCTGGCACAAAGCCTTCTTAGATAATGGGAACACAATAAATACGTTCACAAATGCAGATTGTTTCTTTTTTCACCCGAGATCAATCACAAGTAGGCCACCACTTGTGTGCGCGTCACCGTTTCGCGTAATTGTACAACGCACCGTACAGGACGAGTCCACGCAAGCGAATGGGCTGTGTGTAACAAACGATATCCCATAGGCCACACCGGTTGCATTTCGTTCCCAAAGCGCACCAAGGTACCCACAAACCGTTTCCCAACGACGATGATGATGATGATGATGATGATGACGCCGTGTTCTCGGTACGCAGAGGACGCCTCAATTCATATTCATCACCCTTGTGAAGCAGCCGTCCAACGAACGTTAGGCGCAGCGGTCCTATACCATCATCATCGTCATCATCAGGATTCATCCGTTTAATCCCCACCTCCTTTCTCGGCGATCGTGATGTGTGTGTGCGTGCGTGCGTGTGAGAGAGTTCCCTGTTCCTGGCGAGAAAAGGACGACTGCGCATTAAAATGAGAATATCCTTGCTGCTTTATATACACATAGCCCGCACACTGCGAAGGAATGAAAATGGGCGGAGCCTATACCATTCGCATCACAAGGATTTCATTTTTATTTCCATCCACACATACGCATTCTTTCTGTTGGAAGATTTTGTTGTACGACTACGTTCCTGGGATTTTTTTTTCTTCTGTTGCCACCAAACAAAAAAAAACTAAAGCATCGGATAAGGACTTCATTCAGGATACGGTTGATCGTAGTTTTGTTTTGACTTGCTTTTGTATGTGTATGTGGCTTTCTCTTCTTCGGCACAAAACATTGTCGTGTACGGGT
Source organism: Anopheles maculatus (assembly GCA_002091835.1). Lineage (NCBI taxonomy): Eukaryota > Metazoa > Arthropoda > Insecta > Diptera > Culicidae > Anopheles > Anopheles maculatus. The sequence continues at coordinate 312,691 of KZ061806.1, forward strand.
GCGCCCAAACAAAAAAAAAAACGGTCCTTCTCGTCCCCAAATAATCGGCGCCATCTTTGTTCCTGCCTTGATCCTTCGAGAGCAGCGTTTATTTACCCGCAGTCTCATTACCGAGGTTCCGAGCCTTATCTGGAGGAATTTTTCCACAAAACAAACGACATTTTTTGTGCCGTTCTTGCTGTGGCGGTTTTCAGTCCATCGTGGAAGCTGCTGGAACTCGGGAAATCGGGATGAAATATAGTGCGAAAACCTCTACACACGACCGCACAACATGCGCCAACAGTGTGCCATCGATATTGGGAGGATGCTTTTTTCTCTGCTCTTCATCTTCTCCAACACCACTATCTGTCCTCTTACTATCTGCCACGGATGTACTTAGAATTCATCCCATTTCTCGGGCGCAGGGTGTCTTTGTGGAGCAGAGGAAACAGAGAACGGGCGTCCCAGTTCCGCTCGAACATTCGATTGTCGTCCACTTCAGCGTGTTATGGAGCCCGCTTGAGCACCGAGCTTCGGGATAGGGGTTTTGCATAATCTCATTTAACTTTATCCGTCCGAGATAGGATCATCTCAACCGTGTGTCCTCTCTTTCTCTCGCTCTCCGCATATGCTCTCTTTCTCTTGCACACATGTTCACATGCTCCACGTTATCCTGATCGGTTCCCTTTGTCAATACATAGAAGTAGAAATACATGTCTATTATTTTTATCTCACACACATCATCAAGCATGTTTTAAGTTTCGGGAACTGGATGGATGGCACAAAAAAACGAGGACGAAGAATCGTATTCTCATCCACGTTATCACAAGTTGTTGTCAGCATTTATCGAGGATTGAGTGCGCCCCCCACCCCAAACCGGTGTCAAAATGTTTTATTACGCGAAGCGGTTCTCGCTTTGCCACTGGCCCAGATTTTGAATATTCCACTCGAGAGCGGCCCCGGAAAAAAAGGGGACGCTCAATAATAATAATAATATGAATGTTTATGTATTATTTCTAGCCTGCCGAGCCACATCACATCCGCCATTGTGTCATGTGATTGAGTCCGATTGTGGATACCGATTGATAGAGAGAATGGAACCATAATAGTAATACCGATCGTCGTTCGGTAAACAATCAAATGGACAGTAAGAGGGTTGAGACCGTGAGTGTTCGGGCGATGTGTGAAATGACAATAAATTCACCAATAATTTAGTCAATCTCCATCGAAAAGAACATTCGTTTGATGGGGGGAAGGGTTTGTTGTGCTTTGTTAGAATGGCTTTATGTTTTTAGGTTATAAATTGGAACAAAAGGGGTTTTATTTATGTTTGTTTTATTTCAAACTGTTGGACCACTTTACAATGAGCAGCAGAAGATAAAAGAGTTATGACAGAATGCTCATAAAATATTATGTACACTAAAAACCGATTGAAATCCCAGGAATGGCGTCAAATATAATGGGATAAAGCGAAATTGATAGTAAACAAAATCATGAAAGAGAATAAAAATTGTGTTTAAAACTGTCAAAACCGAAAACAAAATAAATAATAAACAAAAAAGTATACAAATCTTAAGAAAGCATTAATATTTATATTAAAATTTGACTAGTCTGACATTCCACCGTCAAAAGAACATCATGTTTCAATTACAAGAAATCTTAATACAACTTAAACATCTTCATTCCAGTAATTCCTAATCTATTCCCTGTTTACTCTTTTATAAAATTTGAATCAAACATAACACACTTGAAAGTATATAACAATTCATCCCGATTAAGAACTACATTGAATACATATGTGTTTATTTTCCCGAAACACCGAACAAAACAAATCAACAACAATTCAGTTTTCCATTCGGAGAAAATCCCCATTTCCATGTCCTCGCTATGTTCACAAACAGCAAGAAAACCCCACCAACGGAAGGACACGTGAAACGAAAGAAATGGGGAAAAAAGTCGGCAAAGCGTGCACAAGGCCCCGACACAGGAAACCGGGAAACGCAAAAGCTCGTCAACCTATTATTATTGCCATCGTCATCCTATCCCCGGACGACGTTATTATTATTTCAACTTTTGTAATAATAATATATTTTATCATCCCTCTTAAATAGCAATAAAAATGAAAATTTTATTAAAAGATGTCTAAACCAGATCGCGCTCACGTATAATCTTTTCCCCCGTC
>KZ061806.1:318736-339857 GCA_002091835.1 Anopheles maculatus
GTCCGAAAACTCTCTCAGAATGTGATGGTACGCAAATGAATCTTAATTTAGTGCTTTGCCGGTGGCGAAGTTTTCCCCGGTGGGTGAGTTCTTGCACGTTGCAACGCAACCATTGACAGCTTGTCCTTAATGATGCCGCCCGATTTCTTGCCCTGTGGGGGGAAAAAAAGGACGGAAAGAAAAGCTAATTATCCTCACCGACAAAAGTCTATTGGAAATGTCATTATCTTCAATCGGCGAGCTCGTATTATATGACGCAAACGGGCGTTGCATACATGCAGGCGAAAAAATGGTATAAAAATCATTCCCATGCTTTTCCAGCTCAAACGAGTCCACCCTTTATGACTCTGGTTTTGTCTCCACAAAGGTCCTGTTTCTATGCTCACCGTTTCGAAGGGAATGCAGAAGGACAACTCCACAACAAGAAAACGCGGTACAATTGGCACAATCTATTAGCTTCCTCTAAATGGCTGTGTAACAGATGCTTTTTCGTCTCGCTTGGCGATGGGTTTCGATGTCTGCGATGCCGTAATTCGAAGGGTGCAGCACCGACTGTTGGTGTAATTCTACAGCATTACAGCAAAAGTCACTGGAACTGGAAGCAACACAGAAAGAGAGAGAGCGACAGAAAGAGAGTATATATACGGTAGGAAATTGGCACGATGTCGAGAAGAGTGTTGATTATGATCGTCACCCATGAGTTCAGTGTCAGGGTCGCTGGCACGGGATGGCGGAAACCATCAAAGAGCAAAACAGAACCCTAACCCGTAGCAAAGCAAAGGACTACTCGCATACGGTGGCAAATTGTTCGGCACAATGTGGTTCCACTTTATGTCCTAACAGTCGGCCATACACTGACTACGGTTCGATATTGGGTACGAGATTTAGCACGCAAAGTTTTTCATTACAGGCAACCGTTGTAAGACTCAATTTAGCGAAATATGAATATCATCTCCGGCAAATTTACACCCAACCGTGAACAAACTCGCCGAGCTCGCCAGTACAGTAGCCGAGAAGTATTTTCCAAGAAATAATAATTACTCGCGTTTTACAATTATTGCATCGCGCGACTAAACTCTTCATTAAAGGTAGGCATAGATACATCGATTGATTGTACCTCGCTGGAAGGCAGAGCGCTGGAGGACCGTTTCGTAAGAAGTGCTAAGTGATGGGGTAAATAAGGAGCCGAAGATAAATTCTGTTCACCTGCCAGGCTGCGAGATTCCGTTCTCTGTTCGCGGTTCGGTTCGCACCTGTGTTAATCCGGCTTATGAATATTTCAGTGCGAAAATAGCATCGGAATCGATCGGGTTGGTACTTTATTTACGGAGTTACTTTACGATGACTAGCGAAATAAAAGCGTTTGTGTGATAAAATGGTTACTGATATAAATTTTATGTACTGCTATAACATTATAGCATTCAATGTGATGTTGGTGCACAGAAATAAATATTCAAAAACACTCGTTCCGCCTTTAAAGCGAAAATTAAATCGGCGACCAAACGAAATTGAAAGTTGGCTCGAGAAAATAAAAATCAAAGCCGGTGTGGTTTCAAAAACAAACACCGAAAACACACAAAATCAACCGACAAACGCAATTGGTGAGGTATTAACTGGACTGTTAAATTGAACCTGCGTGCAATGCAGTCATATTTGCAGTCATATTTATGTGTCCTTCCGAAAAAACAAAAACCAGGTAAAACAAGAAACGAACTGCAAATGGCCACAGTAGACAAACGAAAAATGAAAGAGAAAAAAAAGCCAACCGATGCAATATAAACATTTTCACAGGTTGTGCGAGAAATATGAACACCACAAAATGGGTACCACCAGCAGCATCCAATACCGAACGCCGAATCGACTGCCAAAAAATGGTACCGCTTCGTTGAACAATTTCCACCAGACTGTACCAGAGAGAGAGTGGTGACGAAAAAAAAGCAAATCGCAAACCATTGACCACCTGACAAATTCTCAGCTGGCAAATGATCGGTTTGAAATGAAAATTCAATACTCACTCGATTGCCCGTTTATTATAAAAAAAAAGCTCTTTGTGGGGTAATGGAAAATTGAATTCCGCTCGTCCGTTTAACAAAAATTGCACCCAAAAAAGTGGATTATTTTTTTCCGATTTTTGTGCGGTGTATTATCGATTGAATAATGTGTGTATGATTTTGTTGTTTTCCCACAAACAAAACGAACCCCATAAGGAAAAACTCGCCCGCATGTTTTGGCGTTCTGTACGAGCCTCGGTTATCTCCTTCTCAGCCAATGGTACGCTTGTTTGGATAATATGATACCTGGTATGGAGTAAACGGTTTGCCGTAGGCCTCTTTTACCCAACTTCACTCACTGTTGCAATCTGCATTCCACTGGGCACACATACGATGAAACACACATGAGAAAGATCCTGGAAAACATGGGCATGACCGTACGCCTTCAATGCAGTACATGATTTCCTTTTGGCCGAGCTACTCAGAACTCCAGGCCGGATGATGATGATGGCCAGCCTTTTGGCCACATTGTGGGGTAGTTTGCGGTTAACCGGATTCGGTGAGGTGTGGCTGTACGGGTCGGTGTGCATCGGGAAAAGAAAACAAAATTGCATCCGAACTGCACGGTACGGTTGTGTGCGTCATTGCCGTTCGGAAGAAGTGGATATTGAACTTTGCCGCTGTTCATTTGGCTGTGTTGATTTAACAGGGCCTTAAAGGCTTTATAAAAACACAAAAACGAAGCACTTCGAAGTAAAAAAACAATAGAAATTAGATTCAAATAAGGATTAAGTAAAAGAATTGAATAATAGAAGGAAAATGTGATAATATGAAAAAATTAAGAAATAGATTTAAACAATAAATGAAAAATATTAAAATATAAAAGAAATTAGGCGAAAAGTCAAGTAAAAGATAACACCAAAATACAGTAATTTAAAGGTTCTTAAAAAAAGGAAAAAAAAACTCGGAACATCTCAAAACATTTCCCTATTATCCTTATTAACAGACCACTTAATGGAGCATATAAAGAAAACTTGAAACTAGGAAATGCAACGCGTAAAGAGGAGGAAACTCCTATACATGTTAAGTAAAAGATAATAAGGTAACTGAAAATATACAAATCACAAACCTGGATAAGTAAAAAGAATCATACAAGTGCAGAAAAGCAATAGGAAACAATCAAATAGAGCAGAGCAAGACAAAAAATGTCAATATGATGAGATAACTAGTTAAGTTTTTAAATTAAAAATTAAAGAAGTGAAGCAAACTAAGCTAACAAAAAAGGAACATTAATAGAAGATAAAAATATAAGTTTAATAGAGATAGGAAGAATGAAGGAATCAATAAAAGAACAAAACAAGGTAGAAAAAGTCGCCACTGTTTACGCTAAATTAAACAAAAACCTTATGTTCTATCCCTTTGGTATGTGATTGATGAATAAATTAACATGAAACTCGTAATTACCTTTTCGATCTTCAAACGAATGTTGCTCAACAAACGACACACAAGACGGAAATGATACTGTCACACACAACTGGCAACAAGTCGCATCAATTGTCATCGAAGAATTGAAACTTCGTTTGATTTCCTTAAATCTCACTCCACCCGGGCAGCAATAATCATCGCTGCTGTCTTGGACATTTTTTGGCCGCCTGTCGGCCGTTCCTAAGCCGTTCCTGTGTGAGAAACACGCATGAAAATCTGTGTCATTTATTCAATATGTGTCTCTCGTTTGTTCCTCACACACTCTCGCGGAGGTTTCTCTGTCCCCTTCATAGACCAATTGTCATCGTTGATGACATCGTTCAACATAAACGTCAGTAACATACTTTCCATCGACCATCGTTCTGCGCCCCGGTGCCGGCTGTGTTATTTTCTTACTCTTCCGGCACCCCTTACGCCCCTCGTGCCTTCTCCACCGCACCTTCCACCACTCACCAGCATAACAGGTCACAGTTTGAAGTGAAATCGAAAGTGTGACGCTTGCAAATGACATTTCAGCATCCGGCCAACGCCTGCAGGGTTTCTGGTTGGTGTTGTGAAGCCACCAAAGGATATATTGCACCGAAACAAAAAAAAACTGCTCCGATGGCACACGACACCCCAGACACGCTTAGAAGTATCTGCTAGGTCTGCTACAGAAGAAGACTGTGTGTTTAAAAAGAGATGATAATAAAAAGTCCAAATCCCAGTATACGGTGCCATATAAACACAGAACAGTACAGAACAAGATGACAGTGTCCGTTCTGGATTTTATTGGTCTGTTACCACACCCGACGATGGAAATCCTCATCCCCGGAGGGCTTCTGGATGTGCTCAACCTAATGCTGCAATGAATTATACCTTGACTAATAAAGCATAATGAAGCGTAATATTGAGCGCAAAGGATGAGCATCCCACGATCGACATTAGTGATGCAGCTTTAACAATTCGGCACGGAGTTTCTGAAGCACATTGTGGCTTTGGGTTTGGGGTGATTAAAACAATTACAAACCAATAAAACCTGATACTGAATTAACTGTTGACGGATGGCGCTTATCGATTATCCTTGCGATTTAATGTGTTCCATTATTATAGTTCTTTCGAATGAATATAATAATAAATTTAAAATTTATTTTCCCTTTTTGTTTTACTATTTAATAAAGGCATTTAAAGTATCCACACCCATCTTCTTATGGTAGAACGACTCACGCTTCTTTTTCCCTCTCTTTTTTCCTCAAATCCGTTCAGCTCATACGAGCTCAATATAAACAAATCAGTTATGGTCACGTGTCAATTGCACAGGAAAAGTCACAGCAGCACCACACCGCGAGCGGACCCTTTTTTCGAATAATTTTCCCAATACCCGCAACCCGGACCAACAGGATGATAGAAAAAAAACACAGACCGGCATCACATTATCTGTCTTCCCCGGTTTTCATAATTTTTCATGACCATTCACTCACCCAAGAGCATCAGCATCTCGTTGACCAGAAGGCTCGGCGGTGTCAGGAGGGAGAGGGTGTCACAGCACCGGGCCACATCCGGCCCAAGACACGGCGAATAATTTTCCTCGAAGGATTCATATTTGATAAAAACCCAACCGCACACCCAGCATCTCTGGACGCCCTTTTCGAATTGGAAAAATTAGTTCCGGTAAGGGTATCAGGTTTTTGCTAGTCTAAATTAATTAATTTTGACTCGTTCCATATTTGACCGTTGTGCGGAGAGAGAGAGAGAGAGGGAGACGGGGAGAGTAAATCCGGGATTTGGGAAGGGCAGAAAAACCCTTTGCCTCTAATTGCCACCGTAACATTATTATCCGGCCAACACCACCATCACGCCACGCCAAAGATGGAGTTCGGTTTGGACAGTAAGAAGACAGCGGGTTTTTGCTACTGGAGGTGGGTTTTTAATAAAAGTCACGATCAACTTTTCGGCCCACTTCCTGAGATGAGGATGCAATGGCCGATGGGGATGGGCTTTTTTTTGTTTGTTTGTGTCCATTTTCTTAATCTTCGGCTGAGTAGCTGGTCCGGCTGTGAAGTTTGGAAAACTTTTAGCGTTTACCAAAAAACAAGCATTTACGGTTGATCTAAGTAATATATCCAAAATCGTACCGTGACCACTGTGGGGCCTTCAGGAACAAAATGAGGTCATAAATGTTTGTATTGGATTAGTTTGGATAAATACAATTTAAGACTTTCCTGGCATAGATATTCATTGGAATATTTAAGACGAGCTTCGTGAGCTTCCTGACTTGGACTCAATCATCAAGATGCCAGAATTCTATCAAAAAAGGCCTGATTTTTGACAATATTTAACAACAGTAAGCATAAAGCTTAGAATAGGAAAATTTGACCAAAATCCATCCAACAGTGGCATGGACCCATCGGATCAATATCGACCCCATAAGCAAAAGGATTCCTTTCAATGAAAAGGATGGCAAGGAAGAACAGCAAAAGGCACCGATCTGTAAAGTCAAACCATTAAACGGTCCTTTTTTGTGTAGGTTATGCCTGTTCCATCTATATTTCTTTTCCAACCTTTTTTGATATTTGCAACCGGGACCCTCGTTCTCGCGTCCTAGCTCCGACCATACCCGCCAAGGGTATATGAATGCAAGACGGGTGAGATTTTCCCCCTGTTCACCGTTCCTCCTCATTCCCAACACACCCATACATCCAGTGCAACATGTCAAATATGTTGTTTGTCCATCTGTGGGCTCATCAAACGTCAACTCCAGTCTGGGGTTTGCTTTACATTTTTTTCACCCTTTTTTATCGCCCGTTGTACGCGTTGGAGAAATCATTCCGAGCGACCCGTCCGGGTCTCCCCCAAAGCTGGCTTCAAACTCGTACCACGAAACGATCGCGGTCTATATGCTCACAGCCCGAGCAAACACAGACGAATTCAATTAGCATAAATCTCCATCGAATAGAGCGGCGCAATGTTTTGATTTTATTTGATTTTCCATGAATTTTCCATGAATTTTCGTATTCGCGGTACGCGGCCTATCGGTATTGGTTGGCAGCGGCAGCGACACGAGGGAAAATTGTGAAAATTAATACAAAAGCTATGTGTAGCTGTAGGTAGACATGACGCTTAGCCTAAATGTGTGATACATTTCCATAACAACCCCTTAATGTGGACCGGATGTAATTACGGGCGCACTACCCTTAATTTGTTGTCACTTTTCCGGTGCGCTCATGTAAATTGTGGTGTGTTCGCGATGCACCTTTCGGACGGTTTTCCCTCGGGACGTGAAAAACCTCTCTAACCCTTGATTTCATTCCTGTTTTTTTGCAGTCGATATTGCATACAAAACATTATGACGTTAGATTATTTAAAAAAAGGAACTTAAAGTAAACACATTGTGTCACAGTTTTTAATGAGCCGAAGCCTCCGTCCTACGTCAAATTTTTGGGCTTTGTTGACACTGCCGGCGTGGATGGTTGCCGTGCGCGTTCGTGAAGCCATATCCATAATTCATGCGTACAGCATGACAACAAATGCAAACGAGTGTCAGCAGAACATCCCAAGGACGGTTGTGGGACATGTCTGTGATGTAATTGACATCCGGGAATCAGCCGCCGGTCTGCGTGTACCGTGATAATCATTCTTGTTTACTTTACCCGTCCGATTGGCAGTGCTGGCCGATGAAGTCAACCGGACATTCGGGTAACTTGCGCTGTACACGAAGAAGCAATGGGTTTTGTAAAATTCGCGGAAGAAGTAAACAGCTACTAGCGATGTAGTTCATATTTCAAGTCGTAACAGCTACTAGCAAACACGTGTATCATTCGCCACAGAATCCGATGAACAGAGATGATCGTAAAAAATGACTGTAATATTTTCTGCACATGATGCTGAGGATTCTATTCTTCCAGCTGCCAGTCGGTTATTAGTACTCGGAGTGGGCGAGCGCGTGTGAGCCACTAGTTCCGCTTTCCGCGAGGCCTGAGAGTCTACGTGCGTTCAATCACAACTCGATCGTATCAGTGTTATCGCGCGCTCTTCAATTTGCCCGAGACAATTGCTACAAATCGAGATTCCGGCGTGCAGTAATTAACGACGATCTATACAAAGTCTTACCCATTACACGCTTTAATACACCTCAATTTCGTTCGTCGACTTCCTGTTTGGTTCAGATTCGCCGATTGCATCCCAGCAGCAGTAACGAACTGCACGTGCAAAAAAAAGTGCATCGTTTCGTGGTTTGTTTGAATGGAGAGAAATGATTTACCAGTGTGCAGTCGAACGGTGCCACAATCGTTCAATAAACACGCGTGCTAATGTGAACTCTGTCACTGCATTTCATCAATTTATGTCCCTACCGTGCACGCCCTTTCTTCCAAAGGGATTCTTTTTTTTTAACGTTTCGCTTCTTCAAAATGTTGATTTTTTTCTCTCTCCAATGCAGTTGCAAAAACCTAGCCCTAGGGGAACCGTTGGCACATTTTATTGATTCTCATTGCAAAGACACTAATGTTCACACAACATTTGACAAATGTGATGGCTTACGTACAATCTGTTTTTTTTTGTGCTTGCAGTTTTATGTCGCTTGTTGGAGGTTAAATAAATTATGTTTTATACTTTCATTCTGTTTCTGTTGGATAAGGAGCGCTTGATTTATATGTACTGGCTGTTTTTTTTTTATGAAAAAAGCGATAAAAATCGAATGGGAGCGCCTAAATGTTTGCATTCAGACGTCACTAATCTTCGACTAATCTTCAGCACTAAAGAGCCTTTGGGTTCTTCAAGGAATAAGTAAAAATCTAAAATACCTCGAATGTTTCCTCGTAGCCAAAAAGGGAAGGTGTTTAGTACTCATTGGTGCATACATTTAGGCGTTAAAAGTCCTTTAAATGTACATAATTCGTTATTTGATGACAAGAATGAAGCAAAATAAACAGAACATACTACTTCATGCAGAATTTTGGTAATTTTAAATGTAAAAGTTACACAAAACAAGCAAAATTAAAGAAAAGCAATGTTAAAGAAATAGATTTAAAGAAATAAATGAAAAATATGCTCAAACAAAGTGTGAAAATAATATTAAAAAATTAAAATATTTCATGACAATGTTTTACAAATGTTTAAAAACTACAAAGTAATTAATATTCCAAAAGCAGTATGATTAGAGACGAACAGTAATAATACAGCAGTTGTGAATAATTTAGCACAAATATTTGAATGAGAAAGTAAAGGAACTATCATAAATTTTACGAAATAGGATCTATTAAATCGTAAAAAGTTTTACTAGACACAATAATCATCATTGAAATAAATAAACATAATAATAAATAAACAACATTACATTCTCTACATGGTTGGTACTTCAAACAAATCCATTCAAACAGTAGAGTGCTTAAGGAATACTTCACCAAGCGCTTACCTTTATTCGACACTTCAAAAACCTCCATCAAAGGCTCTCGATGTTTGTACCTAGACCTGCACAACACTGCGCTCTAAATAAATTTCCCGCTCTAATTGATAACGCCTTTGACAACACTTTGACCGTAATCGAACATACCCTTTCACTAAAATGAACAACAAACAGTGACAAAAAAAGGCTTTCACTCTCACCCGTGTAATGTTGCCGATTTATTAAAAACGTTTAACCATTTTACAAAACGTGTACAAACCCCTCCGGCAGCTCACCGAAATAACAACCCATTATCATAATGATGGAAACTAATTTTGCTTTATTAATTCACTACCGGGCCAAAATTAACCGATTCCATCAGATTCGGCTCGATAAAAAGGGTTTGGTAAGGAGGTTTTCCACCGGGGAAATGGTACACCAGTTTGGGTTTGTGACTGGGCATGGGAACAGCATCGGTTACCTTGTTGTTCGGTTACCTTACAATCATTTGCGAGCGAGGGCACTTCAACCGCTCGGGCACCTACCAATTACAAAAGCCAACCGGGAAAAACTCTACCACCACTCTGCGCTGTACAAGCGGGCTGAAAGGACATCATCGTTCCCTTTTCCCGGGTTCTCTTGGTGTGCTCACACAAACACAAAATGTGAAAAGTCATAAATTTAAAGTTTTACGACACTTTGAAATGAATGAAATCGAAGTTTAATTTGTCAAAATATTGTCGTTACATTTGGCTCCTTTTTTTTTTTGGTTGGCGGACGATTAGTCGACTTGTCGTTGGATGGGAACGGAACAAGGGTCTTATGGTGTTGTGTGGACCAACACACGCTTGAAGTGAAATGATTTCTTCTGAACGTCCAACACGAGAAGTCACATATTGCGTCGATCTTTCTGCTTCCTTTTATGTGCTTCAAAACGGCAGTCAATATGAAGGTCGGGATAAAAAACACACAAATGACTTCTTACCCTTTTACAGTACCGGGCGGACTGATACTGATATTGCTCCCGGAAGGGGTCATACATACGCACAATTATTCAGCCGATGAAGCTGTCACGAACAGTCGTTGTGTAATTTTTTAACCTAACACCGTACCTAGAAACTCGGCTCCGTTACACCATTTTCCTTTATGTTTTGTTCTTGAATGTGTGCACTAAAGAAGAAAAAGGGTATTTAAGTATGTAAACTGTGCAAAATAATCTTCTGCATATTGTTATAACTAATAAATAATATTCATTTCACGTTCGCCAACATGGTTGTTGGAAACAAATTTTCCATTCGCCCATGCGTACCAAAACGCGCGTCTCGTTCGGCGTGGGGTTTGAGAAAACACTCCGGGAAAATGGATGTTTTTAGAACACACACGGCACCCCAATCTCTCACTCTACCCATTCACACATCGCTGCAATTTACACACACCTTCAGCACACGCATTTCGTCCTCCATGTCCAGGCCAGGTGCTGGTCGTGCGCTGCTGACCTTCCCGAACTGTCGGTGCCGGCGCCAGTGGAAAAGTTAGGTGCCAGCGCCAAAAAGTCAACCCCTAACCGTTTTGGGGAAGTCAACGAAAACATCAAAGCGCATTTCATCATTTTCCAGCGACGACAGCTCAATCCCCTGCCAGGCATCGGGACTCTGTGCTGTGGACGCCTTCTTTTATCCGCTTTGTTCTGACCATTTCCACACCGTGTGTGTGCTTTCTGCATGAACCGATAGGCATGAACCGTTTTTCTGTTGTATTTTCCCTTTTCCGAGAGCTCCGATAGGTGAGAGAGCAACAAAAAAACACAGCTAGGAAAATAACACCAGCCCTGGCTGGCTGGTGAAAATAAACCTCCCCCCAAGGCGTACCGTACGGTGACTTCTCACACCCGACAGCAGCATCGTGTTCCTGCGTGGCAGTACGAAATATGATTTCGGAAAAGCGAATTCTTTTCTACCACACACACACACACGGGGGAAAAATGCCGCTCAAATCATGAGGAAAAGTTTTCGTACGAATCGTACAATCATTTTCCACATTCCACGAGCCGGGTGCGGAGATTGTTTCTCCGAATGGTGTTTTTGATTTTCCTGGTCTAGGGACCGGGGGGGTCTGACGGCTGACGGCAGACCCAATTAATTCTCACTTGACAAATTTTCACTCAACACCAACACGGCGGGGGAAACGAGATTTTTTTTTGTTTCGTGTGAAAGCTTCAGGAACCTGGGCTTGACTGTGGGGAGGTTCATTGGTTTTTGTTGGTACGGGTCAGAAGCGCTCCTGCTGTGTTTGTAATGTATTTATGCGCCTGTGAGATGGTTTTACTTGTTGGAGTACTTAGTATGTGTTGCTGAGGATATTCTGTAGAAAGGAAAAGACATTTTAATGTTTATTTACTTTACTTACTTAGTAGTAGGTATTCTCAAGTTGTTTTTAAACTTCGTCATGTTTGTTCAAAGCTTGTTAGACCTTATTCTGCCATTTTCTATCTGTAAATTTCTTCTAATCTTTGGTACTTCTGTGAGCTAATCTAAGAATGCGCAGAGTTACTTTCTTACTCATCAGGCGCTACAGCCGCTGCGCGGTCTTGGCCTGCTGCAACAATCCTCGATACCGCTCACGGTCTAGCGCCGTCGTCTGCCAATCCGTTATCCCGGCCGTTCTGGCGGACGCATCTACGCCATCACTCCATCTCAGTTTGGGCCTACCACGCCTCCTCTGTCCATGTGGACGGCCTAAAAGGACTTTACGGGCTGGGTCGTCCGGTGCCATTCTCATGACATGACCAGCCCACCGGAGCCTGGCGAGCCTGATTCGCCGCACGATGGTGAGATCACCGTACAGCTCGTAGAGCTCGTCATTGTAGCGGCTCCTCCATTTTCCTTCCACACATACGGGGGCAAAAATCCTGCTGAGCATCTTCCTCTCGAACGCGGCTAAGAGTGCATCGCTTTTTGTCGAGTCGAGCTTTTCGGCAAAGTTTTTTGACTATCCTGAAACTTTATGAAATGCTCCTCTATGACTCGTCAGCGATCCGTACGGCACGAGGCGTGGAGGAGTATAGCGAGATCGTTTGCTGGATCAAGTGGAGTCAGACTTGAGGGAGATCGTATGCAGCCGGGAGTGGAGGAGTTCAGCCATGGACCATGTTTCCTGAAGAACGATTGGACACTAGGCCATGTCTATTAGACGTGCTCTGTAGGAGCACGCCAAGAAAGAAGAAGATGATATGCTCCAACTACTATATTCTTCTAGTCTTCAGCCTGGATAACTGCCTGACCAGTATTCTTGGTTTGTTTGGAGATGTTTTACTCTTGACAATTGAGGTATCCAGATATTAAGAATTCTTATAAGCCTCAACACTAGCTGCTCAAGCATGGCGCAAGTATTCTTTCAGGAGCGCTCTGGTTTAGAAATGGTTATAAATTCCATATTTTACAAGAACTTATGTTGAAGCCAAGGGACTCAACATCTTTACCAGCTTCAGATTATCAGCATCCACAGAAACTCCTAACCTCCTAACCTTCAGACAAGCAAGTACTGTATCGTAGATCCTCAGCTCAATCCTTGAGATCCAACATTCCAACTGCCAAACTTGAATTACTCACAGTCCTGTTTCTCAAAAATTCAGACTTGCTCAGCTCAGACATGCTGTCAAACCTGAACCAAAGTATTACTAGTACCCGTATACCGTTGTCTAATGTACAGGTTTAAGCTTTTGGCAATAGAAAGCAACAACCCCAAAAATACTTCACGGTCAAGCGTTCCCGGTGACGGTACCGAAATATCAAATTTCAACCACCGTTTGCTGTCACCGGTATTCGAAGGCAAATAACATTCGTACGATTACGTTTTTGCATGAGCAAACAGAAAGCTTCCGCTTGACGATCACTGCCAAGGTAAGGATCTGCTGCTGGTGGCTGGCGAGGACTTGATGTTTGTTCGAACAATTTGGAAATGTTTCCGTTAGTTGCGAGACGCAAATACACGATTGCAACATAACGGCCATTCCGTGATGACCTTGCGGTGCAAGAGACGCTGTGGCTGAAACGTTGTTTGAGTTAGCAAACGGGAAGGACACTGATCTTAGACGACCGGGCACAAATGATTAACGTATGATCGGTCAACGCACTTGTGCGAATAGTTTAGCGAATTGCAAAACAATCGAATCAAGTTCGTAACTTTCCATGTGTGTGATTTATAAAACAAAAAGTTAATTATGAGCGTTTATCATTTGCCATTTTTATTCACATGTTAAATAACACAAACACCGCAAACATGCTCAGCCAATCAGACGCAATTTAGCCGAGATTTGGAAAGGGCGCTTGTTATTCGGTTTTCTTTGCAGTTTGCTAAATTGTTATGATTTCCAACACTAAAACCACACTGCCGGCCATTGCGTAGAAAGAAAGACGACCGCGTGCAGAAAACCTTCTACAGTACATAGCATCCAAAGCATCGCAACAAACACAAAAACGCTACCACATGTCCATTCATGGAAACCGCGGCAAGGTGACTTCGGCAAATAATAATAGCAGCGCGTCACGTCACTCTCACTGTCTCCCGTGTAGTCCCTCTTCCATTCGCCCCATATTAACCTCATTTGACCGCAACATGTCTCAAATCATCTCATGAAAGTGCAGCATAAAACAAAACTCTATTACCCTGGGTGAGTAGTATCATTCTTTTTTTTGCAGTGGGTTTGATCCGTCAATTGGATTGACCACCTCGCGCTCGCTTGTGATTAACGTACATTTTTCTCCTCTAATTACCTTATGCTCAGGTGGCGTCCTGCCGCTTTGTTTTTGCTACATTTATTTCTTCGTTTTCACTCCCTTTCCTCATGCAGCTGATATGGATTTATATGGTCCAGTGAGCTTTTCTGTCCCTGCTCCAGTTGGAACTCCGTTGCGAAAAGCTCACTGCTCTAACGTCTCTAACCTCGAAAAAGTAATTGTACACAGTACACCCCCGAAGGAATGGAAAGGGTCTCGGCCAGTCCCTCTCGTTTGCTCCACTTCTTTAGCTTCCTTTTTTACTGTTTTTTTGCGGACCAATTCTTCCACCGGTTTGCTGTTGCACTTGTGCTCGGCACGCTAGGCAGGCGTCATTGCAGTTGGAATGTTGTTCGCAAATAATGCCGACCATACCCCGCATGCAATGAAGCTCCAGGACAGCAGAAAGAAGGGTTTTATTGCTTCTAAGCTGACAAACACTGACGCAAAAAAGGAGTCATAGCGCATGTTGGAACTTGGAACTGGAGCTCATAAAAGCTTGGTAAAACCCACCGTTTCATAATCTTAACATGAGGTTAAAATAAAATAGTTTTTGTCCCATTTAAAAAAGGGACAAAGAGTTTCGGTAGACACCAGCCAACTACCATCTTTATTGATGACAAATTTAGGTAAATGTTTTCGGGGAGTTGGTAATCACTCACATCGTCACGATTGCGATAGAAAGATGGCACCGGAGTAAATGGACAGAGCTCCGCTTTATGGGCCCGCCATGTTTCGCGTACGTAAATGTTAAGAAATCCACACCCATAACTGTGCGCAATAAGAGATTAGAGGCAGATGTGTATCGAGCAGCATCTATTTAACGTTTATTGCCAGTGGCCACCGGTGGAATACTGTTTTTTTTTTTGTAGGTCACTCACCAATAAGCTGCGGATGATTAGATGATTAATGAAGCGCCTCTTTTGTAAGGGATTGGTTGGTGCCGAGATGCGTGAGGAAATTCGGATGCTTCTGGTTTCTGGTGTGCCGCGAGACGGGATGATTGTACAGTGCACGGCGTAACTATAAGTACAATTGTTTTATATAATATGATTTACATTTTAAGAGTAAGGCTTAGAATAAATAGGAGAGCAAGGTATAAAGAGTAAAATATTAAGATTTAATTGTCTTGATAGTTGATCACCGGGGCGGCGCCGGTCTTCACACGACAGGACCGGGGTTCAAGTCTCATCTGGGCCGTTCCCCATAGTGAGGACTGACTATCCAACTATGCGGTAACAATCCGTCTAGTAAGCCAGAAAAGGTAGGCATGAGCTAAGAGGTCGTTAGACCAAGAAGAAGAAGAATTTGATCGCAAAAAAATACTTAAAAATAAAAACAAAATTACAAAAAAATACTCTAAAACGGTTTACGGCCAGGATGCCAGGAAGTCTTAAGTAAAATATAAACTTTCAACGGACTTTTCTCTAGTTAATTTTTAATTATTTAATTTAAATATTTTCTGTAATATTTTATCATTCTTATAGGACATGTTTTAGTGTATGAATATGAAGTGTTTGTTTGTTTTGATTTTTAATAAATTTTCTTTGATTTTATAGCATTTATTTCATGCTTTTCTTATTTAAACTAACCTAACATCAATATTCATACCATAAAAATACATATTTTGCATAGTTTAACACGTTCTGTAACAATATTTCAATCCTCTTGTCCCTGGTTTTATTTCATTTTCATTAAAAAAAATACTCCTATAGGCACGTTACCCACTGTATTGTAATTTTCCTAAACTGCGTTTGTAATGTGATTAAGAGTGAAGCTTCTTTTGTTGTGGCAGGGCTTGATGTGATGTGCGGCTGCGTGATGAGCGACGGTTTCATTGTAATTTTCACAATTACTCCACTCAACTCGGTCAGTGTTTTAGGTACATTTTTCGGACAACACAGCCGTATGCATCGTCTTCGCTTTGTGCAATATTCAAAAGGGGAGCGTAATCAACCGGCTATTAAATCAATATTGCAAAAGAAAACACAATCTTTGGCACAGTTTTGAAGCTCTTGTTTGGTGTGAAATAGTGTTCCAAAAACGCGTGTGTCGTTATGTCTGAAGAAGCAGTCTTGATGACAAGTTTTCTTTCAACATGATGCAGGACTTTTACTTTCGATTTCTTTGTTTCTTCAAATGGATTGTTTGCTTGAGTAATTATTTCTCTAGTGTAATCATTGTTAAGTGTTTTCTAAGGTCTAAGACTTGTCTTAATTTTTCAATTGTTTCAAGGAGCTTTAAAATATTGCCATTATAAATCATTCATCGCTTCGCTTAAAACCGTTTCCTAAAGCTCCGCCAAAACGGTAACATGTGTCAACCAACGGAAACTCTCGTTAACGATCGGTACCCACCGGTGGCGAAACCTCTTTCTGCACAGCAAGCTCGTTTACGTTTCTGCATGAACATAGCTGCGCAAGCCGCTCATCAATTTAAATAACTTTACCCATGGGAGTAATAAGCCAAATGAAGCATGTTCTATTTCATCACCCCAACAAGACACCACCCGCCCCAAAACATTACGCCGACGCCTCACACGTCCACTCACGCATTCACCGCCGTTAACCTTGGCGGAAAGCAACCGGCAACGCTTGGCCAACGAAATGTGAACCATTTCCTCGAGCGCTGTACGGCACGGGCCCAGTCGTCAGCGCGTGCGGCCGACCTGATTCCAGCGGCTGACCCGCAGCTACAACGTGACCTATGCTTGGACGGCACGTAAATCTGTCACCAAAACGATGCCCAGCCGGGCAGAACTCACCCGGCCGAGAGACGCGCGTATCGTGTATTTGCCCGGGCTAAGCTCGCACAAACAAATGCTCAGCAAAATGACACATGCATCATCGTCACCTGCTAGAAAGATCGTAAGCTAATGTAAGTACCGTGTTGTGTGTGTGTGTGTAAGTGTGTCTCCGTGTGCTGGTGAGCTAGAGGAACCCCTAACGAAAGTGAACAATGCGCAAGCAATAACCGGCAGGTTGACTCCCTGAGTTGCGAGGAGACGACACTTGCTCATGTCGCGACCGAAACCGGTCGGACGGTTTGTTGGGGACGGTTTGTCAGACAACTGGCAGCACCCTCGTTACGTTGGCTACCCCCACGTCCCACGTCTCCAACCGATGAGATGCTCTTGAACTTTGGCGCACGAGAAGTACGCAGCAGGCACCAACAGCAATAGCCTGGCCTGTGTGGTGATCACTGGAGTGTATTTTCGGCGGCATTTCCAAGGTAACGAGCGTGTACGCATGTGGTACTGCACGCGTGAGAGTATGCGTTGGGATCAACGCAAAAGGGGTATTTTCTCTATGTGTTTTTATATTTTCATAATTTTGTGTCAGTTGTAAGAGACCACATCAGACTCATGGAATTACTTTATCTTTCGTTTATTTCTTTGAGCAGGTTATTTTAACTCTTGTTTCTTTGATTTAAAAGTTATTTTCTATTATTTTCAGTTTGATTGTTTTAATAAATATTTCTCTAAATACTTATATTTCTATACTTTTCCTTTTTCTCTTTTTCTCTTCTCTTTGAAACACAATTTACTTATCCCTTTATTGAGTTCCTTTTTATTTATATTCTTTTTCTTATGTTTTACTTCATCCGTTCCTTTACTATTAATTCCTTTGCTTCTTTCGTTCACTATTTGCATTTATCTTTTTTGTCTTTTTTACCACAATTATCAATACGCTTTGGTTTCTATGCCATTCTTCCATTTGAAGAAAGCTTTTATATTCAATATAAGCCAATTATTACTTTCATATCGTTTCAGTTATAAATAATGCTCTATAAAATGGTAATTAATTGTGTGTTTCGTGATGTTTTTAATTAATCTTTCACATTCTTTTAATTTCTTTTTTCTTTGAAAAACAAAGAGGAAAAGAAATTTCCTATAGTTCTACACTTAAAACCTTGAATATACAATTCTTTCTTTTCCACAATGTTTTTGGACAGCCTATTTTTGTATTTTATTTTCTTTTCACATTCTTTTATTCGAATAATTGGTTTCATTAACATATATTTCTTGTAGTACATTATTAAGTCATTATTTGTTTAGTATTTCCTGTTTCACTTTCCTTCTTTCACTTTCCTTTCCGTTGTACTAATGTATAAAATTAATTTTCGTTTGTTTTATTTATTATACAATTGAATGTATAAATATACAATTAGCAATAAGAATCAAATAATAAAAACATTTATTTCCTTTTTTATTGTCAAGCTTAAGAAGGTTTGGTCCAGAAATTTAATTCAAAAGTCCAACTAAATGACACCCACCCTCGCACAACTTCACTTGCTACAAGTATCTCGAAATTATTGCTGCTTTCTTTGCCGCACCAACAACTTCGCCCCTGCGCAAAAAGGTCAAATTCGTTCGTCTTAAGCTTATGTTAGACACCGACCTCCTGACGGGTAATCTCCTCCCTCCCAGCCAATCCAGTGCAATCGCGTAGGTGGATCAGCAACAAACACGAGATGACATCGAATCCTCCAATTCCTCAATTAACTGGCGTCTCGGTCCTTACGGACAGACCGCATGGCCGTGCACTCGTTTTGCATGTGGCTAAAGCGCGAGGTGTCAGCCCGGCATGACGCATGTTGCAAACATGCCACCCCAAGAAGCGTCCGAAACGAAATCGAAAGTAAGTCACCCTCGAGCCGGTGATGCAGGGTAGCCATGGGGTAGAAAATGGGCAAAGAAGAGAATAAAACTGAACCGTACAAACAAAAAAGCTGAAAGAAATGAGAAAAAAACAAGTACCCGACCCCGGCAAACTAGGCAAAGTGTACCGATTTTGCTCAACACTTTGACAGTGTGCACACACATACGACTACTACCTCACCAGCTGGCACACTAACTTTCGACACACACCTCCACCGCCACCACCACCACCATCTGGCCGGTTAATGTTGCCTTAGTAATGAACGGCCGTAATGGCATTTTCCTCTAATGCAAGTGGTTTCGCGCGTGCCACCGCCAGCCGAACCGCCCGATGCGACGAACCTTTCTCGGGTGTTTTGATGGTGGGGTGAGGGGTGGGGTGGAGGGGATGTTTTGGGGTGGTAGATCCATTTGGATTAATACTGCCGACCCGACCCGTGCCACACAATCCGTGGCGTGCTCGGGTGTACTCGCTCGCGTACGTTATATCACACCACGCACTGTTGGCTGGATGGCTCGCTGGCTGGCGGGTTTAAACCGGGCGCAAACGGGAGGGCGCTCCATTCATGTTTGTGTGCATGGTTGGTTTGTTTGAGGTTAAGCAAAGATGAACCGATGGGTGCGACCGATTAAGGCTACTTATCTTTCGTCCATCACCCGATGCACTCGCCGGCACTGACCGGCAGCGCTTGAATGGATTTTTCTCTGCTTTAAGCTAAGATTACAGATCTTCACACTTTAGTTAATGTGGTATTTTTCACAGAACAACACATTTTCTTAACATGTACAGTTTTAGAAAGATTATTTATTACAGCATTCTAATATCTGACCTTCACGATCGTTAAACATACACAAATTTATGCAGATTAGTTGAGATCATCTGCCAAACCACCAATAGGCAAAATGTAAGCTTCTTGAGCGCCGACAGCCTCCGAATCATCAGCAACATTCGCCCGGTTCGCGTTCGGGTCGCTAATTGGTCCAACAGGAAAAAGTTGCAACCCACAATCACTTCCTCGTGCATCATCGATCATCGATTGTCGTCGTGTTACCTTTCGCGACACATTTCGGCATGGAACTGGATTTTGACACCCCCCGCTATGGGAAGCTTACCGGTTAGGGGTAGACAATACTTTAAAAGAAAATATATAATAACGGATTTGCTGTAACCTTTCGGAAAGATATGGGCGCCGTTTGGTATGATCGATCGATCAAGCAGAACATACAAGTGGTTCTATTTCCGCATTGTTTTCTGGTGTGTATGCTTGCGTCTAACGGAAATGGGATAGCGGGATGTGTTTCAATGTCATTGTTAACGTTTACTGATTTTATGCTCTCGGGTTGTTACGATGGGTGCGATAATTGGGATTTGAATAAGCATTACAGATTACTTAACAAATCCACATCACACATTTGTCAATATTTGTTGTAGTTTGTTGCATTTGATCATCTTAAGCCAACAAAATGATAATGAAACGTTAAACTCACAAAAAAAATAAAGGATGAAACGATACTTCTCAATCATTATACCAAAATAATAAAATTATTTCAAATTATAAAATATACATACAATACAAATAACTAAACTAAACAAACAACTTATTTAGAAGTTAGTCAAGCTATAACAAAAAGAAAATCAAAAATAATCACGTTATATTTTAAACATTTCAACACAATATTGAAAACTAAATTAATTTAAAAGTTGAATTGGTCATTGTAAAACATATAATACTTAAACTTTATGCTCCCCGAAGGAACTATCGAGAACAACAAAAATCAGAATCAATAAACTTAAAGAATGAAAAGTATAACAATTCATCAAACAAGCAAATACAAATCAAACAGATTAGCTCGAAGACTAAGAAGGAAATAAGGAAAAAAAGTAATGCTTCAATTACTATGTATTTAATTACATTTCATAATAAAGAAAATCAACAGACACCGCATTACAAAAACATACAGCATAATGAATAGCATAAAGCAGAATTGATAGAGCAAAACATAGTAAAAAAAATGTGTTTCGAATAGAAAATTTTATATTAAAAAATAAAATTATTTCAAGGAATATTTTTGGTATGGTCTTTTGGGTAAAAAAACCAAAAATAGAATATATTTCTTGAACAAATTTGATGGAAATATTATTAAATACTTTAAAAAGAAAAATAAAACACAATTAACAATTAAAAACACTTTCACGCTCTTACAGCAGTCAAGAGATTAGTACATATGTCTTCAATAGTATTAATAGATACAAATTTAAATAGATCTATTTATCCATCACCTTCGCGGGAGACCATTCGAAAAAGGATAGCGATACAACGACAGAATCAAAAACTTAATCAAACAATGACAGGTTGTAATCATTCATTTAAACCAGTTTTCTACAAGACACAGTGGCCGGTTTTTGACTGATTTCTGGTTGCGATTTTTGACTGATTCCTGAAGAGCAAAAACGAGTAATAAAAATCATGCTTTAATACAGTATTCGTAACAGTTAGCTAGCCACTCTCCTTTTATTAGTGCACCCGTACTATCGGTGTCAATCAGAGTAGGAAAACCTTGCAACACATTTCCTGTTTGCTTGTACTAAATTCACACGACGCCGAATGGATGCAAAGATTTCAAAATTCGTCAACCATTTGCTCAGTACGCGCTGGTGCTACATTAATCGATGCATTTCTATCACTGAACTAGAAGCTATCGGGCCACCATAGGGGGGAGGGCATAAAGTGATAAAACACCCCCAGTTCTTCCCCAACCCGTCCCGCTGCAGTCTCCCGTGTTGGTCTCCAGAAAACCAGTTCGTGTGGCCATTCGCCAACCGATTGACGTCCTTCCTAACCGATAC
>KZ061807.1:0-19715 GCA_002091835.1 Anopheles maculatus
TCTGTCATGTTTCCAATCGTCGACCCTGTGTCCTCGTTCGTAGCCAGCGGATCGATGTTGAGAACAATCCGCTTCCGCCTGCTGCATTACAACCCGTGATTGTCCACCCT
This sequence comes from Anopheles maculatus, assembly GCA_002091835.1. Classification (NCBI taxonomy): domain Eukaryota; kingdom Metazoa; phylum Arthropoda; class Insecta; order Diptera; family Culicidae; genus Anopheles; species Anopheles maculatus. The sequence goes on from KZ061807.1 coordinate 111, forward strand.
CTCCCAGAACTGCCTGAAAGCGTTCGCTGATTTTGGATGAGTCGCATGCCTTTGCCACCTGCCTTCGTAATTTATCTCGGGCCGTACGTTTCCCAACACCAAGGGAATCTGCTACTTTTTATAACTTCGGTGCCTGGGGAAGCTGAGAGTATACCTCCAATCAGCAGTCATCTTGATACAATCCTTCCGGACTTTACGTTGTCGCGGGGGACGTTGTTCCGTCAGACGCTGGGGACCATTCTGTGGTTGTTGTTGACACTGGCCTTCCTGCTCGCACAATAGCCTGCCCTGCTGATGTTCGTCGAGCCACTTTAATCCACGGATCTTCCTCACTGATATATTGAGTAGCTCGTGACAACGCTGGGAAATTTTCTTCCAATTGTTGGTGTTGCTGATATGGCTTACGGCGCGCCACCTCGGATTCAGATTGATTCAAGCCTGTTTAGTTTGTTCGTTTCAGATCTGTGTATGCACATTTTCTTTGATGGTAATTATTCGTGCAGCCCTTCTAGTTTCAAATTCCATTAGGTTTGGGAATGTTTAACGTCAACGTCAAGAACTAGTAAAATTATCGTTGATAGCTATGTGCCCGATGAATACATTACTCCAATTGATCTCACGAAACGATGTCTCTTTAAAGTAAGCCCGATTGAAGTTACATGTGGCTTCGTCGCTCGCATTGACCAATGTCTAATCGTATGTCTGCAGTTTTCATGCAGATTTAAGGAACGTTCGTTCAACGTTCTTGTTCGTCGTAAGATGAATCTTATGTCCAGAAAATGAGTCAGAAATTTTTCCATATAAGGCACAAAACCAAGTTGTTCGTCTACCCCTTGATCCTCCCACCGAAAATGAGTTTGACATCACTGGTTTGTATCATGGTCAAACCCATCTGTTTCATGAGAACGCAATTAAAGCCATCGATTTTGTATGTACTTTCTTGTATTCAACTGCGATGATAGAGATGCTGCTGTGATTCATAATGTAAATAAACAAAGTTAATCACACAAGCGTATTACAGCACGTGTGTTATCACCTATAAATCTGCTCGAAGTGATGTGATTTGATCAGTGTGATTGAACCATTTCAGTTCAGTTGTAATCTAACGAGCATTGCATCAAGTACTGTGTTCTGAGATGTATTTTCCAAGTGTTATCACTTTGCTGTTCGTAGCCCTGTACAACGCGGAAGCAAACGTTGCAACGCTACCAGAAGTATAGCGAAATCAATAGATTGGTTAGGAATGTGTGGTTCATACATTTATTACTTTAAAATTACCCTTTTCAGACGTGCAATGGCGGCATCTGTTTGCCGAAGCATTTGTGTCCAACGGGAACAATCGAAGATGGTGCAACTATGGAACGAAACGATCGCCTGACGCTGCAGGTTGATGAAGAGAACGAATGTGGAGATTTCATGAAGATATGCTGCAAAGGATCGACGAGTTCGTTTGATAATGTTCCGGTAAGCAATCTTTATGAATTAGCGAAGTATAAAACTAACCTTGTGTGTTTATCAACTTTAAGACCTCATCGTATGATGTAGCAAAGGGCGATTACAAGTGTGGAATAGTTAACCCTGACGGATTGGTGTACGATGTGGAATCAAACCTTACGTACGCGAAATATGCCGAGTTCCCGTGGACTGTGGCCATTTTAAAGATATCTTTTTCGTCTAACAACATTGAGCTGACATACGTAGGCGGAGGCGCTCTTATACATCCTAAGTTTGTGCTGACCGCAGCGCATACGCTGCAGAAACCTCATCGATATGTGGCTAGGTTTGGTGAGTGGAATATGAAATCAGATGCCGAAATCTACCCATCACAGGTAAGCAAGATCTTCGAGAGTAGGAGTTGACATTAAACTAACTTAAACGATGTTTTGTCTCTAAAGGATATCGGAATAGAGGAACACATCCTTCACCCGTCGTTCCATGACATATGCACACCTGAAAACGATATAGCGTTGGCCGTACTAAAGCAAAGTGTAATCTACACGGAACACATTCGACCGCTCTGTCTGCCAACAGCTCAGGATACACTAAATGCACTGACTGCTGAGCACTGCATCGTAACCGGCTGGGGTATGGACTCCCGGACCAAAGAGCCAGCACCCATTATGAAGCGCATTGAGTTGAAAGTTGTGCCGCGCTTACTTTGTCAGATGCTGTATCGGTTGGCGGATGGAAACAGTTATTTCGAGCTACATCGTAGTTCTTTGTGTGCTGGACCAGCGGCCGGTCAGGACACGTGCGAAAAAGATGGCGGTACACCGATGGCCTGCCCACGAGACGATGGGTCTTACGTTTTGATTGGCATAACTTCCTGGGGTCTAGAATGTGGCCGAACCGATGCTCCGGGAGTGTATGTGGATGTGTCAAAGTTTGCCAACTGGATTAACGACACGATCGAAGGATATGAGGAGTTGCATGCCGAAGAATAGTTTGTACATGAGGGTGCCCTATGCGGTCGGTTTCCTTTGCTGATCTTGGCATAGTGCGAAGCACTTGGACAAGTTAATAAAATATGTAGGCAAAATAGAAATAAAATATGCAATACATCGTTTATTCGAATAATTGGTGAATTGTGAAAGATATGCTTCTTTCATGTTTTTTTTTTATATTGGAGAGATAATATTGATGGAAATCCATGGTTTTTACCGGTAAATATTAATGTCTCTTAGATCCTTTAGTCTATAACCAAGAGTCGTTGAGTGGATTTTGACTACGATGTAGACTTTTTAGTTCTGTTATCAGTGTATGCAGTAATAGGCTTAGGCTTTCCATACCCTAGTCCGACGTAATACGTCTACGGCGCACAGAACTGAAACATGTCTTTCAAAGTATCTAAACTTGGTTATACGGAGAATTCTAGCCACTTGGGAGAACATGGCAACACTGAACGATGTGGGCTAACTTGTGTCTGTTCTCTATGTCAAGGGCGGCTTACTGTCCCTTCAGTCCTGGCATCCTACGAGACTTTAAACATCTAGGTTGCGTAGCCGTCCTCAATATCACCAAAACGAACAAAAACCAATACTTTCTGCAAATCAATACATGTCTGCTAGAATAGTCTACTGCATCACGGTTTATCTAGACATAGCGGTTCGTTGAAACACTCGGATAAATGATTACTGTTGAAAAAAACGAGCCTTGCGGAATTCTTTGCAATACAATGATTTATTTTATTACTCCTGCCCTTTTCTGGTCCTTATTCTTATTATTCCTTATTCTTTTGCTATCCTCTATCTGACAGATGGTAGCGAACCCTGACAACAATTTGTTTCCAACAAATACAAAAATTTGGATAGAAGTTAAAATGAACGATATTCACAATGATACAACAGATAGGTTTGAGTCTATTAATAGCTCAGAACTAGACCACGCCCTGGGTTAGTTACACGAATTAAAAAAAATGACTTAGAACAGAAAAAATTTTCTACTACTTTCGAAGAAAAGTTAACTTTTAGTCGAATTGTGAAATGGAAGATTTATATATCAACAAATATCGCCTCAATTTATCCGTCCTCAGACTTATTCCAGAACTCAAGACTCTTGAAGACGCCAGGGAGAGCTTCAAGGAACGCTTGGTGTTTTACATACCTCATCGGCGAATCATTAAAAAAAACTTATATTCTATTTTATCTGCTACCATAGTGTCTTGAGGCATCAGGTATCCTTACTACTGTGCGAAATGTTTTCTATTCTGTCTGGAATCTCTCCAACACATACGAGCGACGGCACAGTTTGTGTTTTTTCTTTACATACGCTTAATAGTAGATTCTTTCTTAAATTAATAATCAGGTTACTGGAAGGTACTTATGGGAGCGTCTACTATTTTATATCAAATTCAGATAAACAGAATATAGTTCTAACGAACCATTTTTAAAAATGATTCATGCATACAACTGTCTCATCTACCCTGTGGATCCTTGTATCAGTGTCAATAATTTTATGTTAATTCTGTGAGGCATTTTTTGAGACGTATTTTATTCTGGTTTTGTGTGAATAACGATGTATGTTCAGTGTGAAACAACACTTCTTTTCTTCTAGCGAATTGTTACGAATGCCGCATCAGGCTAGATGAAATTAAATTAATAAATGCATGAACGAAAGCAGCCAAGGAGAAAAAACGTAACAGAAAACTTTCAACTTAAAATTTTTGGAAAAATTTTCAACCTTAAGGTCCTCTAATCGTCCCAGAAAAATGTATTCTCTACTTAAAGATTTAGAACATGATGTAGGAATGGGTAATAAGCTTAATGTTATACATTTTGTATTTTCCTTACCGGATTCACTACTCCTTTGATTAAGTGTAAATGACCTAGCTGTTGTGACATGCACAAAAAGGAGATAATGACACACAGTACCCAAGCTGCGTTGTCGATTATATTTTACTGTCAGATTGTACTTTTATTGTACTTCAAACTAGGTTTTAATAGAATCAGAGTGTAACATTAGAACCAAACAAATCGTTACTGTTACTCTGTTTCATTCTGTAAACTTCAAAGAAGATATTCAATTCGAGGAATTTACTGATTACAAATAGAACTCGCGCGCAGGTGTAACGTAACACACGGAATCATTTATGGGTGTCCTATTTATCTACCCATTAACGCTTGGTGTGAGAAATGCGTTCATCCAACACCGTTGTAGCCGTGTTGGCCATGTATCACAAAATTGAAATTTTATGAGCTTTCCGTACAAGACACCCAGCTCACCAAGTCTTGGAAGACTTCCGAATCGCTCAAGTCTTATCGTTCCCATCATTGACATTCCAAGCTGCTGCCTACATCTACTACTACACCTGTCTTATTGATATTCCACAAAGCGAGCATGAAAGGGAACTCACTCCTCAACGATGCCCTTCAACTGAATGGATCCTGGGTGATTTGTTTTTTTTTTGGGCAATGGTGATGGAATGCTGCCGGTAATTCCATCACAGCAGTGCAGAACAGCAGATTTACAGCTTCCCGGGCAGATTTACGACAGCAAAAGTCGTTCCCTTGTCAAGCAGTTGATGCCTTCCTTGGGTTGCCGTCAAGATGGGACACTGTGTGAAACTGTCACCGGGATGTTACGAAGAGGAAGCGGTTGCTCCCGTCTGCCTTATTTTTGGCAACCTCAGAAATGCGTTGACGCGCACACTTTCCTTCATTGGACCATGAAAAAAGCTGCCGTTTGTCACAATCTTACGGAAAGAGCTTATTAAAAATTATACCATCTCTGTGTACCCGGCGGGGTGTAATGTCTTTTGTTGCCCTTCCAAAAAATGTCAACCGGCTGGAACGTGTCACGGGAGGATGAATAATAGGAAAAAATGTTAAATTTTACTACGCAGCAATATTTAAACGTTTCCCTTTGCGGTACACCTTTTTTTTGCGTTTCCCGTTAAGGACTCTTCTGAAGATCATGGTTGCTTCGTGTGAAAGTTAGGGCCACTAAAAACGAAGGGCAAGATGAGTCCTTTGGCGAACGAAAGGATAGTATAATATTAAATTTTTGGAGTAAAGTATCATTAAAAAAAAAAGAAAAAGCCGGCCAACGAGTAAGGTATGCATTTTAGTCCATATTAATTCAAGTTACAGTTGTGAGTTGTACAAGAATAATAATTTAATATGGAAACTTTAAATAAAATTATCTTCAGAATAAATAATGTAATATTTTAAGGGACGTGTCTCCTGCTTTCAACTCCTGTCACATTTCCCGCCACGTGTGAAAAAACATAGTGGAAAATCCTAATTTAAGCTAAACGTCTACTAGTTTACATGCTGCGCGGTATGTATCTCTTAGCATACGTTTTTTCACTGCTCGCTTCTAGCAGCGAAAGGAAGTGTGGATAAAAATAGCATTTTGGCACTGGCATCACCATTTCCGGCGTACGTGGCACACCACTCAGCCTCGTTACACCGGATCGCACCAGCCGTCGTTTAAGGGCAACGAGCAGGCATGTGTTGTATTAAAATGCAATCATCATCAGCGCATTAGTAAGCTCTGAGCGTGTATGTGCGTGGAAGCTCTTAGTACAGCCGAATCCCGAAAGGCACCGAAATGTATTATCACATGACGGATGCTGAAGCGTTTGGGTTTCCCAAAACCCGGAAATGGATTTTTCATTGCAGTTGAATAATGGAGGTTTAGATTATTAGAATAACTTCAACACAGTAAAATTTATTCAACTTGATGGTATCTTGACATTTTGTAGAAACTTGTGTTAAACTTTGAAAACACTATGTATTGTGAGAACTATTTCCTTATGAAAAGTGAACCTCTTTTGAAGAATCAATCTAAACTCATAACTTTAATTTACTTGACCTTGCAGATGTTCTCGCGCTACGAGCATTTAGCCACTAACTCTTATTGTAAAGAATTCATCGACTGTAAAAAGTAGGGAGATGTTAATTAAAGCAACTCAAATAGCTAAAAATAAGGAAATTTAACTCTGTAGGTGCTTGAGAGCTACTTGCATAAAATTTTGAACTACTGCCGAACTTTGAGGCAAGTTCAATAGATAGTGGAACTTCAAGAAACTGTTAAGCTTTTCTACTTGCACTTGTGACTCGTTGGAACTATGATGCATAGTTATTAACGATACATAGTCTTCTCATGCCTCATGACTCATGTCAACATATTCTTGCAATCTGATGTGTAAAAAAAAATCAGGAAAAATTTATGAAACACGTGCTAAAATTATGTGTGAACTATTGGAGAAGACAGATAACTTCGAGATTATAAGTGCCACAGGTTCGTCAGTGTAATAATTAACTTGAGACGGTGTTTTTATAAATATTTTACTATATTTAAAATTATCAACTATCTTTTTGACAGCTTAAGATTATTTGGCCATTTGGGTATCAACGATTAAAGATTTTTATACAAAATGGTATGATACTTTATCTCATTCAGCAAATAAAGTTTTAGCAAACATTTTGAGCAAATCATCATAATAAATTACAAATCATGCTGCTGTAATGTTCCGATGGCGCACTTTATTGCGTTATAGCCGTGTGACGGTTTGGTGAACAAAGCGAAAAAGTTCAACAGGACATGCCCTGTCCTTTATGCCCTTATTCTTATCTCCGGTTGGCAACTGTGGCGTCAGTGGACGGTTGAGATACGCAGCGCCAGGTGACGTAACAGCTATTATTATGCTATAAAATAGCCAAGGTCACTAGGACTGTTCTAACGCCTTATCGGTCACTGCATAACCTCGCATCAGTGACGAAGATGAGCTGAGTGATGAAGAAATGATATAGAAATTTTCTATTTTGTAGGAGCCTTCGTAAGGAGCTTTAAGGGCAATTTTTACGCTCAAAAACGTCAACGCTTAAATTCCTCTAGATGTAATGAGTGGCGTTGCTCTTTTGTGTTGTGACCGTTGAGGCATGATGTTCTGTAATGATTTTTTTCAAATATACAACGAAGATAGGGAGATGGTCTGAGATATTGTAAAAGAATGGCATGAATACTTCGGCTGACAACCAAAGATTCTGGTCGTATACTATCTCTGATGGTGATCCTTTAATATCTTCTTAGAAAGAGAGCCTAATGCCTAATAAGACTAGTGATAATATATTCATCCATCACATCATATCTTCGCTAGTCATAATGGTATATTTAAGATGCCGGTGGAATCATTCGACCATGTGACTTGAACCTGGATTTTGCAGATTACAGTGGTATTTATGAGATGAACGCCAAGAAGTTTGGTTAGTTTTTGAAATAATTTTGGCATGAATTGTCTTCCACGGTCCGTACTGAAAGTCGCTGGACAATCAACACGTGAGACATGTTTTTAGCGATTGTAACTGCTGATATGTCAGACATTATATAGCATTCTGGTTATCTGGTAAACCTGTTCAATATTGTGAGCATGGAGTGCATATTTTCGTAGAGGATCAACAACGTCCACATGGTTGCGTTCAAATCTACCAGTCGGAATGAAGATTTTTTCTAGTGGTGATCGAGTATGCCGGGCTACCTTAGCTTGTCAACGCCTTTATCCATAAATGGCAAAAGTATCGATCAGCTATATGTTAAGATTACTAGTAGCTCAAATACCTGTATGCGATATCAAAAAGATGAAGGAAACATACGAGGGCTGACAATAAAGTAAGGTCCCTAACGCTGCAACTTCGCCGGATCACGCGCTAGGCGAAATCTGGCAACACCACCGTGTTCCTTGGTTCCCCCACTACCACTTTGCTGCTGGGTGAGGCTTCCCCGACCGCTCAGTCTTGGCTGAGCAGCCGTCAACGATGGAGGTATCGACCAAGTGTCAGCGACCAAGTGCGAATTGCGTTCTGTAATACGTTTTTTGGGTGCGAAAAAGGTGACACCTATTGAAATCCATCGTCAACTAGTTGAAGTTTACGGGGAAAAGTGTATGGACAGAAAAAACGTGCGTAAGTGGAGCCGCGAGTTCAATTCCGGGCGCACTAATGTTCACGACGAGGAGAGAAGTGGCCGACCGTCGGTCTCGGATGCGATTGTTCAAGCAGTGGAGGCAGAAATGCTCAAAAACCGCCGTGCGACAATTAAGGACTGGAAAGAGAAGCTTGGAGGAGTGTGTAGCAGCGAAACAATCCGTCATATCCTTGTGAACAACTTGCAGTATCACAAAGTTTCTGCCCGATGGGTGCCGAAACAGCTGACCGAAGACCACATGAAGCGGCGCGTGGAATGTGCGACCAAAGTTGTGGCCCGACATCATCGATCACCCTCCCTATAGTCCCGACCGGGCCCCAAGGGACTAGCACATGTTCCCCGCCCTGAAAAAAACATCTCGGAGGGAAGAAGTTTGAAAGTGATGCGGAGGTTCAGAAAGAGGTCAACACTTGGCTGCGCGAGGCGGACGGAGAGAGGTATTCTGCCGGCATAGACAAGTTCATCGTGCGGATGCGCAAGGTGTTGGAAAAAAAGGCGATTATGTAGAAAAGTAGCCAAGACCTTGGCCTTTCCAACGGTGTATCGCTTTTTTTAAATAAATGTCATTTTCTATGAAAAAAAAAATTGGAGACCTTACTTTATTGTCAGCCCTCGTACAAGCGTTGTCTTCCTTTCGAAGACTCGGTAATAAACTCGACATTGTTTGCAAGTATTCGTTTCAATTTAATCTCGGGTTTCCTTTGGACCTTAAAACAGGGAAATTAGTCTTGCGTGATAACCCAGACATAGAATCCATCCCTCTAAATCTCGATAAGGCGTCCGCTACTACATTGCTAACTGCTATGATATTGTGGATTTTGATTACATTTAAGAATATTTTCGCACGTTACACCATTACAAAAAATGTGTGTTTTTCTGGTTACAAAACAAATGTCCACATGAATATAACAATATGCCACCAACTTCATTTAAATCTCTCAATACTGCTTAATTAATTTACTGGTGCTAATGTACAATCAACGTAACAAGTGTAGGTTAAAATCGCTTCAGTTATGGAGCTTTGTATTGCTGATGACAATTGATCGATGATTTGATATTATGTAAAACATGGCCTTAATCAAGAGAAAAGCAGTAAAATAAAGTAGTATGAAGCGTTCTACATAGAATTTCCGGGATAAACATCTTAAGAATAAAGTCTAATTTTTCATATAAAATATGGAAGTACCTTACACGGAGGATTTACTCGGATTCCCTTGGAAAGACACATTCAACATACGTTAAATATTTCTTTTTGAGTTACAACAAATATCCTAATATCAATAAATGTAAGCACCTATCAAGTCTGAATATGTTCAACAATAAGGGTAACAATATCGCCTGATAGATCTTGCTTCATCTTGATTGTCCCAACAAAGTATTCGATGATTGGTTCTGAACTAGATGAGCTACGACCCAATACGTCCATTAGCCGCCCCACTCTAGCAAAAAGTTATGAAATAATAGTGTTTGCCGAGTGTTCTATCCACCAGAAATGGCGATTTTGACCCTTTTGTTAACGAGGACCCTTTTTCGAACACTCTCGAGGGAAATAAATCGCTGGAAAACTTCTAACGAGCCATTTAACAACTTGTTTCGGATGAAACTTTGCGGAACTGTTTTGGGATTTCTAAACTTGAAGAAAGCAATAGCAACAACGCTTGGGAAATGAGGAAGCGATATGCAGTACTGGTGGCAGTACGATATCATTCTAGAGCCTTTTTGAGGATTTTTTTTGGAACTTTGGTTTTCAGTAATTTTGATTATACATAAACATGATTGTTTTTGAAGCAAGTCTAACAAAGTTTCAACAATGTATAAAAAACAGTCAAACCTCGGTTCATATCTGCTTCAACTAGCCCCACTTGAAGCAATTCGCAAAAATAACACACAGTCACAGCTGTCCATTTTTCCATCATGTTCCGTCGATAACAGACTCGAACAAAGAACGAACGTTCTCTGCCACCGCTGTATAATTGAACGCGACTACTGAAAGTGCGCTTTTTTCCGGGACTCGATCATCAGCCGTTCGGAACGACTTCGCTCTCTGTTTCTCCATGTTTTTTTTCTCGCCGTGGAGAATGGGATTCTAACACAAAAACAACTCCTAAAATCCGCTCAATGAAAGCTTAACGACTTTCCCCGGGAGTGTGTGTGTGTGTGTTTATGTCCGGGAAAATGTGTGGTGTGTGAAAACTGTACACCCGACCATTTTTCCACCGAGTGCACCGGAACAGCGCGCGCTAGTGTGCTGCGCACATTGTGTTTGTATAATTTATTGATTGAAACCTTCCCCAAGGAAAACCTCGCTTTACGTTCGCTTGCCCGTTTGCGTGGAAAATAAAAAAAAATACAAATGGTGTAAAAACAATGCAAAAGCGAATTTTATTCCTTCCGCAAGTTTGCGCTATTCTTTCGCTAGTCATCTCTTGCCGGCCAGGTAGGGACGCTGACTGTAGGACCACCTTCCTGTGTGATGTTGGTTCGGAAGCCAACGGAGAAAGAGGACTTCCCTGCAGCAAGTGCATCATCCATTCATTCTTGCAAACCTTATTGTGGCAATGGATAAATGGTGGACCTCCTTTACTGGGATATGGTTTTTTGTTTGTCTTTCCTTTGGAGATGCATGGTATCGTTCGAACTCTCGGGAGAGCTTTGTCACGGAAGTGATAGCGGAGCATGATTTCAGTTTGATTTTTTGGCTCGGCGTTGTGGCAAGAATAGAGTAAACATTTGTGCCTGGATGAGATTCTTTCATCGAGGGTGTAGAATTAACGATAGAGTAAATCTTTAAAGATGCGAAAATAAGTTTGGAAGCTTAAGATTGCAATGCAAAGATTGCGATTGTTTAGGAAGATTGTGAAATAAAAAAAGGCTACCGTTATATATGACAGAGAGGGAGTGAGATGGTTCCTGACGACTTGAAACATCCATCGTTGAATTCTCCACCGATAAGTGTTGAGGAAGCATACATTTATGATAAGCGGAGCTTGCTTCATATAATTGAAGTTATCCAGATGCTAGTATAAACTGACAGGCTCATCGCTGCTTCATCATTTCGAACATCCAGATCAATCCAGCATGTCGGAAGTTCCGGCCTTCTAACCATGACCTGGCTTAAAAAATCGTTGAATATATGCAAAAAAGGATATCGAAAGGCTCACTCGTATTCGTCTCAAAAGCGATTAATTAAAGGAACGTATATAACTAGTAGCTCAAGATTGACGTTTGACGGAAATTAACCTGAATATGTGCAATTATGAATGTGAACGATATATTCAATGTTGTATTTGGTTGTAGAAGTGACAATAAACTCTGTACCATAGGCATCTTTAATGCTCCAGTAACAGGAGCTTAACAGGGAGCTATCGCAACTTGGACTATTCTCGAATACAGTGCGTGCTGTTGTCAGACAACAGACAATATCTATCCCCAATCTGCTTGCTACTCAGGATCTGCTCTTAGAATCATCGTCTTGGGTCTAAAACCATGTGTTTGATGTTTCAGCTGCAAATTCTCGATGAGCTTTTTGAGCATTGATTGCCCAGCACTGGACGCTTTGACTAACTTTTACATTTCTCCCAGGATGATTCAAACCCGACCAACGCTGATAATTACCTCACCTAGGAATTCCGAGACTCTCTTGTGTGTATTTGTGGAATTTTCAACGCCGCTTGTGATGTCCTTGAGCTAGAGACCTTATCGGTTGACTTTGTCAATGGAGTCAATGGAGTGACTGACAGTGAGAGTGAGTGTGAACAGACACCCCATACGGACCTATGAATACTGTATATCAAGACACTGTGTTATTGTCAGTTCTCTTCGCTCCATGCAGAAGACTAGAGTTCTCCATATCGCATTAGTGATCACGAGTAAGTACTTTCAAGTTCCAATATAGTAAATGGTATGGACATTCAAGGATCTGAAGGCTGAAAATGTCTGGCTATATGCTGCCAATTAGATTTTCTAGACGAATGCTTAATAATCAGTCCAACTATTGTTAACCTGTGCCAGGAGGAATCCTGTGGATGTTGGGCTACGGAAACGATAGCTTATTCGTCAGATGGACAACCATGCACTTTCATGAAACAGAATATTACATCATATTGCTACTAACCAGGCATCCTTACTAAGATGAAGCTTATCGAGAGGAAGGAGAAAACAATCCTGAATCAATGCTCGAATGTCACCAAAGATTTGACACCATGCACCATCAAATATCGAATTATCGAAGTTATGTGTCACAGCAACATCAACCGAATGTTTTCGAAGCAAATACATATCCTACTGTCACATCTGCAACAAAGACGGTTACGTATGGATTACGGAAGACATCAAGCCTAATGAGCCTTGACAAGATGTCTGGGTGCGTTTGCTGACACACCGTTGTAGCAAAACAACCACACAGTGATTTCAAAATGTGTCCTTCAAGGACTAAACCATTTCATTTCCATAACTATAGCCTTGTAACCTGCGAATGATTGATGAAAGCTGAGAAAAAATCTGACAGCACCCAAAAGATGGTCTTCAGTATTGTTTGTATTGGAGCTTCAACAAAGAACATTATCCGTTCTTTCCCAGCTTGCTTAATAGCTGCTGTTTTCCAACGCTTGAAAATGAACTGCATGATATGATAAAATAAATAGAAAGGTAAACATATTCCGTTGATTAGATATGATGCAACCAGCAATTTAGCATCCCATCTGGCATCCGTTAACGGCATGATATAACACTTACATCCTTCCATCCCCCAAAAAGCGATAGTTAAATTACATAAAGCACAACTCCTTCGTCTCGGCATTTTGCAAATATACCTGTGATACCGTTTAATTACCTCACCAAAATGTTCGAGCCCAGTGCTGTAACGGCGAAGCAGATTGTGTGCTCTAATTAAATTCCTTCCCATATATTCTGCCCGCACCGTAAGCGATAAGTGGTTCTACCTAACACAGATCTCCGCCTCGAACGTCTTTGGTCATTTTCTAATTGGACATAGCAATCTCTGTTGCGAAGTATAGCATTAGAGAGGATAAAGTTGGGGTTTGTTTGCTAACGTGGGTGAGCTTTTCCCTATTGCGTTTGAGTTGAGCAAACCCACTAAAACTACACTCGGCAAATGCTGGGTCTTTGTAAACTTTTCACCCAACTTCACCGGACGAAGAATTCGCCAGTGTATGGTCGGTGGCAACGGCCTTCAAGACAAGTTTCGGAGCCCTTCGGAGCTCGTTCCGGACCGGAACATCTTACTAAAACTATTATCCTTGTCTAAAGCGAAACCCGGTTGGCCGGGTAAGAATTTCGTCTTATCCTGTTACCGGCGGATCCTCCAAGAAGAGTCGGGCGATACGCTTCTGGTAAATATTTATTTAATCACACCGTACACTGAATGGAAAGCTTTCGGTGAAAAGTGCTGCTGCCGCTACCGTTACTACCCATTACGCTCTTGACGTCTTGAAGGAAAACGTGCAAATTCCTCACGTGTCTGCAGCTGAGCAAAACTATCGTTACACTACCCCGAAACATTGCGCAATTCGGGCGCAACACTTTGCAACTGGAGGGGGATGCCGGTCGCGCTGGGTGGCAGAAGCGTAGTTAAACGAGCACCATTAAACATATGTCGCATTGGTTCCGAGTTTGTTCCCACCAGTTCGGCACCGTGCACCGTACAAGAAACACGCGCGTGTTCGCTTTGTGCTCACCATGAATTCCAAGTACATAATAAATTGTAACGTTTTTCCCTCGACAATGCCTGACGCGCCATCTTTTGCCGCAACACCATTTCGTCCCCCTCCCAAAAGAAAAGCATCGAGGGAGGGAGGAAAACTTTTCCTCACCCGAGCAGTCACCACTGCAGTCAGCTTGGAAGATTGTCGCCCTTGGCAGGATTGTCGTAGCTTTGAACTTTCCACGTGATAACACTTCCTTCGTACTTCGGGTTTCGAGGGAGGAAATCTTCCTTCCACCAGGGGGGGGGAATTGGGAAGGAAAAGCGGGAGGAAAATTACCACCCCAACCTAAAGTCGTGCCCGACGTGCAGAAGATGAATGTTTACTGATATAAAAAGGAAACTAAACTGTAACCGAACGACGATTGCCAAAGACATGTGACAGGCGGAATGAAACTAACGCAACAAAAGACTGCCCAGGAAGCTCAGGACGGACGGGATGATTGAGCGTAAGACCGGTGCTAGGAGGGTGAAGAAAAATGGGGAAGAGGAAAAAAAAAACGCAAACCAAGTCTTCGTTTCCGGTGCTTCAATCCGGATGACCAACCAACTTCTTGTTGGACATTCTGGGCGAATGCTGGAAAAGAAAGGAACACTGCGCCATCCCATCTCAAGTCATTTGGCCTTCGACACGGCTGAAGATGAATTCCTTTTGCTGCTAGTTGCAATTGCCTTTGCAGGACGGAAAAGGCAACCAAGAGATCAAAAAGGTACAAAACGAAGGTGGCACGAGTGTTGCGAGAGTCACGTAGCGTACGGCAACCCTATAGCGCAGGGACGTTACGAATATGACTGTGGCTGGATGCCCTTAGTACAAGCAAATGTCCCCATTAGCTATTAGATTATTGTTATAGTTTGGACGTGCCAGTAACGTTAATATGGGATGACATTTTCTTTTCTCCCCAGACCGGGCAGGTATTAGATGGCAGAGGCGTGTGGCCTTGTGTGATTGGATCGAATCGGGATGGTATGACAGACGTTGGAGAAATGGTCGGTATGCGCTGACACATGTACATCTCATCTTTAAGCGGATAGTACAGTGTGTCTTCTTTGCAAATGGTTTGGTATTTTTGTAATGCCAATAAAGCATTCTTTGTGCTGGATGTGGTAGCACAAGAATTCTGTGTTAGTTCGCGGTAGATGAAGAGAAATAAAATACAGCAATAATGCTGATTCACTAAAGAAAGTTGCTACATCCACTATAAGGTACGCATAACACATAAGCGTTACTGATTATATAAAAATAATATAAAAATAGCATAACTATGCGTACACAGTTATTGATGCCAGAGATGAAATTGGAATACATAATAAAGATCCTAAAATCTAGTCCAAACCTTATTCACGTACAAGGCACTACTTCCGAGCGTTTGTTAATAGGGGTTTCCAAATAAGGGAAGTAGTTGTCTTCGACAATAGGTTTGTTCCTAGAACCTACTTTGATATTTGATTCCAGCTTTCCAGAAGGCTGCTACCTGTTCGAGAATCACTCCATTAACAGGTACTCTTCCAAGTAATATCTTGATTAAAATCTCGTACAAGCCTATGCTTTGTTGCATTGGTCCTTAATTTGACCAGTATTAGTACCTTTCGATGCGGGAATATGGAGAGTGGCTTGCAAGGCTTCTCTCCGTTTCGACAGAGGGCCTGCGCATTCAAGTTGTTTAAAAAGCAAAACATGCATCGTGTAGTACTCCAGGACGAAAGAGACAATCAGCCGCCCGTACCCATCTATAGAGTTCAAATATCTTTCTCCTAGGATACCAAGAAATTGAAGATATATGATGGGATTTGTATTTACATAGATGTGTGTAAATTTGCCATGGTTTATCTTGAAGAGTTTCTAGAACATCATGCATTCATAAAAGGATTGCCTTAAGCGTCAGTTAAACACTATAAGGCTATATCCATTATCGGACAAAATTACAAGACCACCTAGTTTTGTAGTTTTTGAGATGAAGTAACGTGTCTAATTTATACAAACAACTATCACAAATTTTTTAAAGAGCTATCTTAAACTATGCTGAGTTGATTAATTGTTAAATGGAAATCGACTTCAAACCCTAAAGTGTTATATGCGTCCATCATTTGTATGATTTGGTCAAAAAATTCTATATATATATATAAGTCTGGTCTGGCCTGGTCTGGTCAATATATGAAGTCTGGTCTTGACAATACGGCCTTCGGCCGTCATATTGTAACTTAAATAAATAAAGTCTGGCCTTAGCGGTTGCCTTCTTCATTAAGAGGTACTAGGAACTAAGATGTTAAAATAGAATTGAAAATAGACAAGGCGTCAATGGTCCTAGTTATAATCTTATGAATGCATATGTGCTGTGCCTTCATTCTTCTGTACTGTAGTGACTGCTAAACGATAGAACAGAGTTCTTGTGAACATCCTTTGCTTCTTTGCTTCGCGGTTTTGACCTGCTACAACAATTCTTGATATCGCTCTCGGTCTGGTGCCGCCGTCTGCCAATATCCTGGTTGTTCTGGCGGACGCATTAACTCCATCACTCTATATCAATTTGGGTCTACCATGCCTCCTCTTTCCATGTGAACGGCCTACAAGGACCATATGGGCTGGGTCGTCCGGTGCCATTCTCATGACATGACCAGCCTACCGAGGATCCGGTGAGTTTAATTCGGGTAAGTCATGAAACATTCAAAGCCAGAAATCCTGTCAAATATTCATATTCACTAAGCAACCCTCTTTAAGTGGTTGGTTTAAATGGTTTAAGCGAAGAAAACTGAAGATCAAAGCTTTGTCATCGGCTTCAACATATTGACCAAGTTTTATAAATAAAGTTTAAAATAAATAAATAAATAAATAAGTCTTGCTCTTCCGTAGATTTCGAACCATATTTCTCTGTGAGTGATATCTATGATCGATTCCGGCCAAAATTCGTTGTCTCGAAATGACTACTTGAAGAACGTCACAAAAATTTACATAGTTATATTTGTAATACTTCAATTAATCACTAGAACACAAGAGAGAATAGTTATTTTTGAGCAGCAATTAAAAAATATATAGAAATCATGCATAAAATATGTTTTGTTATACCAAGGGTTGAATTGCTCCTGTCTTTCTTCTTCAAGATGAAGACTAGACACTTTTTTTGGCTAGTCAGCGCTAGTTTCAGTAAGCAATCACAAATAAAAACTAGCTCATCTAGTTAACGACAACCAGCTTAAAGTTTTGTCACTCAAGCTTTCAATCCCATTCAAACTCACCCTCCTTGCTGCCTACAATCGACGCTGCCAGTCCCCAACAGCGAGCGTACCTGTCAGTCATTGGAGATAAATCTTCACTTCTTTAGCTGTCACACAGCGGAGCGAAGAAAAATTGTCACCCCGACCGTAATTCGATTCGTCAGTTCTGGTGAATTATCGACCCGCAAATCGAATTCACGCCTTCACGAACGCTCCAACGCCAGCTGCCGGAGGTTGCCGGGACCTGGGACCGGGAATAATGGTTCGTTTTGCGGTTCTCCAAATGACGGATGCTAAATCGTTGTATTTTTCTTTTTGCTTTTTACGTTCTGCCTCTGCGTTTCCCCGTCGCACTTCTTCGATGCTTTTTGCGTCCTTTTTGCGATCAAATTCACTCTCGCTAACGCTCGTTCGGTGAAATAAAGGGCTTTTCTTATCCAAACCCCGACGCCAGGCACACGCACGCACACAAACACACCCGCTGATTGAAAGCATGTCAGATCGGAAAATTAAATTCGAAAATGAGTCCCGCCTGCCCGCCTGCTCGGCGATGGGAGCGAGCCCAAGAAGCGGTGCATTAAGACGCCGTACCGTATCGAGAAGCGATGGAATTCAAATCAACGCATGCCGACCGATCGACCGATGTCAACCCGGGGAGCGAACGTCCGGATCCACTTCGGGCCATTGCCATTGTCTTGATGAACGGAAGAGTGCCGGACCGCTGGCTACCCGGCGATCCTAGGAAGGACTAACTATTTTTGCATTTGTGCGATGGTTGCGCCGGCTCTGGTGCACACCGAAGCACGCAAAAGAAGCTAGCGCCGCCGGTGAAACGTGAGCTCGAATCAAACCGGCGAACCAAAGCTTGAGTGGAATGCTAAGCAGCACCAGAAGCACCAGCGCAGCTCCAATTCAACGGATGTAGAAAATTCAATTGATTGATTGAGAGGATTTTGAGGTCGTTTCCGGGCTTAATGGTAATGCTGGGGTGTTTTTTTTTCTTTCGATCCATTCTTTTCTTGTCTTACGGGATTGACAATGAGGTAGGAAATGCTTTTAGAGGATGAATGTTTGTTTCTGGCTTTCTTCCTGCTAGACAAACTGCCCCGTGTCGTATATCGTTCTGCTGGGTTGTATTATTTGTTTTTTTTTCCCCAGAATTATTATCAACTATCTTTTTGGCTTTGCTAATGCTTTACTCTTTATCTTTAATATTTGCCTTAAAGCTTTTGGTATGGAATTTTAGTTTCGACTAATGTCGCACAAATTTCATTTCATACTTACACTGCGTAATATAATTATACGAACTTTTTTTTAAATTCTATTTGAATGACGGCCTGGCTGTGTTGCTCCATCGAACGTTTTTAGTTAGTAAAGAAACATTTCAAAGAATAAACAAAAATGGTGGTTTGATATCTTCTTCTTTCTTGGCCTAACGACCTCTTAAGGTCATGCCTGCCATTTCTGGCTTACTAGACTAATTGATACCGCATAGTTGGTTAGTCAATCCTCACTATGGGGGAACGGCCCAGATGAGACTTGAACCCCGGTCCTGCCGTGTGAAGACCGGCGCCGCTGTCGCATTTACCACCGGACCGCCCGGTTGTAATATATATACTAAATAACCAAGACCTAATAGTGTTTTGATATAATAAACATAAATATCTTTTAAATTGGCATATTTTCACAAATGTTCTTACAATGTTTTTTTTTCTTCCAAGAATCTAATTTTGTTAAAGTAACACAATCTTAAAGAAACTCGTATACTTCGATGCATGAACTATCGTTCAGGAACATTTTTAGACCTCCTTACTAGACGGTGGATGCTTCCGATGAACTAAGGAATGGATTTGATACAAACATGGAAGGAGGAAAATCTTATATGGAAATCGAATTCAAGAAACATGGGATTGAAATGACGAATTTCACACACGAGCGGGTCTTTGTGGTCTGCCAAGGTATAACGAGTAGGGATTAATAGAGGGAGTCGGTTAAGAGAGAGAATATATATTGGGATGAATAATAGTAACGCAGGGATCATCGGTTTGACCTTGAAGAAGAGAGGAAATAGAGAGATCGACGTCTCCAAGCAGCTGACATCTGAGCTTGTGTCTAGACAGAATTTGTTATTTGTTATTTGTTAGAGAGAATTGTTGAATTGTTGCACTGCAAACCTAGCCGTTGTGAGTCCTTATAGCGGGCGATTAGATAACTGCACAGTACTCTAAGATAGATCGGTTCAG
>KZ061807.1:19809-84704 GCA_002091835.1 Anopheles maculatus
GGTTCAGCAAGCACTGCAGCGTCTTTAAACATAGTTGATCCGAAAAGTTTCGATCCGTCTTAGCAAGTCCAGGATTTCTAAGGCTCCACTAACTACGAAATTAGCTTATGGATTGAAACTCCAACCACTGTTCAACCCCATACTCCACTGTTTGACAACTGTGATTCGGATGATAAACAGCTAGTCAAAAACACTCGTAGACCTCATGATCACATACTGAGACACATCCGCACAACCACATACTAGACGAAAAATTGTTAAATCATGTACATAGCAAATGAAACAATCATCAGGGAACAGGTAACTGATGCCATTTACAAATCAGACGAACAACAAAGTCTTTAGGACACTACCCTGGGGTGTGTCCATACTGGAAGAGTACGGGTACGAGACACCGCTAGTATATTTAACACAATATGAAGGATTTTTCTTATTTGGGCACTGCAACTGTTTTCAGAAGTTTAGGAAATTATGCTCCAAAATATAAATACTGTTAATATTGAAACTTGAAAAAAAACCAGAATACTTGAGAACTCAACTAGTACCAATCCATTGAAATGATTTTTTTATGCCAAAGTGCTCGTATAATTATGCTACGCACTGTTCTGCGTTCACTTTACGCCTGAAGGTATGCGATAACCCGAAACACATACGGAATGCTTCTTTGCGTCCCATTTTCAACACACACAAAAAACAACTGCCATATCTTGACTTGCACTTAACTGCTACAAGCTTTTCTAATCAACCCACTTTCAGACATACAGCCCAAAATCTATTTCCAGGCCTTCCATGTTCTTCGCAAGCGACCCCGAACAGCAACAGTGCCAAAGTCAATCCAATCCAATACGCTCGTGTCAATTTGCATAAACGATTCCAATCGGCGGGGTGTTGGATAGAAATTTTAATCAGTTTAACTGCAATCGGAAAACAAATCACTCGTCAATTACCGGCCTGTCGATTGATTCGGAAACACAATTATGACAAAACCGCGACGGCTTTACGTCAGCGAACGCTGAAAGGACTGTTCCACTCACAGCGGGCAGGTGCGAACGGTGAGTGAAGCGAACGCTCGTGCAGATGAGTCCTCGATTATCTTAGACCTTAGTGGTGGGTCGAAACTGTCGATAAATCAATCGATTTTCCCCGCCACGATTGAGCCCACTTTCTGGGAGGCAAGAACACTGGCAATAGGGTTGGTCGGAACTGTTGCCGACCGCGGATTATTCACTGTCCGCTTCTATTCGCTAGCCCGGGACGACAATGGTGCATCGGCAGGGTGTAGAGTGGAAATCGATGAAATCAATTTTGAAAGCGCCGAAAGCCGATGCCGCCCCAATCGGGGGAAACCTATTTTGCAGCTTGCACTTGCAGAAAATGCGCTTCCCTGTGAAGATGGAGACCGGGTGAAGGGTGACGCATAACCTTACTTTCTTACCCATTCACTGGCCGGATTAGTTGAACAGTGTGCGGTGGTGCAGTTGTGCAGGACGACATGAGTCTTCTGTTCCCGGTCGTGTAGATTTCCTGCTCCCGAGCACCGGTGTGGCTGTGCAGCGGCAGCAAAAACCAGCCAGCAAGTGGCGCTTTAACTGATGTCACTATAAATCTTGTCTCGGTAGGAAACTGTCTTCCATTGTCACGATAAATTAAACTAAATGACCTTAAATACCTACGTCTCGGCGCGGGTTACTCTTCCCCTTGGTGCCGCCACACACTGTCATTGCTCGTTTAGTTTAAGTTTAGGGCAAAAGCAAATGGAGGCGAAAACAAAAAAAAAAACAACAAACTGGAGGACCAAGCGAAACGATTTAACACAGAGTGAAATTAATTTCAATAATCAGGGTAACGAACTTCTTCCAGCGATGAATCTCGTACAGACTGCGAACAATTTATGTTCGAGGTATTAAGAAATTCTTTTAGAAAATTTATTTTCAAATCCTTTTTCTTTTTAATGATGCTATAGTACTATTATTCGACTGCTCAAAAAATGATTTGAATTGCACGATTAATCATAGGAGACTTTATGTCCTCCAGGGCGGCCCGGTGGTAGATGCGACAATGGCGCCGATCTTCACACGGCAGGACCGGAGTTCAAGTCTCATCTGGGCCGTTCCCCCATAGTGAGGACTGACTATCCAACTATGCGGTAACAATAAGTCTAGTAAGCCAAAAATGGCAGGCACGACCTAAGAGGTCGTTAGGCCAAGAAAGAAGAAGACTTTATGTCCTAGCAATCACATTACTGTGTCTTCCTTTGGACTAGACACGGGCAATGTAAAGGAGACACTGTTTTGAAGATTTGTTCCATTTGTGAGTTTTATTCCTGAGCAAAAAAATAAGAAATAATGAGTTTTGGCCACTCAAAGATGTTTTCATCGCACTACAATGTTTAACCATACGCCAGAGCATGCGTTTGAATGGTGAAGAATTACCCTGGAGAAGCAGGAAATTGTTGTAAAAAGCATGCAGTTCTTGTTTGAATCGAAACCTTGCGCCAATCATTTAGAATTAGTGTCTGACGGAAGTTGTGCAAAATAGTGATGGTATGTTCGTTAGCGATTCAAGAGACTCCCAATTGATCCTTATCTTTGAACCTTATCTAACCATTCTACAACTTGGACCGAGTGACAAATGATTGTTAATATCCAGAAAGAGCAGTTCAATACGAACATTTATTTTAAGGTATACCCAGTTCTCCCAGTTTTTTTCCTTGTTATTAGATTAATCTAGTTTAATGGGGCCTTCAATGTCTTAAGCTAGTGTTTAAACGTTTTACGGCTAAAATGCTGCTAACTCTCCTTACAACAAATCAGATGACAAAAGGCTAGCCTACATTAAAACCAAAACATTAAACGCATAAGAGTTTCATCGAGCAACTAGATTCTAACAGATGACTTTGTTTTGGTATGATTTTGGTCAGTTCTTTAAGTTTATTAAGCTCATGTCATCGATGCTCAAGAAATGCAAATAAAAGATTGTCTTGAAATAGCTATAAAATAATTTAGATAAAGCGTCTTAGCGAATTTCCTTGAAGTTTAAGAACTTTTATCCTGACAAACAGAATGGCAATTTGTGACGCGCTTAGTGAACCAACTGTCAAAATGGTATGTTGGTTGTCAAACGCTTCGGGATGAATTTCCTGTTTCGGTTCAACATTTTGACGGATCGACTTATTTAGCTTAACACATTGAAATTTTTAAGCTAAGTCATCATAAACTCCAATATTTGTTTATGCGGTGAGTGTTGACTTGTAGCTTTTGACGAATAATTCTAATTTAATTTCCAGCTTCTGCACGAGATACATACATTAAAGTGAATACACGATTTTCGTTACAAATGGATTTAAATTCAATGTATTCTAAGTAATACAATTTGAAATTGATAGTTCCTATAGTGCTAGCGCACGATGACAGTACCTCGAATTATTTTTCTCCCGATTATCCAGCAACTGAAAATAGATTTCATTCAATTCACAGACGAACATTAAAACTTATTGTCTAAAATTAGCTTTACATGCATTATTGAAAACTTACAATAGACGAGGGAGAAATGGACGGCGAAACCATTAGACAACTTGTCTCGCATTGATTAAATTATTCCCCATCCCCGTCCGATACCAAAGTCAATGAATACAACATCCAATTGCCTTAAACCGAGCTCAAACTTGCATAATTTTATTGTTGAATCTGATCACATCTCTTAAATTAAACATGCAATTTTCCAACAACGTTCGATGCGTATCTGTGCACACCAATGCCAACCACGAGAATGTGAGAGAAGTTTGCCAGAACTTACATCCACTCAAGGAAAGGAAGGTCAAGGAAAACCACACAACCGGATCTCTTTCCACACACACACACACACACACGCAAACGCTGGCTGGCGGAAGAAGCGTGCCAAGGAAACAAATAAGCGATAAATTAATCCATGGGACTCCCGGACACTCCCAACGGAGGCAGGATTCTTCCGTTTGCCATCATTCTTCCACAATTGACCGAGTCCTTTTCTGTACGGTGCGAAGTCCTTCACACATCACACACACACTCGCACGTACAAGAAAGGAAGGATTTGGTCACCGCAAGCCCCACTTGGGGAAAACTTTAATTACCCGTTTCAGAACTCATGTGAGGATGTTTTATGTGCGGTGTTGTAGTTTCCCATCCCCAGACCTGTAAGACACCGGGAGTGCCTTTTGTCATTTTGTCTTGGACTATCTTGTGGAGGCGAAAGCCAAGATGCTACTCGAAATGGTGACACGGCTTAGGAAACTTCGGTTCTGACGGTTTGGTACGGTAGAATTTTGTTGATTGAGCATCGAGCATCGGTTGGTGGAGCTGTGCCAAGAAATTTTCACCAGCTTCTGCACGAGATACATACATTAAAGTGAATACACGATTTTCGTTACAAATGGATTTAAATTCAATGTATTCTAAGTAATACAATTTGAAATTGATAGTTCCTATAGTGCTAGCGCACGATGACAGTACCTCGAATTATTTTTCTCCCGATTATCCAGCAACTGAAAATAGATTTCATTCAATTCACAGACGAACATTAAAACTTATTGTCTAAAATTAGCTTTACATGCATTATTGAAAACTTACAATAGACGAGGGAGAAATGGACGGCGAAACCATTAGACAACTTGTCTCGCATTGATTAAATTATTCCCCATCCCCGTCCGATACCAAAGTCAATGAATACAACATCCAATTGCCTTAAACCGAGCTCAAACTTGCATAATTTTATTGTTGAATCTGATCACATCTCTTAAATTAAACATGCAATTTTCCAACAACGTTCGATGCGTATCTGTGCACACCAATGCCAACCACGAGAATGTGAGAGAAGTTTGCCAGAACTTACATCCACTCAAGGAAAGGAAGGTCAAGGAAAACCACACAACCGGATCTCTTTCCACACACACACACACACACACGCAAACGCTGGCTGGCGGAAGAAGCGTGCCAAGGAAACAAATAAGCGATAAATTAATCCATGGGACTCCCGGACACTCCCAACGGAGGCAGGATTCTTCCGTTTGCCATCATTCTTCCACAATTGACCGAGTCCTTTTCTGTACGGTGCGAAGTCCTTCACACATCACACACACACTCGCACGTACAAGAAAGGAAGGATTTGGTCACCGCAAGCCCCACTTGGGGAAAACTTTAATTACCCGTTTCAGAACTCATGTGAGGATGTTTTATGTGCGGTGTTGTAGTTTCCCATCCCCAGACCTGTAAGACACCGGGAGTGGCCTTTTGTCATTTTGTCTTCGACTATCTTGTGGAGGCGAAAGCCAAGATGCTACTCGAAATGGTGACACGGCTTAGGAAACTTCGGTTCTGACGGTTTGGTACGGTAGAATTTTGTTGATTGAGCATCGAGCATCGGTTGGTGGAGCTGTGCCAAGAAATTTTCATCCTATTGGCATAATGCTGGTGCACGTGGTACGTGGTTTTCCGGTTTTGTGGACGATATACGAGGGCCAGGGCACTGTGATCACTTCTTCTGTCGCATTGAAACGTACACCGTTCGATGGATAATTTTCAAGCAAACAAGCCGAGTTTGGGACTTTGTTTGGAAATTGAAGGAAGTATTACATTTAGTAACAATTAGTGGTTATCCTGTTTCCATGTAGTTCGAGTTGTGTGATACGAGTTGAATCAAGTGATTAAATTTGAAGGCTTTCAGGAAATACTAGAGCACCGCAAATTGAAGGTTAGTGTTCGATAGGTGTTCCACTTATTGAAAAATTCCCTAATTGTAATTTTTAAACTGAATATAATGAGAGACAAGAACAGCTATTATTAGCTTCTTGCATTACACGGCTGATAATATCATATAACACACGTGACCAACGTTAGAAGACGCAGTAATTGCACCAAAATACACCTGTCACGTGCTCGTCGAATTAAACATAATAACGTGAGACATGGTACATGCTTATTATCATATCGTATTACAGAAATCAAAAAGAATTGGCAATTGCACTCCAAAGGACTTTAAGAGAGCATCATCCGTTAAACAATGTCGTCACATCCAGCAACAGTGCAAGCCTCTAGGAGGTCCTAAACAAAATGGAAGTTAGGGATCTCCAATCAAATCCGTAGACATCAAGGTCAAAGATAGAGCGCAAGCGGAGACATTGAGTTTAAAATAAAATTTTCATTTGAAATGTAAGTAATATTCTTTATATGAAATCCGAGCCAAGAGATCTCTATCAATCGTTTCAGATTATGGTATCCTTTAACTTAAATAATGCTTGAAAATAATATTTATTGAACGAATGACATAATATAAGCAGAATTGTAATAACTAGCCCGAATAGAATTATACCCCAAAGTTCTGTTCACACTCCCTAGCACGTAGTTGAGCTCTTGTGATGCTACTTTTTCTTGGACTGTAAAGTTAATCGTAATTATTCTGATAATATTGACGAGCTTGTCTTCTTCTTCTTTTCTTGGCCCAACGACTGTCGACGAGCTTGTCTAGGATTCTAAAGAATCTCACAATCTTTCACTCTTGAAGAGCGTAATTTTCTCAGGATTTTGTTAGGTCATATTTTAAATATTTCTTTAAGACTTGGACAACACCATAATAGTTGCTACACTCTACATCGAACATGTCAAGCATACGGTGCACAGGCTAGATGTGGCCTTAGAGTCCGTAGAATCCGGCCCGCAATGGAATATTAAGACTGTATACTACCGATTTTTCGATTACGACTTTTTGTAACCTAGACAGTTAATTGCACAAATATGAATGATGCTGATAATCGTAAAAAAGATCATGCTTATGCAATTTGTTTTTCCAAATTACTATGGCGACCTATCATCCAACAACTCGTGTAGATATGTATAAAAAATTTAACAAAATTAATGCTCAATTTGTCCATTTAATGCGCACAGTAAAGGTGGCGTCGGGAGGATTCTTGGCAACATAGCAAACAAATTCGAGAAAACTGGTCTGCGCCCAAAATCTGTCAAGATAAATGTCTTTCTATATGATCCATTTGGTGCAGGCGACTTGAGCATAGGTTTTGGAGCAGTTGGGAAATGCGCCCCAGATATGCCCGATTTTAGGGCAATGATTTCTGGAAAAAAGATGTTTTAATTAGGAGTAACACCAATCCACACGAGATTCACCAATTCGCGAGAAGGTGGCAACAACTTATCACTTAGATAGTGTGATTTAACTCCGGCAAACCTTTTCTTATGGGGTTTACGCTTTGATAGGTATATGTATTAGCCTCAAAGTTTGAGACCACGAGCTCACATGTCTCACATGTCGTTTTATTTACTCAACTTTAAAAATGGATATTCATTTCATTGTGCTGTTTATATGTTTCCATGCTTTTTTTGTGTGCAATCAGGCTCGCGAGTCTTAGTGAGTTTGACGTCACTGCTCTGCATCATCTTCCTTGATGTACTAGGGTTCTTCCTCTTCTTATCTGGCTCTACCACCTCAGAAGGTCTTGGCCTTTCTAGCTTTCTATGCTCCGGACGGCATTCGGTACCCGGTCCTGCCGTGTGAAGATCACCGGACCGCCCCAAAACTTGGGTTAGATGATGTAAATTTAAAGTGCATCAATATCCCATCTTAAAAGACATAACTAAGTAACACTACTCGCATTGTACAGCAGTAAATTATTATTTTTAGCAAATTACACATAAACTTCAATATCCATCATGCTCAGGACTGACTATCTTGCTACAGAAATGACAGTTCAAAATCTCTCAAAGTTTTTAGCAATAAATGTATAATTAATAAAATGTTGGTGAATAACAATAAAAATAATAGTAGTAATAATAATACTATAAAGAATAAGATAGAAATAAAGAAATATTAAGGAGACATCAATTGATGTATTATTTATATAGACATTCGTTTAATTTAATCGTCGTCCTACAAGAATAGAATTAAAAAAAATAGATGTTTTTCTTGGGATAGACAGAAAATAGATGGATTGGGCGGCCCGGTGGTGATGCGACAGCGGCGCCGGTCTTCACACGGCAGGACCGGGGTTCAAGTCTCATCTGGGCCGTTCCCCCATAGTGAGGATTGACCAACCAACTATGCGGTATCAATTAGTCTAGTAAGCCAGAAATGGCAGGCATGACCTTAAGAGGTCGTTAGGCCATGAAAGAAGAAGAAGAAGAAGATGTTTTTCTTGAAAAAAAAATATTTAAAAAAAACATAATAAAACAGTTAAACAAATACAGAACTAAACTAAGCAACCCCAAAAAATCAATTACAACCTCAAAGCAAACCTACCGATGCAAAGAAAAACGTGCCATTTAACTCTTCACTTGCCATAAATTTATTCTGGAATCAGTTCACCATTGCATCCGGAGGAGGGGGGGGGGGGGACGGGGTGGAAAATCAGTGATGAAAAAAGCACACACACACAAACAACCCAAACACAGACACACACACAAACACAACAGCGGTCAAGCCGTGTGTTTTCTTCGCCAGCCTGCCTGCCGCAGGGAGCGTTGGGAATTTTACGTAGTAGCCAAACCGCAGCGGTGTTTGAGTGTAGCCGCAAAGTTTACCATCCTTCAGCCCCGGAGTCCCGGAGCCATTATTTTTCAATTTAGTTTTTCTATCTTGACCTTTTCTCGCCCATACACACACACACCCACAGAGAGAGAGAAACGCCAGCAATGGGGTACCGTTTTTCCCAAACCCACAGGATAAAATGCTGACATCGGCTCGGCAAATGTGGTAAAGTGGCAACTGCCTGCTATCGGGCCTTACACAGAGGAAACACACACACACACACCTAAAAAGAGAAAAGCCATCGGATGGCATACATTTTCACCAAAGTCCCTTTTCCCCAGGTTCCGGTGCCAAGAAACGCTGCAAAGCTTTTTAGAGCGCCCAACCCAACGACACTGTGCAATAAAAGTGCAACTTTTAAATTGAATTTGGAAACAGAATAAATAGCAAGTATCTTTCGTGGGGGTTTTTTCTGTTCCTGCTTTCCGTATTTTCGTTAGTTACGTTCTTACGCTGTTGGGTGGAAAGAAAAACACTTGCATCATCAGCAGCATTATAGTGTTTAGTTGATTGTTTTGTTGTTTAAAAATTTGTACTATATTCTCAATAATTTATAAATTCTGTTCAGGCTTAAGTATAGCATAAAGGAATCGTTGACGAAAGTAAACATTAATTAATTTGTTTCCACCATTTTCTCGATCAACATTTTTAGTACAACCCCAACAGGATTGCAATCGAAAAATGCAAGTTTTCCCCAACCCCTAGCATTGCATCGCCCCCGTTTGCAAGGGAAGACATTTTTAGCACTCAAGAGTGTCCAATTTAAATTTTGCCCGTAAGTAGGTACTTCCGGCAGGAAAATCTGCTTAAGTGAAATTACTTATTTTTCTTCCACCCTTTTTGTTTTCTTTCTCTCTTTTTCTCTTTCTCTCTCTCATTCTTTTGGCGCTTGGTTTCTGTCGTCGGGTTTGCCACCAAAGGCAGGATAAATTATTTCTTGTGGTGACTTTTGGTGAAACTTTTGAAATTGCTTTTGTACGGTGGGAACAACCAAATGGAGAAAGAATGGTGGCTTGAGCCTTTTTTTTGTGTGGTACCGATGAGACCGAAAACAAATGTCACACTAGCAACAAATGAGGTTGCACAAAACAAAATGGCATGTTTAAAAAAATAACTAGCGCGAAAATTTAAAGTGTCAACAGAGAGAATGTCGTTCTGGAGCTTCAAACTAGACATTGAAGAGTTTTCTAGGCAAAGTCAACTTGTAATGCTAATTGAATAATCCACTGGAAGAACTATTTGCCCGATTCGATAAAATTGATTTATTGCACTTTAAACGATTGAATAGCGCTCATTACGAGTGTCTTAATTAAAACGCTTCACACAATAAATACCTCCAGCGATTGAAGCGCGTCCGATGTCCGAACGAGCGTATAAATAATTATAGCATGCTTATGATGGACGGTTGCTTGCCCTTTTGCCATGCTAATTACTCACCCTTTCAACACGCTAAAGACCGGCCTGGGCAGAAAAGTGCAACGACATGCTGTAAATGGGTTTCCAATGATTGAAACCTCCGAAGCGCACCACGCAACTGTAACCTAAACGGTCATCCACACCCTCGTAAGGCCGTAGCGAGGCCCGGTTGGCACTGGGCGCCGTTAATCACCGTCGTCATGGTGCAATCGACATTTGAAGCTGTCATGTTAGGCTATCCTTTCCCCGGTGTGAATCCACACCACAAATAAGATACATTGTTATTGTGTAGTAAGGTAATTTGTTTGTAAACTTTGGGTATTGGCCGATGGATTTGTATGGGTTTGATTAAGGATTTTATTTGCGATCAATATTGTTACGATACATATTTTTCGCTATTTGTTCCTCTTTGTTTGTTTGATAAAAGTTATCTTTTTTACCAACTTATGATTTGCATCTATTATCGGTCTATCTGCATTTGTGTCTCTCTATTCTGCTTTTTCTTACTCCTGTTTTGCTTTCTCTCTGTTTATTTTTAATCCTCCTTAGATATAACAACGCATTAAAAAATTTCGCTTCATGAACACTGACGTTTGTAAGAAATGAATTTCAAATTCGTTGTAAAATATCTCAGTTGTAAAGCCTAATATTTAAGAAGTCTCTTTCCAGCTCTTCATCACTATTCACTATTCCATCACTAATCTACATCACTATTTTGAGTACAACGAACAAAAACAAGACGCTCTTTAAATCATTTGATAGAAGTCTTTAATTGGTATCACCAACGAACGAAAAAAGAGGTAAATACATGAGAGTACATACGACTTCAAGCTATAGTTCTTCATACATTCGTCTAAGTACATATTAAACAAATGGGGATACTAAGCCAATGAACTAATGATGGTGTTCAGCAACTCTGTTGGCTTGAAATTGTAATCATTTTTGGACTATTAACTCTGTCATGGTTAACCAGAAAACTTTCATATTCCAGGCAACCAGGCAACATGGATAGCCAGCAGTTTTGAAGGCTAAGAAACCTAACTCTGTGTTCAGAAGAGCACCGGATGACAATACGCGCGTAGTTTTAGTACAATTTAGGTCCGGCCGAGCGTACGATGACAATACGCAGCGTACGATGACAGCTGAACCCGTTTTTGGCACGAAAAACACATTCTTGATTCCAAATGCTAACAAAAACACTTGTTGACATTCATTTACATGATTTGTGATAAAAACAAACGAGAATGTATCAATATACGTTGTATTTATTCAATATTCATTTCAACTACTTGTCAAAACGATGTCAAATGAGCGTATTCTGTGTTTCGTGGCGTTCACACGATACCGCTCAGCGTAAACTCAAAATCCATATAAAAAAAGTCAGTTGTCATCGTACGCCGTACGAGCGTATTGTCATCCGGTGCTCGTCTGAACACAGAGTTAAAAACAACTGCCATAGCAAATTGTCAAATTATGGCTGCTATCTGACTACCATCCGTGAGTCTTTTATGTCACGATGGGCCACGTGCCGATGAAACATTTTTGCTACATGGGTACTCGAAGGATACTTTCAGGATCATGGCTGGTTTTTGTTTTTGTTTTCTTTTCAATCTTCATTCTACACATCTTGGCATACCCTTCATCTGTCATTTGCTTGCTAATCGGTGTTTGGATTGAGAACGGCAGAGTTGTTTTGTGCCACAGTCAATATAGCGCACGATCAAGTGGAATTTACTATGAAAACAATGAAAACAAGCAGAAGAGTTGTTGCCAGGGCAAAAAAGAAGCTAGCAGCTTTAAAAATGGAGTACGAACGTGAGCTCCTTCTAGAAAACGAAGCTTTGCGAGCGAGCCAGACGACGTATCAACTGTGCAGTAAGTGGCTAACGATCGGTACAAGATCTTCCCTTTTATTGTGTTATTGCCTGTTGTATGCAAACGTTGCAAACGTTAACTAATCGTCCTGAAGATACCTGCGTTTTTCTCATGAGATAAAGCATTTATTATACTATGCAAACAACAACAATAAAGCGTTTGGTATTGAAGTTTTCTATCCTTAGCGCTGCTATTTATGTTTATTACTATCATTAATCGATTGAATCATTTTACAGATGGATCCTACCACGAAGATAACGATGCACAATTGATGGAATATTCGTCAAATGTGGCCCACCCGAATGACACTGGCATTTATGTCAGCGATTTCGACGATACCATCCAGGATACAGACCAACGTTACAAACAACGTGGGGGTAGCTATTATAGATTAATTTAAATTGAAAACCAATTCATTACAATAACTTCTTTTGCGTTCCTTCTCCTGCTTTTAGCGAAAATATCTGATCCTTCGAAACCTTCGAATGGGAAATACACGTTACTTTCGTTGAGGGAAAGGTTTCCCCAGCTTACGATAAAATCTGTACGCTCTTCACAGCCAGATTTAACTCCTATCAACGAAAAATGCAACACAAACTTAGCGGTAAACAATCCAGTCTCTGCCGAAAGATGAAGAGGAGAGTATGCAACAAGCGAATATGACAGAGATAAGGCGAATAAAAAAGAGGACATTGTTAACGGCTAGCGTAAGAAGTACAGAAAATATGTCGATGATTCATGCGTAAATAGATAAAAAAAATATACCAAAATGACCGAACCATGCAATAGCTTGGAGTATAATTACACTACGAATCCGTTTTATTATTAAGGTAAAGTTTGCTTTTGGACCAGCAGCGGTGAAACTCACAATTGCTAAGCAATGCTAAGAGTGCCAGCTTAGACTGAAAAGAGCCAGACAGTCAAAGGTACCTAAACAGGTAATAACAATAATTTTGCTTTTAAAAAATGGGAAAACCCTTGCCATTTTTCATCAGGTACAATAAAGATTCTACAATGTCTCTTGAATATTAAAACATGATCTTTACTATTCAATACACATCTCAAATATCAATCTTTAGCTCATCATGTGTGCAATAACATATCATTAGAAATCGCTTTAAATGGGAATTCAAATTGGAACCGAGTCAATTATGAAAAGATTAAAATAATGTTGAGAGAAATTATTGTTTTAAAAGAGATCCTGGCGAAATAATGAAAATTATTTATAAAATGCAATTTTTAACGTTCAAAAATAGTTTTTTAACTTATCCTTAATAATGAATAACTTTAATTGAACAAAAACTAACCTTTAATTCGATGTGTACCACACGAGAGCTAACGAAGAAATAGAAACAGAAAAACACAAACCTTGTATCCAGACCTTTGATGATGCGAACCGGGTTCACAAAACCTTGTTATGGTAACAATATAAAATATTCTGTAGCAAATATAAATAAATGAATATTCTTATTCCATATTAAATAATTATGTTGACCTAAGACCTACTAAAACTTATTCCAATACTTAAAAAGATCAAGTTAAACTGGTTTTAGAGTCACTTTTCTTGAATGAATGTATGACAAAGTTATAATAATTGTGTATTCTTAAGTTGTATCTGTTATTAAACTATTTTCTTTTGAAAAATAGAATAAACAAGATGTTTACATGGTCCTCATGATAAATCGTTAATAAATGCCCTTCCTAAGTCCTACAATTCCCTTTTAACAACAGATTCCTCTTTGCATGAGGAAATTAAGACCATACCAAATGATCTTCGCCCGAAGGTAGTTCCGGGCATTTTCAGGAATAAGTATGGCCATGTAGACCAAATAAGCCAGTATTACACTGACGGATCATCCTCCGACAAGGGCACCGGCTTCGGTGTTTTTAGCGAGTTTCAAGACGCGTTTTTCAAATTGCGACAGCCATGCAGTGTTTACACCGCAGAGCTAGCCGCAATCTTTTACGCACTATGTTTGATAGCAGCGAGACCTTCGGATCAGTACTTCATTTTTACTGATAGCCTTAGCGCTAGCGAAGCACTGAGATCCCCAAAGGCCGTTAAGAGTCAGTATTTCCTGCTCATTGTGGAATCCCCGGCAATGAGAAGGCAGACTCACTGGCCAAAACAGGCACCAAAGAACCCGCATATTACGACAGACCGATCTCGGCCCATGAGTTCCTTCGTTTTCCGCAGCAACTTTTCCTGTCGCGCTGGCAGAGCATGTGGGAGGCGGATGATCTCGGGCGATTCCTTTTCATGATCTCTCCGAAAGTGTCCCTGCGGCCTTGGTTCGATGGGCTCTCTGTAGATCGGGCGTTCGTACGAATGATGTCTCGACTGATGTCGAATCATTTCGCTTTGAATGCTCATCTACAGCGTATAACTATGGCTCAAACGAAAGCGTGTGGCTGCGGTGACGGATTCCACGATGTGGATCACCTTCTGTGGTCCTGCGTGGAGTACGAAACCGCTAGACCCTCCTTGATGGGCGCAGTTCAGCGCATCGGCAGACAAACGGGTATAGAAATCAGAGAAGTGCTGGCGACGAGGGATCTTCCCTACATGAGGCTCATCTTCCGATTCGCCAGAGACAACGGTCTTATCCTGTGATTCCACATCCCCATTATCCTACCATTCCTTATTCCATCCTGTTATATGTTGTGTTGTCTGTGTCTTACGTGTTTTTTGTGTTTTTTTTGTAGAAGATACGGGTGATCGGTTGACATGGCAATACCATTCGCACGCAACGTCAACACTGCTGTACAAAGGAGGCAGGCTTGTTTGGCTGTAACAGTGCTCTCCATACCAGTCCAGCGGTGACACGACGAGTTTGGCCGTGTTGGTTTTGGGTTCGAGAGTGGTCGGTGGGGTAAGTCTCGAGAGTAGTGGAGTTACCTTTGCTGCTGCGGGAGGAGACTCGCCGACCATTTTTGTGTCTGACGCTGGCATGGTCGAGCTGAGACTGTCTCTGCTAAACTGCTTGGCGAGCACTAGACGCAGCCAAACGATTGTCTGTCCTGTCTGTCTTTATTCTCTATGTTTATTTTGTTCTAGTCCATGATCTGCAACTAGGACCACTGGACGAAGACCAATGCCGTACCACGGAAGCAATAGAACCAACCCACCAACATCGAACAATAGTAACAGAGAACCGGACTTTACTCGCACACGAGACGAGATATTCTAGACACATAAGAAGCAGAGTGTACCCATAATTGATTCTAAAACTGTAGATTTTTTCATGATACAAATAAAAGCAAACTAATTTACATTACTAGCATCAGAGGATCATCCAAAATTTTGTAAAAATAAAAGCACAACAATTCTTTGTTATAAAAAAACGACATAACGAGCCTTAAATCGAGAACAATTGCTGTAATATTTAGATTCGAATTTCCCCAAGCGCATATTTTTGTGGCAAATATAGCTTGCCGTCGCTCTAAATCATATGGTTGCAATATTACAAAATTCATCTGTTTCATGCTTGATCGAAAAAAAAAGTGAGTCATATGACGCAAACATGTTTCACCCGTTCTTGAGCTCCGGATCAACAGATAGAGATCAACAAAAAATGCCCTATCAAGCTACATCGCACCCTTTGTGACTTAATACGGTATGCCTTTCTGTAGCTTGCAGTAAACCGCGAAAAAGCAAAGTCCGATATCGGTGGGCCCATTCGTTCTGCAATGCGCGAGGTCGCTAAAACATCTGTGATCATTTGCGATCGGCCGGCGAGCACGCTTTTCCTGTTGCTTATGCGCGCTTCTTTTGCATTAAAAGAAGAGAATCAAGTTTCACGCGCTGCGAAACCATCAAAGATGTCCGTAGAACGTGGCTGGTGTGGTTGGAGTACCGCTGGAGCTTAAACTTCTTACCCACCGGGCCTTTTCCAGCTGTGAGAGTTGAAGTTTGTAGTTGGTTTGGAGGAACTACCACCCACCGGCTCACTGACTGCAGAAGGTCTCTCGTGATAGTTTTGTGACCCTTCCCAGGTTTTCCTGCCGACCCCCAAGATGTGCTCCGTTTACGCTTGCACCGAGTACTTTCGGAACGAATTTGGAATAGATCTTCGCCAATCCACATTCCACCGTGTGCGACTTCTGCGGGCGGTTTGGGTTTTCCAAAGCTGGAATGTTGGAACCTCCGACCACGCGAAGCTGTCGACCACCATTGAGCTAGGTTGCCCGTGGGCTCACGCGAACTTCACCGTGGCTGGAGCAAAACGCAAAGTTTCAAGTTGTAATTTAGATACAAATCTTGATATCAGCAAAACCTGGAGGTTGTTGCAAACCGAAAGAGAGCCACAGCTAGCCAGCACGCTTGCTTGCTTGCTGTCGGGCAACAAACAGTGCAAATCCCCAAGCCCGGCATTTGCATCGCTGCCTTCGGTCAACGAATCCGGGTTCCATTTCGAACTCGCGACAAACTCCCGTTCGGAGCGCGGGATGCTGTGGCGCTATTACATATTTCCTCGTTTCCCTGTTTTCGTGGGTTAAAAGCATTGAAATGTCAGCTGGACGCACCCCGAGATGCACTCCGACGCTTTATCTGCATCTTGTGCCAAGGTCCAGCAACTGGTAGCGCACCCGGGAACGTGCTACAGATAGAGATGTTGTGTAGATCTTAGGGAACGGAAAACTACCGGGGGCGGAAAAGCGCAAACCACCCCCCGAATGAGCCAATTGTCGATTTATTTATTTTTTCTGCAAAAGACCAACGCTTCCTTTTCGGTGCATTCAGCAGCAACTAAGTTTCTTTTTTTTTTTCGTTTGTAAAATCCGCGAACGAGCGCCATGCTTTTGCTTTAAAGCGTATCAACGAAACCGCTGCGTACACGTGGTGGGATGTCATTTCGTGGGGCCATACATTTAAATGGAATCACTGGCGGGTACGTACATACGTATGTTGGTGGTTGTTTTGCTGGAAGTCTGGTCTAGATTTCGGATCGCTGTCTAGGAAGATGTCGGTATCATATATTTTAATCTAGAAATCTTTCGAGAATTGTATTTGAATTTATGATCACCGTTGGGCGTTGGGGCGGGTGAAACAATACGATGCATAAGAAATTTTACAGTTGGTGACGAACATTGCGCCACGCATTTTTAAATGCTTATTTATTTATTCAAATGGTACACCCTGGCCGTATTGCTTATGAACATTAAACAGCTTCACATTAAACAAAATAACACGAACGCTTATATTTTTTCACTAAAGATATGTTTTGATTAAACTCAGTAACTCAGTTTAGAGAATAAAATATCTCCGGATGGAACTACTAAGCTGTTTAACAGGCACAAGGCTCTGAGTAACAATAATGTGTGGTTTATATACACGAGATCACAGTGCTTGGTTTCTAGTGGCTTAAGAAACTATCTCAAGTTAGTTCTTTGATTGAGATCTTATAACCTTTTTTAATTTAGCGGAACATATATATAAAACCTGATTACTCTGGGTATATAAATATTGGTGGTCAGAGTCTTGTAGTCCTTAGAACCTCGTCAATCAAGAAGCTCTTTCATGACGGTCAAACACCATCACATTTATGCAAAAACCATGATAGACTTTTAAGACAAAAATTGACGGAAGTTTTAAACAATTAAATATCCTTTTGTATTGTCCATTTCCTTAAATTTCGAATTAAAACATTTACAATTACATTTACAAAGATTTTAATGCAGGCCCCATCGTTCCAAATGAATAAAAAACATTAAACGGAGGAGAAAATGTCAATTTATCCTACAAACGTCAAGGTAAATTAGCCTAATTAATCCGGCCAGACCGTTTTTGTTGAATAAAAAAATAAATCAATTTACATAATAAAAATTCAATAGTAAATAAATTTTAAGACTCAAAGACGATCCGAAATTTTCTGTAACA
This sequence comes from Anopheles maculatus, assembly GCA_002091835.1. Classification (NCBI taxonomy): domain Eukaryota; kingdom Metazoa; phylum Arthropoda; class Insecta; order Diptera; family Culicidae; genus Anopheles; species Anopheles maculatus. The sequence goes on from KZ061807.1 coordinate 37,550, forward strand.
AATAAATTTTACTGTCACTGACGCACATTGCGGAGGGAATGAGAGTAGACTTTTTTTAAATAGTTGTTTTGCTTTACCTGTATTTGTTTACAAAGACAAATATTAAATGAACATCATAAAACTAGGCAGCAAGTAAAATTTTAGGCTTAATTTGAAAATAATATATACAGAACAATTATTGTGCATTTTGAAACTCTGAAGATGATTAAGAGCTGGTTAAAGGCTCCTTTAGCCTATAAGCTGTCAATCTATTTCTTAAAAAAAAATGAAAAATAATGATAATTACCCAATTACGTTATTTTCCTACAAGAGTTGTATTATTAGTTATTTTACTTTACTGATCATTGAAAAAACATAACATTGATTTGTAGATTGAAAGTAACAAACAATTAAGGTAAACACATAGAATTTTAAAATTAGCATTTTAAAATAAAAAATGCAGACAAATGTGCTGTTTGAAACTTGGAAGCTGATTAGGAGCTGGTTAAAGGTTCTTTTAGCTTTAAAGCTGTCAATCTATTTCATACGAGGACCTAGATTCTTTAAAAAACAATCACCAAATAATCGTTACAAAATCCATTGACATTATTGTTCTTCCCATTACATTATTAGATTTATAAATTGAAAAAGAAATAATTGTTCATAAAATAGATTAACAGAACAATTAGCTTAAAAAGTTATGATACAATTATTATCTTATTCATAAACGTTCAAATTGTCTAGAAAAAGTCCAAAATCTAGACTGAAGACTGGTACTGATGAACGAAATCAAAAAAATCGTAATATGGAATGAAAGTTGTACCAAACAGTACGGAAACATTTTTGTCACAACAAATTTAAAACACGCCCTAACCTATTTTGCCAAGATCTGTACCTCGAACTGGACACGCAAAGCCTTACGGAACCGAATGTGGCGCGCCGCCATCGCATTTCTTATTCGCGATTCGGTTCGTCCATGCTCGCTTCCAACCCATTCCACCCAGTGCACGGAAAACATTCGTTTAGATGCTTCTGCAGTTGCCCAATGGTTATTAAGCTGCTGGAAAACACATACTGTTTCAATAAATCAGCTGCCCGATGCTAGTAGCAACTGTCTGCCGCGAAAGAACATCACGCGACGTGTACCGTGGCACCGATGGGGGGTCAAAGCATATGCGCCCAGGCGCGATTCTCCCAGGTCTTCGCGTCTTAACCATGGTCAGTAGTCCGAACATGACGACATACATGGGTTCCCTCCGGTGTGTGTGTGTGTGTATGCTTGTGTACTTTTTGCACATCCGACATGGAAAGCGTGCAGCTCGCCGTATCGCCAACTAATCTGTATGTTGAGCAGATAAACTGGGAGTTACCTTTAAACTGTTCGAGCCGGTGCCGGTCTGAGTGAAGGTAATTGGTGACCATGTGGAGACATTAAAGAGAGGTTAGGGTGTACTTTAGTATTTTATTAAATTTTATCTTTAAATTTTAAGTTTTTTGAGTTATCTTTTGTATTAGCAAAAACATTAAATAGCCTATGTTTATTTACTAGTCAAACTGTTTGCTACAAAATATTTCTATTTTCAATTTAATTCAATATGGCTATTCCCATTAGGACACGTTACGAGAAACACACTCTAACCACTGTTTACGCATTTTCGGCTATTAAAGTTTTGCGACAAACATATTATTCGCACTATTCCAACCCGACATGGTAAGTATCCCCTGCAGCGATTAAAGTTTATTGGCAGTGTAATCATGTCGCGACGCAGCAAAGACCCAGCGAAGGCAGACGCGCCAATCCTTCCACCAAAACAAATAGCCACCATTTAAGATGCTATAAAGCAGACGGAATCTATGTCGGGTTTAAACTCTACCGCTAGTAAAACAAGTCCCAAGAATCAACGCGATGACGATGGGCGGTGGCTAGAAGCAATGTCAGAACCTTGTTACGTTGGCAGTAGATTTTATCGACGGGTTTTTGACGCTTGATATACGCGTCCAACCAATCCGAACCCAGCCCACGAAGCTTTACGATGTTACTCGCGTAGCATCAAAAACTTCGGAGCGGAACATTTTTATGCTCCAATAAACAACCCACCCGTTGTTGCAAGTGTGTTCATGAGTTCCGCAACTACTATCAACTCTTGCCGGGTGGGTTTCTTTTCTTTTTGACAACTAATTAGAAGACACTGATCGGGCTAAATGTAATGACTGCAGCAGTGATTGCTGGCGTGTTTCATAAAACTCGAACTTAATGATCAATGCTTAAAGCGTCGTCGAGAGTTAAGAAACAGTGGAAAGTGTCACTTATTAACTAGCAATCGGGGAAATGTAATCGATTTGTAATCCCATTCCAGTGAGCGGATGGTGCTGACAGACGGTAACGAATCGTAAAGTTGCGAGATTTTTTTTTTCCAACGAAACTCAACCGTAGTGCGTTAGAGGATGAGTGGATACTGGCGTCAGAATCAATTAAATCTCGATTAATTCCAGCTACTTACGCTTCAACGATAAGGAATGGTTTATAGTGAGTTTATTTCGCAGAATGTTGGCATGTTAACTGACATGGCGAGTGATCTTTACTCATGTCATGAACACGATCTAAGGATTCTCTGATTTGGGGACCTCACTATAAACAGACTTTTCTTAAAACAATTTATGTACAAACATTTTTTCCCCAATTTTGTGCAATGTGGAGAATTAAAGATAGCTGAAACACCTGGATAACCTGAAGAAAGGTAAAGTTTATATCCTCCAAAAGGGGTGAGAATGCCATAAATTTGTTTGTTTTGGTTCGTAATTTGTATTTTCCATACTCAAAGATAATTGATGATTTGGGAATCTATTCTCTTCTTGCAGTGATCTCATTGAATTCCCATTTTCTCATCCACACACTGAAACATTTGGCAGAGACATCACTAGGAACACGTTTACTCCTTATGAGATAGAGTCTTCCTAATTAATTTTCGGACGACTATCTGAAGTAGACATAAGTTCATGCTGTTTCGAAATCAGTTGACGTCACTAACTTTAATACTTGTTGTTCAATCTGGCAACACTATAACTTTGAAGTGTCATCATTTAGTTTACTTTCCACTACTTGTCTTTCAGTAACCATGCGCTGTATGAACGAACGTGTCAAAAATGAATTGCATGGTTTAAAAATGACAACCATGTGTTTTGGAAGACGAATAACTTACTGGAGAGGCTTAAAAGTTTGAAGATCCAGTAGTTGACACAATGCTTGATCAAGATCTATCGCAAACCTGCAAGCGGAAGCGAAAGTAGGTTCATTACGATAATTCAAAATGCTACACATGGATGCCCCGGCCATACGTCATTAGCCGAATACGATAGCTAAATTGTGGCGAAAGTTCACAGTTTGAAGATCATGTTGTGTATTTTGTGGGATGAGCTGTATGTGGTGTATTATGAGTTGCTACAGTCATACGAAACGCAAACAGAGGAGATCTACAGGCGACAATTGATGACGAAGAAAGTTGAAAAAAGGATCGATGCATAGATAGCGATCAGAAACCTAGTCTTTTTTCGTGATCAATAAACCAATTTACGAATTAAATTCCCAAAAACATGGGGAAGAATAGTAATAAGCGATGGAAACTGATTTGAATACATCATCTGTTTTAGATAATACAGTCTTTGTCATTTTTGACAGTACAACTATTGACAGAATGCTTCAAATTGTAACTTTAAGGCACCAATTTTTGGCACTTTGTCATCCAATTATAGGGCATTGAAAAAAATTGCCTATGAAGTTTTAGAATATAGATCTCTTCTCAAGCGGTGGCTAGACTAAAGTTGAGGCAAGCGCGATCAATGCGCGAACGCTTCATTTTTCCTGCAATGCAGGATCGAGGCGCGAAGTCAGGAGCGCGACATTTGACAGTTCGCTCATAAAAAAAAATAGATCGCGCTTGCCTCAACTTTAGTCTAGCCACCGCTTCAGAGAAAGATAACATAACAGAAAGATTCAATGGCAAAAAAAAACAAATTTAAATTAATTTTTAACATTCAACAATCACGAATTTAAAACAATTCAATTGCAATAGTTTCTGAATACAAAATTATTTTTGACCCTTATTTTTTGTCTCTGAATTGAAACAGAACGCATTCAAACTAATTTGATCCACAATCAAATCTTAAGGGGTAAAAATATGTGCTTTCGCAAAAAGAATCTGTCAACAGCTAGTGATTTTAAGTTGTATGCGCTCCGTCAATACTTGGTGAGGTAAAGGTAACCAGAATACCAGAATATTCTTCCAAAAATATACCGCACGAACTTATTTATAGTCCTGATGTTTTTGAGGAACTATGAGACATTACTAATTTTCAACAATTCGAAGTTATCGAAGGTTTATTCTGATATCTTCTTTCTGCTTACTATTCGGTTGAGTATGTCAAAACCTCATAAGGGTAAATGTGAATTGACGGAATTCATATCCAATAATCGATTCTCTTCAATGAGCTACTTAGGTACTTTTTGCTTTTTAACGCCCTTGCAAATATTTCAGGAGATCTGCAAATTCATGAAATATACAGTGTAGCATTATTAGTCTTATCTTATATGCTGTTTAGAACACAAAAAGGTTCTTGCAGGAATCCGAAAAGTTGCCTGCTTTTGAAAATGTCGGAGACGTGAACTGGAATGTGTCACAGTTTCTATGGTCGTACTAAGAGCCAACTTCATTTTACAGTCTTTGGTTGATCGATTATCAGTCACTAAGGTGTAGGTAAAGCAGCTTTATCTTGGGTAACAACATTTGGAAGGATTTAGATCAATACAACATCTATTGCATCTATAGAGAGGTGCTTCTTGTAAATCCTTTTCCACAGTAAGACAGCTTACGGATGTGGGTTAAGATATAGAAAATATATCTTGAATTTTAAGTCAGCACAATTTGTTATTTATATGCACTTTTTTCATGAACTCGCTTTGGAATTTAAATTCACGAACTATCCACATGCTCAACATTCAATAACACCAGTTGCTTCGAGGTAATTAGTCGTTTCGCCTTTCAACGCACCATTACTCAAACAACTTAAAAAGCAGCCTCCGTAACATCGTACTTCAAAGTGACTACAAGAAACGCATTTCAATTTGTTGCACTCTTGCTCTTTTACATACAAAACTAAACGGAGGTAAAAGAGAATGTTTAACTATCGACTGAAAGCCCAACAGCAGCAGCAGTAAACACAAGACCACAATATTTATTATCCCAGCACACAAGCAAAAAAAAAAAACATAAAATAACACTAACTCGTACGAGACCCTAACCCGTTTATCGTTTACGGACCACTCACTGACAACCCGATCCTGTCCGCGCAAGATGTCCAGCATTTTATTAACTTTTTTAACGTGTCTTCAGCCACGTTCCCGTCGGGGGCGCGTGTAGGCCCCCGTGTGTCCGATGATTTACGGTGTCTCACTAATCTCCCGATCACCGGTGCCGGTAATTATTACCGATCAGATTTTGGTGCTTAATGTTTATCGCCTGCTTTCACTCATTCACTCACTCGTGGTGCCCCCAACAGTCGCAAGGTGCGTGCGTGTGTGTGAACGATTTTGTCACAATTTAGCTTATCATCCAATTAAAAATAAATGTCTTTTCTGCTTTAAAACAAACCATTCGGGGTGAGACTTTGGGCACGGCTCGGGTCTATGCCTATGAACGATAGACAAATGTGATGCTCGTGACATGTTGAAGCATGGCGTTATCGATTATTGCTTGGGTTTTGTCGAATTCTGTTCTGTCTGCCTGTTTTTGTACGCGTTTGTCATGGAAGGTGAGAGACTTGAAGGATCAGAACGCGATAGTCTGTTTTTACTGTCGATGTATGGAAAGTAGATGGAAAGCGAGAATGAAGCTGAAATTTAACAGAGTCACGAAGTCACGCTGCTAGGCTTGAAACAATTTAAATTGGTTTGGTAGTTTATGATGATGCACAGGTGATAGACGTGCTGTTTCATTCCGGGAATCAATTAATGATTAGAAATTTCGTTTTAATTGAAATATCAACGCAATCAGTGCATCCTGAAAACGATGGTTCTGGGGATGAACAGTCGGATAAATGTCATTCGTTTGGATTTAATAAACAAATTTATACAAAGGCTCCTTATTCAAAGGAATCCATATTTAGAATATTTCCAAAAATTTACATTGATTGGTACAGTAGCTATTAATTCCAGTAACAAGTATGTATCTGCAAAAAACATTAGACAATGTAAAGAAGATCGGAGTTTGGTTGGATTTCACCAGCACTAACCATATCGACACCCTGGTCATCAAGGCTCGGAAAATGCGTAAAGTGTTGTAAAATGATCCTCTGTAACTCTAGGCTCTATTCTGCTGTAGTACGGTAGTCGCCGTCACCGCTATGGTCCACATTGACCGTGTCTAGAGAGTGCAGAAGCCTTTAACCAGGTTGTGTTGTCGGACATCAGGTCCTCTGCAATTCTTTGTTAAGAGGAAAGTGTTAGTTGTTTGGCTTGTAATCCCTTAAAAATCACTTATCGGTTTTCCATCCCTCCTTCGTTGCTTCTCTCCTCCTCGCTTCTCACAATCTTCAGTAGTCGATTTCATTCTTGGTACCTTCTCATGTTCTTGTTTTCGTCTACTCTCCCAAAACTAAGGTTATATACAGTACACTCAGGAAGTTTAATTCATCATGAATGACTCAGAGCATTAGTATGATTTATGCTATATAGTGTTGTGTCGTGAACGAAAGAGCTACCTTAATCGCTCCGCTCTCGTTACTGAGCGCGCACAGTGCGCTCCTTATAACATATCAGGTAGCTCCGCACTGTGCGAAAAGCTACGAAGAGCGCGATGTGCGATGAGCGAAAAGCGCTCCGAAGAGCGCAATGTGCGGTGTGCGAAAAGCGCACCGAAGAGCGCGATGTGCGATGAGCGGAAAGCTCTTTCCGAAGAGCGCGATGTGCGATGTGAGAAAGCGCTCCGAAGAGCGCAATGTGCAGTGCGCGAAAAGCTCTCATAAGAGCGCGATGCACGGTGTGCGAATAGCGCTGGAAGTTGCCTGTCGAGCTATGTATATCTAATAGCGATATACATAGCTCGACAGGCTCCTTCCATCTTATCTAATAGCGATATACATAGCTCGACAGGCTCATTCTAGAACTATTCGCACACCGCGCATCGCGATCTTCTGAGCGCTTTTTGAGCACTGCACATCGCGCTCTTCGGAGCGCTTTTCACACATCGCACATCGCGCTCTTCGGAGCCCTTTTTGCACATCACGCTCTTCGCACATCGTGCTCTTCGCAGCGCAATGCGCACTGTGCGGAGCTACCTCTCACTCATCGCTCACCGAGGTGAGCGAGAAAAACGCTCTGCTCTTTGAAAAGAGCTACTTGACCCAACACTAATTCTATATTGATAGCAAAAAATTGATAACAGTAACGGACAAACAATAAGACCACCCCATAAGAAAACCATGTTTGTAACTACTGCTTTTTAAAATCATATTAGGTGAATGAAATAGAACATGCAGGGAGTGAAATAATTGAATCATTACGTTGGAATCAACTGTTACAATAAAACACTGCATCGAATCTCTTCCTGATCGTTCCTCTGTACAGTGACATCGACATTAAAAATGGGATCAAGACTGTCTGGGATTGTTTGACATTGTTTCCGTACTTTCATCTCATTCCGTCAAGAATAGTCAAATATTCTATTTTACACTAGAACGGCCAGAATTGGGTAAATGATAGTTCGATCAGAACAGTCAAAGCTACTCATTTTTGCAGATGTTTTTGGTTAATTCTATCTTATTGATTTATTTCATTTTGATGAATTAATGCATAATGGACATTCTGTGCCTTATTTTCAATCTACAACAGTACTGTTCATGATTGTGGTGTAATTTAAAGTCTCATCACACAAGAAGAAATCAACATTTTTGAAATGATCCCAACTTTTCCCCTCTTCCTCTAAAATTATCGTTTTTTAACCAATCATTAGTTAACAATTTAAGGTACAGTTTAAGTTTATAAACACCATAATCAAAAGGGTATCAATCTAGCGAAATCTGTACAAAAAGCTTAGTACTAGCATGTTTTCATACTAAACGACCATTAAAACGTAGTTCAAGATCGAAAATATGTTGTAATATTTGGATATTTTTTAAAAGTTGTAAGCTTTCAAGGTATTAAGATTTTTTTTTTATTTTGTGGAAATAAATAGCACAAAATTAAAGAATATCACTGTTTCGGATTGCAAAAAGTGTAGAAAACGAAATAGATCTATCAGTAAGCATTCCAAATATACACCCTGACGAGAAAATGATCATTTATTTTGACTCGTTCAGTAGAAATAAAAAAAAAACAAATGTTATTTACAATACCAAGAACGCTAAAGGTATTCAAAATATACCGTTTCAGAGATAAATATTTACCATGCTTAACTAATGCTCAATCGACTGCCTGTCGAGGCAGCGGGAAGGACAGGAAGGCCTCACATAGAGCTCCAGAAAACGCTCGAGTCATGGACTATGATAAAGACTCTCGCTTGAATCTGGACATCGCATACGAATTATGGAACACTTGGCAACGAATCGTCCAATTACACCCGGGATATGGTGTCCGATACAGACCCCAGCTATGAACAGACCCTCGAATTAGGATGACGGAATACTTTGCATCGTAACAACCGAGCACACCCGGGATAAAGTGCTCTTTCACGGTTTGGAGGAGGAATTGTCTCCCAACCAATGTGAATTAGTTTAAAAAGTTTTTGTAATTGAGAATAAGTCCTTATTTGTAATTTACAATAAGCAATACGCCCAGGCCGTTCTAATTGAATAAAAAAAACTAATGCTCAATGTCCTTTATTTTAAAAAATATTGCAATTTAAAATTTTAAAGCCAGCCATTATAAGTGGTGTGTCGTTTTAGTGTTAATACAATCCACGATGATTGGGATTGCTTTTAGTGCTCTAAACACGTACAAAAATTTAATGATTCTGCAATTGGTTGCTATGAAGGCATTTTTTGTTACAAAGCATAGCTTAAATGATATTGAAATGATTCATATTTACAGGTGATGTAATAGATCACGTAAAATAAAAGAATATATTCAAAACAAACTAAAATATAAACTCTAATCCATCACATTCAATTTCATCGAAATGAACAACATTTCAAAAAACACTTTCGTCAATAATCCGTTTCCAACCATTTGCCACCTAAAGGTGGTTCATAAAAGTAGTGAAATTGCTTTCCATCAAATGCATGCAAACGAACAGAGCTTGTCCGTAATATTCCTCGCCATCAAATACTAATTTCACGAATCGTTTTCGTAACATCAAAAGGATTCTGTTAATCACACGCACACCAATACACTCTCACAGAATCGTACGGAAATGGATTCCGCATTTTGCAAACAAATTTCCAGCAACAACTCCATTTCATCCCCTTAATCGGATTAGACAGTGAAGGATAAGCTAACGCAGCAGCCCGTTGATGGAATTTCCCTCCAGGAGTCTAATGAACTGTTGGGTGCGCGCTTGTTTGCAGTTTGAAGAAACTGTCAATCGAACTTGATTGAAGTATTCCCCGGTATGCCGATCGGCTAATAGTGGGGTTCGATTGAATTTGCTTCAGAATCTTTGCTCGCGGACGCCACATAATGTGGTTCGATAATTAAATTCGGTCCCATGCCAGCTGCAACAGGTGAACAACAGTCGCACATTAAGTTGCATTGCATACGGCGCGACATGTTCGGATACCCCTGAAGGTAGTCAAGGACCAACCGTCTCTTCTACTGCTGGGTACGATGTGCGCATTTGGCGATGGTGTAACATAACTTCGCGACTAAAACCGCGTCGAAATTGATGCTCTGCGTAGGTTGTTCCAGAGAAATGGCACCAGACAGAGAGAGAGAGAGTGAGAGAGAGCGAGAATTTCTCCAACTACGACTTAGTCGCCTACAGCCGGCGTCTAATTTAAAGTGCAATAAAGTACTGCGTGTAAACAGTGCCCGAATCACACAGCCACATCCACCCAGACGCATTTCGCACCCGTAGTATTTTAATTAAAAATCGAAACAAAACGAACCCCGAATGGGAACCCGCGGGCGATGCTTTAATTATTATGATCGGTCCTATTCCGGACAGGTCCAAAGGGTTCTCGCCACTTTTGCTGCCGTACCGTACGCAACGCAACTACATCGTGCTCTGTTTTTCTAGCAACCCACCACTGCAGCAGGAGTGAGATTCGGTTGTCCTCCCAAAACCCGTCCCAGAATCACATGAGGTACACGTGAACTTCGCTCATCGACAGCCGTGTGTGTGCGCGACAGTGCAACGGGAATGGGAAATGCTGCAGTGGATGCAATCCGTGGATACAATTACAATATGCCTCCGGGTAATGATCATTAAAATCGAAATAGAATGCAATTAAATACACCAGCGTGGCTCGTGATAATAGCACATTTGCACACGAGCGTGCAGAAAATGGCGAAACGAGCCGCCAAGCTTACAGGGGCGGGTGTTTGGTGCGCTTTTTATGGTTTTAGCGTTTTACGGGAGGGTTCGAGGGCCGTACATTAAAGGAAAGATGTTTGAGAGGATTGTTTTAGGTATGAAGAAGCGGTGGAGATTTTTGTTGTTGTTCAATTGTTATCAAAAGATAAAATAATATTCCTGAAACCATTTAATTTCCCATGGATTCTAAGCAAATAATATATCGTTTGGTAGTTTCTAAAAACATATTGTCAATCGTAGTTAAGTTTACGGAGATCCCAGATGCCATGATGTCATCTGCAGTAGCTGAATTGTCTGGTGTTATGCTGATGACGTGATCAGCCTACCAAAAATACACGAGAACAATGGGTGATTTTGTCTTTAGCCATCATAAGTATTAAAGTAAATCTCAGAAATACCGAACATAAGACCCTTAAATCCATTAGATCTTGGCCGCAAAGGAATGTTGATTAAATCGACTAGCGGGAATTCTCTGTTAGATTTCCAGTACACATTTTTGTACTTTAATAGTTTATTCCTCTCAAATAGCTGAAACTGCTAATGGCAAATTTGATTATACTTGTACAGTAACTATTTCCAAACTCTCATGATGAATTTTGTCATTCGCTAATAAGTGGTAAACTAATACGTGATATTAATAATTTAAGTCTGGCAAAAAACAGTGCTTTGCAATCAACTTCTCAAAGCAAGTCGGATACTCTCAAGAATATTCCCGTCGAGAGTATTCTTAGCTATAAAGCGAACAAAGTCGAGGAAACTCAAGGTTACCGAAAGTTTACCAAGAATATTTCCTGGAGTCGGAGCTGGATGTGTATAGAACATATGAACGTCGTTTCTCTGTCGCATAGACGAACTAGATCTCTTGCAAACTTTCTAAATTCTGAGACATGTAGTCTGCACTGACACATGTTCGAAAAGGTTCAAATTTTAACTGAATCGCTAGGAGTCACCAAGATGGTGTAATTTAAGCCTGTTAGACTGTTTAACAAGGTATGTTACGTTTCCCAGGACTAAGTTCATTAGCTATAAACCACTGATGCTCTTATTGTCACCATTTCACAAGGCATGAACGAGATTCAAATCTATTTATGTTTCAGAGTCATGGAATGTTGGATGTCTCGGAAGCACGTCACAAAGTAAAGCTGAAGATACCAATCAATATTTCGCATTTAGTTTCATTTACAGAGTTTTAAATATGATAAATGCTTTATTGTTATTATGTTACATTTATTTGAACTATTCTTCTTCTTATTTCTTGGCCTAACGACCTCCCTAAGGCCATGCCGGCCATTTTTGGCTTACTAGACTTATTGTTACCTCACTATAATAGTGAACTATTCATGTTGTTCCACTATTCAAGTTGAAATAATCCAACTACAAACACATGCACAGGGTTTAGATCTTTGTAATCGAGCTTTTGAATCACAATGTGAAATTTTTCTTAAATTTTAAACGTATCGTAGAATATAGCACGACCATTGTGGAATTGTGCAACCATATAATGGAGTCTTGCATGCACTGGGGTGAAAATTGCAAAATGGCTATGTAATTTTGCAATAAACTGGACAGTAAATTCCTCAGCTGATCTGCAAAGATTCACAGCAGAATTGATGATTTCTCTCTTTATTGAATGTAAAGTTTTACATGGAGCTTGCAATGTATTCCTCTAACCATTTGAAACATTCCACTCAGAGTGTTTTATAAGGAAATGTGAGATAGATCCGTCCTCTGAAAGTTATAAAGTATCTCTCGATTTTATGGGCGATTTATACAGGTTTAGTGGTTGAAACGAGTAGGAAATAATACTCAACTACTCAAAAGTTTAATATTATTGTAAAAGTTTTATCTTTTATCCATGATGTAGACAATTTTTTGGAGTAACTTGTGTAAGCAAATCAACGTTAATGCCAGTAAAAGACATGCCAAAAGAATAATCAGAAAATATAGAAGAAATTAAATAATAGCAAAACTCCTGATCTGACCAGTTTAAATGCTTTTGGTCGGTTTTCTAATTTATTTCCGCAAATGGCACTCTTTTCAGCCTCTTTTCTTCATCGCTGTTTGATCACATATTTGGCGAGTAGAGATGTCAAAATTATCCACAAAGTGGAAAATTTGTTCGTTTACTAGGTGTCTGAAGTTGCGTTTGAAGCACTGAAGCTCTACATAATGTTGTGACCATAGCCAGTGTATGCCACAGTTGTGAATAGTCAGAGGTGGCTGAATGCGCAAATAATCAACTGAAACATCCAACAGTTATTCGAAGTAAAATTTTACTCAACCTGCTAAAATAGTTCATCAAACAAACATATTTCCCCGAACTCCTGTCATAACTATCGTGCCATAGGAACGCTCGAACATTTCACAAACCACGAAACAACTATCCGACCCCATCATGACCAATGTCCACAGTAACCACAACGTTCCCGGTCGGTCATCCGTTTGATGCCATTGTCGAGCGTCGCGTTTTCGCCATTTCACCGGAAATAACATCCAAATCCACAATGGGCCATAAATGTTGATTAAAATTGAATGCCCGTTGTGCACCCGGCAGTGCAGCGCCCTTTTGCTTACGCTTGCCGTTCCCGGATGCATTTTCCCTATAGCTTCTTTACACGTTTAAAATTTATGCTAGCGCTGGCTTTAAGCGGTTTATTGGTGCTGATTCCATTCCCCGGCATCAGTGTTTGAAATTAGTTCATAATTTGTGTTCGGTATAAGTTGTACAAGCATTCCGATACAACACACCGAAACGTATCATAATCGACGGCAAGAAATTCCAACATGGAGCGCTGGATAAAATTTGCCGAACAACACAACCAGGCCTAGTGGGACGGGAAAATTGGCTCAACAATACTCGGTGCTGGTGATGCCGAGTCAGCAGCATTCACAGTGCCTCAAATCTCGGGACCGTTCGACCCCACAAAAGCTGGACTCAGGGAAAGCTATCACGCATAATGTGTCTGTGTCTGCCAAAGGAAATCAGTTTCATCGGTGCTGACGATGTTCGGGCCCTCGTACCCAGACACACACACACACACACACCTGTCACCCGATGGCCTCCTCTAGGTCTTCCTCTAATATGTCTTCCATGACGCGTCCTGACACCTCGGGGACTCGGGCGAGGCACAACAGCGCCCAAGTAATTGCCGCCGAGAATTTCTCGCCATCATCGTCGGAAATTGGATGCAAACGTGGTCCGAATAAGCAATGGCAGTTCCATCCCGGTTTTGCGTTCTGCACCCGGGGAACACTAATTGAAGAAGATGATTGCTGCCGATCCTCTCGGAAACACTCTCGGCCGGTCACACCAACACAGATACACACGCTGTCAGAATTCGACGAAACAGGAGCAGAGTTGTTGGGGCGACTTTGCTGTGGCGACTTTGCTGTATGCAAATATTAAATGCAGAAAGCTTGTTTCACATTTCCACGCCCGGCCACAATCGACAAACGACAAACTATTTCACTGCAGTCGGTGGAACATGGCTTATGCTTTCGTTGGAAACATTCTTTACTATCACGACCACGGGTTGCTAAATGACATCACAATGCACTTTCAAAGGTAGGGCGAAGTATTCATAAACAACAAGGTGCAGTTGTGGTGAGTTTTCGTTTAAAAGAAAACTTTACTCAAAAGTTTGAAGAAAAACGATTACCGAAGGATATACTTTTCTGGGTAATAAAGAATTGCGTTGCTGACAGAAGTGGGAAAAGTTAAAGAAGAAAACAAGACAGTTCAACTGTGTTGGATATTTACTACTGTTGGATATTTAATTTAATGGAAAACTCAGAACAATTGGCGGTCTAGTTTGATTAGGTTAGAAGTTGACATAGTTATTAATAAAATAGATTATCATGTTAGTAAATAAAAATATAAATAAAAATATAAATAAGTTAATAATGAAATAAAAGGTAATGTGGGCAAAAGGGAAAAACGAGGGAGAAATAAAAAAAAAGAAGTAAAGTAAAGTAAAGTAAAGTAAAGTAAAGTAAAGTAAAGTAAAGTAAAGTAAAGTAAAGTAAAGTAAAGTAAAGTAAAGTAAAGTAAAGTAAAGTAAAGTAAAGTAAAGTAAAGTAAAGTAAAGTAAAGTAAAGTAAAGTAAAGTAAAGTAAAGTAAAGTAAAGTAAAGTAAAGTAAAGTAAAGTAAAGTAAAGTAAAGTAAAGTAAAGTAAAGTAAAGTAAAGTAAAGTAAAGTAAAGTAAAGTAAAGTAAAGTAAAGTAAAGTAAAGTAAAGTAAAGTAAAGTAAAGTAAAGTAAAGTAAAGTAAAGTAAAGTAAAGTAAAGTAAAGTAAAGTAAAGTAAAGTAAAGTAAAGTAAAGTAAAGTAAAGTAAAGTAAAGTAAAGTAAAGTAAAGTAAAGTAAAGTAAAGTAAAGTAAAGTAAAGTAAAGTAAAGTAAAGTAAAGTAAAGTAAAGTAAAGTAAAGTAAAGTAAAGTAAAGTAAAGTAAAGTAAAGTAAAGTAAAGTAAAGTAAAGTAAAGTAAAGTAAAGTAAAGTAAAGTAAAGTAAAGTAAAGTAAAGTAAAGTAAAGTAAAGTAAAGTAAAGTAAAGTAAAGTAAAGTAAAGTAAAGTAAAGTAAAGTAAAGTAAAGTAAAGTAAAGTAAAGTAAAGTAAAGTAAAGTAAAGTAAAGTAAAGTAAAGTAAAGTAAAGTAAAGTAAAGTAAAGTAAAGTAAAGTAAAGTAAAGTAAAGTAAAGTAAAGTAAAGTAAAGTAAAGTAAAGTAAAGTAAAGTAAAGTAAAGTAAAGTAAAGTAAAGTAAAGTAAAGTAAAGTAAAGTAAAGTAAAGTAAAGTAAAGTAAAGTAAAGTAAAGTAAAGTAAAGTAAAGTAAAGTAAAGTAAAGTAAAGTAAAGTAAAGTAAAGTAAAGTAAAGTAAAGTAAAGTAAAGTAAAGTAAAGTAAAGTAAAGTAAAGTAAAGTAAAGTAAAGTAAAGTAAAGTAAAGTAAAGTAAAGTAAAGTAAAGTAAAGTAAAGTAAAGTAAAGTAAAGTAAAGTAAAGTAAAGTAAAGTAAAGTAAAGTAAAGTAAAGTAAAGTAAAGTAAAGTAAAGTAAAGTAAAGTAAAGTAAAGTAAAGTAAAGTAAAGTAAAGTAAAGTAAAGTAAAGTAAAGTAAAGTAAAGTAAAGTAAAGTAAAGTAAAGTAAAGTAAAGTAAAGTAAAGTAAAGTAAAGTAAAGTAAAGTAAAGTAAAGTAAAGTAAAGTAAAGTAAAGTAAAGTAAAGTAAAGTAAAGTAAAGTAAAGTAAAGTAAAGTAAAGTAAAGTAAAGTAAAGTAAAGTAAAGTAAAGTAAAGTAAAGTAAAGTAAAGTAAAGTAAAGTAAAGTAAAGTAAAGTAAAGTAAAGTAAAGTAAAGTAAAGTAAAGTAAAGTAAAGTAAAGTAAAGTAAAGTAAAGTAAAGTAAAGTAAAGTAAAGTAAAGTAAAGTAAAGTAAAGTAAAGTAAAGTAAAGTAAAGTAAAGTAAAGTAAAGTAAAGTAAAGTAAAGTAAAGTAAAGTAAAGTAAAGTAAAGTAAAGTAAAGTAAAGTAAAGTAAAGTAAAGTAAAGTAAAGTAAAGTAAAGTAAAGTAAAGTAAAGTAAAGTAAAGTAAAGTAAAGTAAAGTAAAGTAAAGTAAAGTAAAGTAAAGTAAAGTAAAGTAAAGTAAAGTAAAGTAAAGTAAAGTAAAGTAAAGTAAAGTAAAGTAAAGTAAAGTAAAGTAAAGTAAAGTAAAGTAAAGTAAAGTAAAGTAAAGTAAAGTAAAGTAAAGTAAAGTAAAGTAAAGTAAAGTAAAGTAAAGTAAAGTAAAGTAAAGTAAAGTAAAGTAAAGTAAAGTAAAGTAAAGTAAAGTAAAGTAAAGTAAAGTAAAGTAAAGTAAAGTAAAGTAAAGTAAAGTAAAGTAAAGTAAAGTAAAGTAAAGTAAAGTAAAGTAAAGTAAAGTAAAGTAAAGTAAAGTAAAGTAAAGTAAAGTAAAGTAAAGTAAAGTAAAGTAAAGTAAAGTAAAGTAAAGTAAAGTAAAGTAAAGTAAAGTAAAGTAAAGTAAAGTAAAGTAAAGTAAAGTAAAGTAAAGTAAAGTAAAGTAAAGTAAAGTAAAGTAAAGTAAAGTAAAGTAAAGTAAAGTAAAGTAAAGTAAAGTAAAGTAAAGTAAAGTAAAGTAAAGTAAAGTAAAGTAAAGTAAAGTAAAGTAAAGTAAAGTAAAGTAAAGTAAAGTAAAGTAAAGTAAAGTAAAGTAAAGTAAAGTAAAGTAAAGTAAAGTAAAGTAAAGTAAAGTAAAGTAAAGTAAAGTAAAGTAAAGTAAAGTAAAGTAAAGTAAAGTAAAGTAAAGTAAAGTAAAGTAAAGTAAAGTAAAGTAAAGTAAAGTAAAGTAAAGTAAAGTAAAGTAAAGTAAAGTAAAGTAAAGTAAAGTAAAGTAAAGTAAAGTAAAGTAAAGTAAAGTAAAGTAAAGTAAAGTAAAGTAAAGTAAAGTAAAGTAAAGTAAAGTAAAGTAAAGTAAAGTAAAGTAAAGTAAAGTAAAGTAAAGTAAAGTAAAGTAAAGTAAAGTAAAGTAAAGTAAAGTAAAGTAAAGTAAAGTAAAGTAAAGTAAAGTAAAGTAAAGTAAAGTAAAGTAAAGTAAAGTAAAGTAAAGTAAAGTAAAGTAAAGTAAAGTAAAGTAAAGTAAAGTAAAGTAAAGTAAAGTAAAGTAAAGTAAAGTAAAGTAAAGTAAAGTAAAGTAAAGTAAAGTAAAGTAAAGTAAAGTAAAGTAAAGTAAAGTAAAGTAAAGTAAAGTAAAGTAAAGTAAAGTAAAGTAAAGTAAAGTAAAGTAAAGTAAAGTAAAGTAAAGTAAAGTAAAGTAAAGTAAAGTAAAGTAAAGTAAAGTAAAGTAAAGTAAAGTAAAGTAAAGTAAAGTAAAGTAAAGTAAAGTAAAGTAAAGTAAAGTAAAGTAAAGTAAAGTAAAGTAAAGTAAAGTAAAGTAAAGTAAAGTAAAGTAAAGTAAAGTAAAGTAAAGTAAAGTAAAGTAAAGTAAAGTAAAGTAAAGTAAAGTAAAGTAAAGTAAAGTAAAGTAAAGTAAAGTAAAGTAAAGTAAAGTAAAGTAAAGTAAAGTAAAGTAAAGTAAAGTAAAGTAAAGTAAAGTAAAGTAAAGTAAAGTAAAGTAAAGTAAAGTAAAGTAAAGTAAAGTAAAGTAAAGTAAAGTAAAGTAAAGTAAAGTAAAGTAAAGTAAAGTAAAGTAAAGTAAAGTAAAGTAAAGTAAAGTAAAGTAAAGTAAAGTAAAGTAAAGTAAAGTAAAGTAAAGTAAAGTAAAGTAAAGTAAAGTAAAGTAAAGTAAAGTAAAGTAAAGTAAAGTAAAGTAAAGTAAAGTAAAGTAAAGTAAAGTAAAGTAAAGTAAAGTAAAGTAAAGTAAAGTAAAGTAAAGTAAAGTAAAGTAAAGTAAAGTAAAGTAAAGTAAAGTAAAGTAAAGTAAAGTAAAGTAAAGTAAAGTAAAGTAAAGTAAAGTAAAGTAAAGTAAAGTAAAGTAAAGTAAAGTAAAGTAAAGTAAAGTAAAGTAAAGTAAAGTAAAGTAAAGTAAAGTAAAGTAAAGTAAAGTAAAGTAAAGTAAAGTAAAGTAAAGTAAAGTAAAGTAAAGTAAAGTAAAGTAAAGTAAAGTAAAGTAAAGTAAAGTAAAGTAAAGTAAAGTAAAGTAAAGTAAAGTAAAGTAAAGTAAAGTAAAGTAAAGTAAAGTAAAGTAAAGTAAAGTAAAGTAAAGTAAAGTAAAGTAAAGTAAAGTAAAGTAAAGTAAAGTAAAGTAAAGTAAAGTAAAGTAAAGTAAAGTAAAGTAAAGTAAAGTAAAGTAAAGTAAAGTAAAGTAAAGTAAAGTAAAGTAAAGTAAAGTAAAGTAAAGTAAAGTAAAGTAAAGTAAAGTAAAGTAAAGTAAAGTAAAGTAAAGTAAAGTAAAGTAAAGTAAAGTAAAGTAAAGTAAAGTAAAGTAAAGTAAAGTAAAGTAAAGTAAAGTAAAGTAAAGTAAAGTAAAGTAAAGTAAAGTAAAGTAAAGTAAAGTAAAGTAAAGTAAAGTAAAGTAAAGTAAAGTAAAGTAAAGTAAAGTAAAGTAAAGTAAAGTAAAGTAAAGTAAAGTAAAGTAAAGTAAAGTAAAGTAAAGTAAAGTAAAGTAAAGTAAAGTAAAGTAAAGTAAAGTAAAGTAAAGTAAAGTAAAGTAAAGTAAAGTAAAGTAAAGTAAAGTAAAGTAAAGTAAAGTAAAGTAAAGTAAAGTAAAGTAAAGTAAAGTAAAGTAAAGTAAAGTAAAGTAAAGTAAAGTAAAGTAAAGTAAAGTAAAGTAAAGTAAAGTAAAGTAAAGTAAAGTAAAGTAAAGTAAAGTAAAGTAAAGTAAAGTAAAGTAAAGTAAAGTAAAGTAAAGTAAAGTAAAGTAAAGTAAAGTAAAGTAAAGTAAAGTAAAGTAAAGTAAAGTAAAGTAAAGTAAAGTAAAGTAAAGTAAAGTAAAGTAAAGTAAAGTAAAGTAAAGTAAAGTAAAGTAAAGTAAAGTAAAGTAAAGTAAAGTAAAGTAAAGTAAAGTAAAGTAAAGTAAAGTAAAGTAAAGTAAAGTAAAGTAAAGTAAAGTAAAGTAAAGTAAAGTAAAGTAAAGTAAAGTAAAGTAAAGTAAAGTAAAGTAAAGTAAAGTAAAGTAAAGTAAAGTAAAGTAAAGTAAAGTAAAGTAAAGTAAAGTAAAGTAAAGTAAAGTAAAGTAAAGTAAAGTAAAGTAAAGTAAAGTAAAGTAAAGTAAAGTAAAGTAAAGTAAAGTAAAGTAAAGTAAAGTAAAGTAAAGTAAAGTAAAGTAAAGTAAAGTAAAGTAAAGTAAAGTAAAGTAAAGTAAAGTAAAGTAAAGTAAAGTAAAGTAAAGTAAAGTAAAGTAAAGTAAAGTAAAGTAAAGTAAAGTAAAGTAAAGTAAAGTAAAGTAAAGTAAAGTAAAGTAAAGTAAAGTAAAGTAAAGTAAAGTAAAGTAAAGTAAAGTAAAGTAAAGTAAAGTAAAGTAAAGTAAAGTAAAGTAAAGTAAAGTAAAGTAAAGTAAAGTAAAGTAAAGTAAAGTAAAGTAAAGTAAAGTAAAGTAAAGTAAAGTAAAGTAAAGTAAAGTAAAGTAAAGTAAAGTAAAGTAAAGTAAAGTAAAGTAAAGTAAAGTAAAGTAAAGTAAAGTAAAGTAAAGTAAAGTAAAGTAAAGTAAAGTAAAGTAAAGTAAAGTAAAGTAAAGTAAAGTAAAGTAAAGTAAAGTAAAGTAAAGTAAAGTAAAGTAAAGTAAAGTAAAGTAAAGTAAAGTAAAGTAAAGTAAAGTAAAGTAAAGTAAAGTAAAGTAAAGTAAAGTAAAGTAAAGTAAAGTAAAGTAAAGTAAAGTAAAGTAAAGTAAAGTAAAGTAAAGTAAAGTAAAGTAAAGTAAAGTAAAGTAAAGTAAAGTAAAGTAAAGTAAAGTAAAGTAAAGTAAAGTAAAGTAAAGTAAAGTAAAGTAAAGTAAAGTAAAGTAAAGTAAAGTAAAGTAAAGTAAAGTAAAGTAAAGTAAAGTAAAGTAAAGTAAAGTAAAGTAAAGTAAAGTAAAGTAAAGTAAAGTAAAGTAAAGTAAAGTAAAGTAAAGTAAAGTAAAGTAAAGTAAAGTAAAGTAAAGTAAAGTAAAGTAAAGTAAAGTAAAGTAAAGTAAAGTAAAGTAAAGTAAAGTAAAGTAAAGTAAAGTAAAGTAAAGTAAAGTAAAGTAAAGTAAAGTAAAGTAAAGTAAAGTAAAGTAAAGTAAAGTAAAGTAAAGTAAAGTAAAGTAAAGTAAAGTAAAGTAAAGTAAAGTAAAGTAAAGTAAAGTAAAGTAAAGTAAAGTAAAGTAAAGTAAAGTAAAGTAAAGTAAAGTAAAGTAAAGTAAAGTAAAGTAAAGTAAAGTAAAGTAAAGTAAAGTAAAGTAAAGTAAAGTAAAGTAAAGTAAAGTAAAGTAAAGTAAAGTAAAGTAAAGTAAAGTAAAGTAAAGTAAAGTAAAGTAAAGTAAAGTAAAGTAAAGTAAAGTAAAGTAAAGTAAAGTAAAGTAAAGTAAAGTAAAGTAAAGTAAAGTAAAGTAAAGTAAAGTAAAGTAAAGTAAAGTAAAGTAAAGTAAAGTAAAGTAAAGTAAAGTAAAGTAAAGTAAAGTAAAGTAAAGTAAAGTAAAGTAAAGTAAAGTAAAGTAAAGTAAAGTAAAGTAAAGTAAAGTAAAGTAAAGTAAAGTAAAGTAAAGTAAAGTAAAGTAAAGTAAAGTAAAGTAAAGTAAAGTAAAGTAAAGTAAAGTAAAGTAAAGTAAAGTAAAGTAAAGTAAAGTAAAGTAAAGTAAAGTAAAGTAAAGTAAAGTAAAGTAAAGTAAAGTAAAGTAAAGTAAAGTAAAGTAAAGTAAAGTAAAGTAAAGTAAAGTAAAGTAAAGTAAAGTAAAGTAAAGTAAAGTAAAGTAAAGTAAAGTAAAGTAAAGTAAAGTAAAGTAAAGTAAAGTAAAGTAAAGTAAAGTAAAGTAAAGTAAAGTAAAGTAAAGTAAAGTAAAGTAAAGTAAAGTAAAGTAAAGTAAAGTAAAGTAAAGTAAAGTAAAGTAAAGTAAAGTAAAGTAAAGTAAAGTAAAGTAAAGTAAAGTAAAGTAAAGTAAAGTAAAGTAAAGTAAAGTAAAGTAAAGTAAAGTAAAGTAAAGTAAAGTAAAGTAAAGTAAAGTAAAGTAAAGTAAAGTAAAGTAAAGTAAAGTAAAGTAAAGTAAAGTAAAGTAAAGTAAAGTAAAGTAAAGTAAAGTAAAGTAAAGTAAAGTAAAGTAAAGTAAAGTAAAGTAAAGTAAAGTAAAGTAAAGTAAAGTAAAGTAAAGTAAAGTAAAGTAAAGTAAAGTAAAGTAAAGTAAAGTAAAGTAAAGTAAAGTAAAGTAAAGTAAAGTAAAGTAAAGTAAAGTAAAGTAAAGTAAAGTAAAGTAAAGTAAAGTAAAGTAAAGTAAAGTAAAGTAAAGTAAAGTAAAGTAAAGTAAAGTAAAGTAAAGTAAAGTAAAGTAAAGTAAAGTAAAGTAAAGTAAAGTAAAGTAAAGTAAAGTAAAGTAAAGTAAAGTAAAGTAAAGTAAAGTAAAGTAAAGTAAAGTAAAGTAAAGTAAAGTAAAGTAAAGTAAAGTAAAGTAAAGTAAAGTAAAGTAAAGTAAAGTAAAGTAAAGTAAAGTAAAGTAAAGTAAAGTAAAGTAAAGTAAAGTAAAGTAAAGTAAAGTAAAGTAAAGTAAAGTAAAGTAAAGTAAAGTAAAGTAAAGTAAAGTAAAGTAAAGTAAAGTAAAGTAAAGTAAAGTAAAGTAAAGTAAAGTAAAGTAAAGTAAAGTAAAGTAAAGTAAAGTAAAGTAAAGTAAAGTAAAGTAAAGTAAAGTAAAGTAAAGTAAAGTAAAGTAAAGTAAAGTAAAGTAAAGTAAAGTAAAGTAAAGTAAAGTAAAGTAAAGTAAAGTAAAGTAAAGTAAAGTAAAGTAAAGTAAAGTAAAGTAAAGTAAAGTAAAGTAAAGTAAAGTAAAGTAAAGTAAAGTAAAGTAAAGTAAAGTAAAGTAAAGTAAAGTAAAGTAAAGTAAAGTAAAGTAAAGTAAAGTAAAGTAAAGTAAAGTAAAGTAAAGTAAAGTAAAGTAAAGTAAAGTAAAGTAAAGTAAAGTAAAGTAAAGTAAAGTAAAGTAAAGTAAAGTAAAGTAAAGTAAAGTAAAGTAAAGTAAAGTAAAGTAAAGTAAAGTAAAGTAAAGTAAAGTAAAGTAAAGTAAAGTAAAGTAAAGTAAAGTAAAGTAAAGTAAAGTAAAGTAAAGTAAAGTAAAGTAAAGTAAAGTAAAGTAAAGTAAAGTAAAGTAAAGTAAAGTAAAGTAAAGTAAAGTAAAGTAAAGTAAAGTAAAGTAAAGTAAAGTAAAGTAAAGTAAAGTAAAGTAAAGTAAAGTAAAGTAAAGTAAAGTAAAGTAAAGTAAAGTAAAGTAAAGTAAAGTAAAGTAAAGTAAAGTAAAGTAAAGTAAAGTAAAGTAAAGTAAAGTAAAGTAAAGTAAAGTAAAGTAAAGTAAAGTAAAGTAAAGTAAAGTAAAGTAAAGTAAAGTAAAGTAAAGTAAAGTAAAGTAAAGTAAAGTAAAGTAAAGTAAAGTAAAGTAAAGTAAAGTAAAGTAAAGTAAAGTAAAGTAAAGTAAAGTAAAGTAAAGTAAAGTAAAGTAAAGTAAAGTAAAGTAAAGTAAAGTAAAGTAAAGTAAAGTAAAGTAAAGTAAAGTAAAGTAAAGTAAAGTAAAGTAAAGTAAAGTAAAGTAAAGTAAAGTAAAGTAAAGTAAAGTAAAGTAAAGTAAAGTAAAGTAAAGTAAAGTAAAGTAAAGTAAAGTAAAGTAAAGTAAAGTAAAGTAAAGTAAAGTAAAGTAAAGTAAAGTAAAGTAAAGTAAAGTAAAGTAAAGTAAAGTAAAGTAAAGTAAAGTAAAGTAAAGTAAAGTAAAGTAAAGTAAAGTAAAGTAAAGTAAAGTAAAGTAAAGTAAAGTAAAGTAAAGTAAAGTAAAGTAAAGTAAAGTAAAGTAAAGTAAAGTAAAGTAAAGTAAAGTAAAGTAAAGTAAAGTAAAGTAAAGTAAAGTAAAGTAAAGTAAAGTAAAGTAAAGTAAAGTAAAGTAAAGTAAAGTAAAGTAAAGTAAAGTAAAGTAAAGTAAAGTAAAGTAAAGTAAAGTAAAGTAAAGTAAAGTAAAGTAAAGTAAAGTAAAGTAAAGTAAAGTAAAGTAAAGTAAAGTAAAGTAAAGTAAAGTAAAGTAAAGTAAAGTAAAGTAAAGTAAAGTAAAGTAAAGTAAAGTAAAGTAAAGTAAAGTAAAGTAAAGTAAAGTAAAGTAAAGTAAAGTAAAGTAAAGTAAAGTAAAGTAAAGTAAAGTAAAGTAAAGTAAAGTAAAGTAAAGTAAAGTAAAGTAAAGTAAAGTAAAGTAAAGTAAAGTAAAGTAAAGTAAAGTAAAGTAAAGTAAAGTAAAGTAAAGTAAAGTAAAGTAAAGTAAAGTAAAGTAAAGTAAAGTAAAGTAAAGTAAAGTAAAGTAAAGTAAAGTAAAGTAAAGTAAAGTAAAGTAAAGTAAAGTAAAGTAAAGTAAAGTAAAGTAAAGTAAAGTAAAGTAAAGTAAAGTAAAGTAAAGTAAAGTAAAGTAAAGTAAAGTAAAGTAAAGTAAAGTAAAGTAAAGTAAAGTAAAGTAAAGTAAAGTAAAGTAAAGTAAAGTAAAGTAAAGTAAAGTAAAGTAAAGTAAAGTAAAGTAAAGTAAAGTAAAGTAAAGTAAAGTAAAGTAAAGTAAAGTAAAGTAAAGTAAAGTAAAGTAAAGTAAAGTAAAGTAAAGTAAAGTAAAGTAAAGTAAAGTAAAGTAAAGTAAAGTAAAGTAAAGTAAAGTAAAGTAAAGTAAAGTAAAGTAAAGTAAAGTAAAGTAAAGTAAAGTAAAGTAAAGTAAAGTAAAGTAAAGTAAAGTAAAGTAAAGTAAAGTAAAGTAAAGTAAAGTAAAGTAAAGTAAAGTAAAGTAAAGTAAAGTAAAGTAAAGTAAAGTAAAGTAAAGTAAAGTAAAGTAAAGTAAAGTAAAGTAAAGTAAAGTAAAGTAAAGTAAAGTAAAGTAAAGTAAAGTAAAGTAAAGTAAAGTAAAGTAAAGTAAAGTAAAGTAAAGTAAAGTAAAGTAAAGTAAAGTAAAGTAAAGTAAAGTAAAGTAAAGTAAAGTAAAGTAAAGTAAAGTAAAGTAAAGTAAAGTAAAGTAAAGTAAAGTAAAGTAAAGTGAAGCATAACGTGCTCAACCTTTCAAAATATGAAGAAATGAATAAATACAAAACAAAACAATAAATAAAACATTAAACGTTATTCGTAACACTCGAATGAGAAGAGAATACATCACTTTCGACAATGCTTATCGCTCCAAAGCTGTTGTCAAAACAGCATCATTCGTTACATAGTTCGCGAAATCCGATCTTGTTTGTTCACGAAATCATGCAAGTAATGTTTGGGCGTGAAAACAACCCACATAGACGCACGCACCCATCCACCACCCACCTTTCTTCGACCATTTAATTATATTTCTCTGTTTACAGTAATCATCATTTAAAGCACCATTAATGGTGTAAATGAAAAGAGTTTATGCTGCTGCTGGTGCTGCTGGTGCTACATAGCGACCATTTCCGTACAACGCATTCCGCAAGCCACAAATCCGGTGCGGGAAATTTATTGTACCACCCATCATCGCCCAATTTTTCCGACTTCCATCCACAGACGTTTGGAAGTGTGTAATTGTATGCTGATCAAATACACTCGGGCGACCACAGCTTTACTTTCGCGGACAAGAAAAGCAGCTACCGGAGCGTGATTGTACACTCGGTACACGGTTTTGGGTGGGCAATTAATTTTGGTTCTTTGCTTCTTGTTTTTTTTTTGAGCAGAAATACAAATGATGGCTGTGGGAAGGAAAGCGGGACATTTTTCTCAGCTAATTAGTGGATTAAAGGTCTCGTTGCGAAATCGCGAAAAATCCCCGAGGCCAGTTAGAGTGGGTGGGCTTTGTGCTAAGCGTGGTGAAACGTGCCGAAACCTGTGACTATGGTCGCGTACACGAATTTCCGGCGTTCAATTGTGCGACGCCTTTCACTGACGCTTTTGGGGAGCAACAAATGAAGCTTAAACATACAGAAAACTATGTAAACAATTAAGGCGGTTTGTTTTTTGCTATTGCAATTTCTACTCAAGAGAAAGAGAAACAATCTAGCATAAGACGTCTGGGTGGAACGATTGTTCATGCACCGTGTCACTGGTTAAACTCAACATCAACTCACAGCTCATTTGTCATAACGAATCGTCAGCATAACTGCGTCACGGAATCGTTTCCTCGTCACGTCGGCATTTTGTCGCAAACCTTTGACAGGCGGCACACCACGATCTGGCAGGGAAGTAAAATGCAAATAATAATAATCGTAGCACAAAAAAAAAATACACAGGTCCACTAAAACAAACGAGTAGAAATTATATGATCCCCCGCGTCTGCTGGCGTTGCTTTGAAGTGAGCGTTTTGTGGTCGACACTTTCCGTGCAGTACTACACGGACTCCTTTTCGAGTTGAAGCTAGTGAAGGCCAAACAACACCGCCACATGATGTACGATGATGATGTTTACTCCAAAGTGTCACGGAATCTAAATGTTTAGTCTCATAATTTTGATGTGTGATGCACGTCGGCTTCTGTCGAGTCGTGTCAATCAACGATCAGAACCTGGAGCGGTAGAACAGAAATAGCTTCTGAGGTTTTTTTCCCCTATACAAACAATTGTTAAGCCACATTGCTATTTCAACTTTAAGGATGAAAAGGTATTATAAAAAAAATATGAATATTCGATATAATGTATGTAGAGTATTATTCTGCTTACTGATATGTTGAAAGCAATAGGTGAACATCACATCACACTTCTCAGTATTTATTTATTTATTTATTTGTTTCTTAACAATAGTCTGCCTTAAAGGCTAAACAATGTATCTTAAACTAACTTAAGGAAAGGATATTGAAGAGGAATATGGTAGTCAAACAGATTTTGAGCGTTATTAAATGCTACTTGCGCTCTATGGAGAGGGTCATTCTGGCCGACACTCGTAAGCCTTGTTGGGATATGGAGAGGGGATCTCATACGCAGATGACGAGAAGGTGCGTAAAGAGAGATAGAGGAGAGCAGAGAAGGGGCATCAATGGAATTGGACAGAAGTCCTGCAATACCGCCGAGTTGCAAGTCTCGTGAACTTGCGCTGGGCACGCTCTAACCTAGCCATCGCCGTCACCCCCGTTGGCGACCAAACCACGCAAGCATATTCAAGGATCGATCGCACCCAGCAACAATACAATGCCTTCAGACAAAAAGGATCACGAACATTAGACGAGAAAAGGGTGATGAGGCCCAACATTCGGTTAGCTTTGCCGAGAGTGCAATTCAAATGATCATTGGATGTGAGTTTCGTATCTAACCAAACACCGATGTCCTTGATAGAGGATACACGGTACATAACACAGAAGAGGTAAATCGTTCTCTTTATTACCTTTATGTCCAAATGAAGATTAAAATATGTTTTCATGCATTAAACATCATATCAAGGGAATGAGAAACAACCTTACGTAGTAAGGATATCTTCTTATAATTCAATTTCTGGTTGACACAACCTGCTTTACCTGTAGTCCTGTATACCTATAGTCATCTTTAAGAATACTAAGGAATTACTTACGCTTCGAGATCTTGGTATCATGTAGCAATGCTCGAAATCGCCGACACTTCATCGCACTTTGGGCCTACCTTGGCTCCTCTGTCCTTGTGAGGAGCCAGATGCGATGGTGAGGTGAGATCACCATACAGCTCCAGTTTTCGACAGAGTCCATGTCTCAGAGGCGGATGTGAGTACTGGGAATATAAGGATTCTATACTATGATAGGCTCCATCTGTCGCTATAGGTACTGGATTTTGACCGTGAAGATAGGTGAAATTGTGGAAGACTTCAAAGCTCTTCTGCTAAATAGTAAATCATCATACCAATAATGTCTATGTCATGAGAGTATGCCAGGATCTGTATTAAAATGTAAAAGAAGTTTCCACCTCCGAGACTAGGATGGTCCTCGTTAAAGCTAGATTGAAGAGGAGACAGAAAAACCCATCGTCCTGGTGCAGGCTCTTGGTGGTAGCCAGGATTCTAAAGCAAGCAGGTAGAGAGGATACATAACGAGACATCCTGTACCCCAAACTGCATCTCT
Organism: Anopheles maculatus; assembly: GCA_002091835.1. NCBI lineage: Eukaryota > Metazoa > Arthropoda > Insecta > Diptera > Culicidae > Anopheles > Anopheles maculatus. The sequence goes on from KZ061807.1 coordinate 64,672, forward strand.
AAGTAAGATCTTACTTCACATTAGCTTGAAGAAATAAATCTATATCCCAGGCCAGAACCGTTGGAGTCTGCCAGTTTATCCGCAAGAAATGTTCAATTAATATCTTAATATCTTGGTTTTCTATTATCTTCTAAATCATGACGTCGAACTAGTGAATGCTAAGAGTTATATCGTCAAATATAACACAGATTTGCTTAGATTTGCAAAGACCGAGCGAAAGAACCGGGCTTGAATTCTGGACATAAACAATGAAAAGTCCTTTTACATATTCCAACAGAAGTTTAGTTGAAATTATTACTTTTAATACCAAGAAGTATAAAATAGACGCCAATGTTCAAGCACTATCATCCTCCAGACATAATGTGTTCTACGACAATATCTTCAGGTGACTAACAATGCATTAATAACAAATAGTTTCTAAAACACTAACAAATAGTGCTGGTTTACAGGACTTTTGACGTATATTGAAAACTCCTGTTGAAAGACATTATTAAATACTTTTCCCATCATTCGAATGTCACACTTTAACTGCAAATATCTTCCACACAAACAATCATAAGCACACACAGAAAATGAATGTTCCTTTCAACATTCCAACAGTGATGACAAAGTGTTCCGAAACAGATGACAGCGTTCACCATGATAAATTTCCGTTAAATTACAACGACGACCAGTTTTTTTTTCGATCCTTCTCGCTGACGTATGATATATTTGCTTGGTCTGATCTCCACTCACTCCGAACAGAACCAATCGTGCAAAGTGTGGGAGAGTTCAGTTCTCCCCTTCAGCTCACACACTAATACGCTGATTTAATGCACACGGGCCTAATCCCGAACCCTTGAACGCATGAATTTGGTAGGCTTAGCTAAATAAATTTAATGGGACACTTTGTGATATGAGTTAGGGCCGGTTACGAGACTTCGGCACTCTTGCGCAACAACCGCTACAGAGCTCGTTCTTATGCAAGACACTTGCTGAAAGGAAGAAAAAAGAGTTTTTTCTTCCTTTCAATGGAGATCATTGTTTGCCAGAAGAGGAGAACTTTTCGAGGGATGTGGGTTCGAATGTGTACACACGAAAAGAAGATGTTTATTGGAAAAAATTAAACAAAACTTTTCTCTAATGGTAGAAGATGTTTAAGAGCCGATGATTATAGCAGATTGTTTAGTGATCTGTTGTTATCATCATCATTTCTAGAAAAACTTTTTATAAACTATAATAAATTAATGTAAATAGAAATAATGAAAAGGAAATAAGAAATAAAAATGAGAAACGAAGCAAACCACAACAACAATAGGCTCAGTATTCTTACTCAAATCTAAACAAACCAAAAGAGAACGAAATTCAGTCTCGAAATGTTCGTTTTAAACAATGCAACATTTATTTTAATGTACCGTTCTTGTTGACATTGCTGCGGACTCGCATACGGTTCCTGTTTATAGCATCGTTAGCATAATATCTCAATGCTCCCGCTTAAAAAAAGGATGGAGATGCATAACAAACTATGCAAGAAAAAGGAATGAAAACAGAAACACTGGAATAATCTTAAAGTTGTTTACAGTTCCAAATGTCAAGTCAAAATCGAAAAAATAAAAATGAAAGGGAATTTCCGATCGGAGACAAACATCATTGCCGTGTGGAAATCAACTCAGTTCGAATCATTCGTAAATTGAAAAACTTTTCCTATCGTTTTGAAACCGTTTCCCCTTACCTAACCAGAATGGAGAGCACAAAAAAATCCAGCATCAAACGTAACCCCCTTCGGGAATGAAACAAATAAAGCGTAACAAGTTTTAATAGCAAATTCATCAAAGAAAAGTTGAACCGAAAAGTAGAACCTTTTTGCATCATCATAACCGTTTCGATGGGATGGAGGTGCGAACCGAACCGGTTGATAATCAAACGGGAAATAAATCTTTCAACAGTCATTTCCGGGCCCACATTTCCGGCAGAGGACACATTAATAGGTCGTTTGTGTTTGTGAAGAAACGACGGGAGAACATGTGTGATGTGTGATTTTAAATCAAGACGGTTTGATAAAATCGTAATGGAGTTAATTTTTCCACAGTGTTTTCTTTCATAAAAAACACGTGTCAATTTTAAATAGTAAAAGAATAAAGTTAGTATACTTGTTTGAATTAAATATATTTAAAAATTATTTTAATAAATGCGAATCATTAAAATAATACAACAAACAATTCAAAGCAAAAACATGAACAAGGAAGATAGCAATTGATTAAAAGAAAGAAACAGAAGGATAAAAATATAACTTATTTATAAAAAAGCACTGCAATATGATTAGGTTAGAGTGTCAGCAAAATTTGTTATCAATTATGCAACAAAAAAAGTTAAAATTAACTATCAGCAACACGAAAACTTTGTTAAAAAATATTAAGTAAAACTTATTAATAGTTAAGGTATTAAACTAAAAAGGTAAGAGTAAATATATCTAATAAAAGTATTCGTTATGCAAAACCTCTATGAAACAAAGAAGATAAAAGAGTAAAACTAAGAACAGCAAACCGAAACCACTCAATTGTTCACCTTTCTGTTTGACTACCCAACAGCGAATCCGTATCCACCGAAGGTAATGAACTGAACACTGAAGCTATTGACACTGACACACAGAAGCCGTCGGGACGATTCTTGGCACACGAATCACACACGTGGGTTCAAGTACCAGCCACTAGCCGGCGAAACGATCCCGTATGCGCTCGCTTTGTTTCTAAATTATGTTTGCGAAACGTGAACGATGGAGAAGGTAGACAACATCTTCAGCGGTCGATAGCAAGGAACCTAATCATGGAGTCCCTCTCATGGCCCGAAAGGAAACATCGTTTATCATTCTTTTAGGAGCACTTTTTATTCCATTCTTCTCGAAGGTTCTCCGTACTTCGTAACTCAAAGTCTCACAAAACTGAGAACGAAAAAAAGGTTCTAAGTCCAGTTCGAACTTCTGCAATCATCATCTTGTGTCTTTGGTTTGGTTTCGTGCCGAACTAAATGATTCGTTTGTCTTCGTAGAGAAGGATTTGCTCCATCTTCCCAAGGACTTCAATGGAAACCCGGCAGACCAGTAGTAGAGGAACGTAATCTTGAAGTTCTTTGTTCACGTTTACCGAAATGGAATTGCTACAGGGATAGTCGGAATGTTCGGATTGAGATAGATCAGAGAGGAACAGTTGGGAAACAGGGCCGAAAATGCGTGTCACCGTACTCAACGAGCTTAACAAGATATTAGCCTGCGTCAGGATGTAAAGGATACTGTACTTCAGTGTAAAAGGTTTATTTGCTATTGTGTAACTCACAGAGACGAGAGCACCAAATGTGCAAAATATAGGCAAAATCCAATAAGGTCTAATGAGAAAAGGATATTATAAAATAAGGTTCGTTATAACAAGCTATAATTAATTGTATCTCTAAGTATATTAATTCGTAAATAAATGAAACTAGAACGTCCTTAAAGTACCACTTAGTTAATTATCTATTAAAGAGGAACAGGAACTTCGTTAACTTTGCCGACTGTTATTGGATTACTTATTACAGCCTATTGACACCACAACCGTAGTATTTCTTGAAACAAATCAATAGCTAACCTTCTTGTCGTAACGATGTGCTAAAGGTATTAACATTAACATGTAATTGCTACACCATCCCCGGTATTTACTCAATTACGTATCACTGCAGTAATGTGTCCACTCGTGGAACTTCGTCCAAATCGACACAAACTTCAGCATACAATTAATTGTTTTCCCGTCGTTAGGTCACACTGGAATTGCGATTGATAGCCAGCAGAAAACATTACGAAATTGCTTCCCGAGCTATTCACACACAAACACACAAACACACCGAGATTCTAGCCGCACGACATCTATCTTCCCAGCACATCTCTTCCATATTCATGAAACGGTTTGTGCGGATCGTTCGTGTGTTCCTTTAGGCGCAAAAACCGAAGAAATCAGGATATACAGGAAAATGGAAGAAAAACATACCCCCGTCCGGACCAGGATGAATTGATTTATTTCGCAAAACTGTCGCCAACCGGACTGCGGCAAACGGCCTCATGGGACAACAGATCATGTGCGCGTTTATTTGTCTTTGGAATTAGTTCTAATTTGTTCGCACATCGTCGACACGGGCGTGACGGTATCAACAATAACGCAAGAATTGATTATATTCCGGACGGGAAAAGGATGATAAGTTGAATTACCAGCTTCGGAATGTTATTAAATTAATTTTTATTAAAGTTACTATGGAATCGTTGTGAAAATAAGGAATAAAACATGGAAATGGTTAAATTTTAAGGACAAAAACCGTCCTCACTAAAGCGCTTTAAACGAAACAGCTTAAAATACAACAGCAAACACAACATTATGCTACTTAAGCTGCAAACTGCACTCGACATTTCAAGTGTATGCTAATGCTGGTGAAGAGTACACGAAAAAATCTCTCAACCAGTTGCACGTGAACTCGTCTTCACTAAATTATGCATTCACGTTCACAAAAGCTCTTGGAGAACGACTCTCCGATGCTTGCTTCTTAAATGGTCATTGTTTTACATTTCTTTCTGATACTTCGAGCTTCCCGTAACCGGCGTTGGATGCTGGGGAATGGTTAGCACATCATGAACTTAAATAAAACTAGCCAGAAAATGAGTTGGTCATTACACCTGATGGAGAACTGTGGCGAATTCTAAGAGAGCATCAGTTAGTAGTCAATCAAGGCAGAATTATTACCCGGATCCAAATTCTGTGTCTAATTTCAAACTATATTTTAAACATTATAACATTATAGATTGAACCTGATGGTTTTAAAACAATGTCTTTTTGAAGACAATTTAAGGGCTAGCTGGATCAGGTCTTTGCATATTTCTTAGAAGGTTTTAGCCTAAAGACTTTTTAGACTTCTTGAATAAAAATTAACCAAAGACGGATATTAAGTGTTGGAGCGTACGGCGACAGTTCTAATGGGATTGATAACTATCCCATCGTATTATAAACCAGTGCCGCTAGAACTAAAGCAACTCTAAAACTCGACTAAACTATGAGATCTTCCGATAAGAAAATGGAGACAATATGTTTAAAAATTACTACATACTAACAGCAACAGAATAATTCTTAACTATCTTGATGGACTGTACAATAATTTAATTTTAGAACGTCCAACAGCTTTCCACTAAAAAAATAACTTCGAGTAAGTAAATACAGTACAAGTAATTCAAAGACAACTGTTATAAGTTTTTAAAGGCAAAACATCTTGGTCATTGAACGTAGTCGGAGACAAGATTGTTAGTTAAGGATAGTTTTTGGGAGATTTTGAGTCATCCATCAAACACATGAGTGTTGCAATTTTTGATTTCCTGTGTCATTAAAGATGTGAGTGACATAGAACAAGAGAGGCAGGACCCAAATATGGTGAAAGCTGCTTTGGTCACTAATCATTTGATTATTAACATATTTCTACAATGCAATGCAGTGAAGTTTTGTACAGTGTGGGTGAAAAAAGGAAAGACATGTCCAGTGTAACATATTTCATTGGTTTATTCTAGTCGCATGTATTGTTCCAGCCGCTGTCAGAACGCTGAAATTAACTTCCTATCGCGATCGTTACTAATTTGAAACCTGTTCAGTATAAAATCTGGACGGGCTCCAACGGCGATAGATGTTTGTCCCCTTTCGTCACAAGTTTGAAGAAACTTGTTACAGCTAAAAATGGTTAAAGCATGCCTCTTGGTGTCAGAATTTTGAACCGAATCAATCTAACTTTTTATCTATCATCCATAAAATGGACAAGAGAGACAATGAAATAAAAATTCCGTTTAAATATCATATTTTACCAAACCACAGGTAATTAATCTTCCTGTTTAATGCTTGCCCCACTAACTGGTGGCTTGTGGTTTGTGTTCAGGGAATAACTTGTGATAACAGGAAGCATTTTGTTCTGGCATATGACATAAGAAGGATTGTGTCAGACACCCACGTAAAGTGTGATTTCATTTTTAAAACACCGTCATTCAATGATAGTTATCGGTATCGCTCCTTTTAAAACTATTGAAGAACCTGTTTTTGTATCGGTCTGTTTATTTTTTAGTATTTTTTAATTAAAATATACACCCAACCAAGCAATTCACCCAATGACATATTGCTGAATTACAAACATAATTATTAGGATACATTTTTTCCCACAAAATGTAATTAAATGTCTTATTCGACACCATTTCGCACCACACAATCATGATCAATTTCAATTAAATAGCCCGGCAATTAGTTAACGCTGCAAATTGGAAACTGTAAAATATTACCCATTTAACAAATGTGTCGCAACAGTCGGAAAGATGACACCGAATGGGATAATAATCAGAAGCGGACCGCAGCATGACCTCAATTGGGATAAAAAAAAACCGAGGAACAAAACAGCAACAAAAAAAACAGCAAACAAATCCAACACATATGGTGTGTCACATATGTTCGCTTTGTTTAACACCATGCATCGCTACCATTTGGCATGTTTACGGCACAAGGTTTTTTGTCCGGCAACATGTTTTAAACAATTTTGCGGTTGTTTAGAGCCGCGGTCGGAAAGCCATTAAATAGCCATATTTATAGCGCGCGCTCGCACACACTTTGTTGAATACAAGGTAAATGACAAATAGGGCAGAAAAGGTTGAAGCGCTGTGGCGAATTCAATCAATTGTAATGGTGTGCTAAATTGAGCTTTAAAGTAGGCTTAATTGGAGTGGAGTACTCCCACTCGGTGCACAGATAAGCACGATTGATCTATTTACTGTTTAATTTGTAATTAAACATTAAAGTATCCAATTATGATACATGGTGTTAATATTACATTCAAATCAATAGATACAAGTCGGCCGCATAAAATACATACCTGAGATTACTTTTATCTCGCTCGATTTCGGACGTGAACTTGATAAAGAATTTGCGATTGCCGATCACCTTGTTATGTGCACTGCTTTTTTCATAGAAAAAATATAGCTTATATTCATCACTACCATCTGAATCTACGATGACGTTTCCGCACAAAGTCTACTAATGGCGAAAAACTGACGCCGGGTTGTGATAAACGTTAAATTTGGCCATTCCGGCCAAACAGCATGAGCTGCACAAATGGGGCAGCACAGCTGTCCAAAGCTCTACATAGCTTTTGATGTATCTGAGAGCTACTGCTTCGTGTTGGAAACACACTCTTTTTTGCCACAGCTTTATTGCTGGTCGACGCGCTCCTGACCAACAGACAATGCCATAATCCGGAGAAGTTCTACACTGCACGATAATCCTTTAGGAAAGGGACGGAAAAGTAAGATAATATTCATTTAAATTTTGTACTTCATTTTACACCCAACTATACAATACTTACCATTGAGGATCTCTTATCGTTGGCCGCTGGGACGCAGATGACACACACTTGGAAGCCTTCTACAAACATCTCTAGTTCATCTTCGCTCGGTGTACCAATTTACACTGCGCCGCTCACACTACCGCAACTACTCTACGGTTGTGATGGCCACCAAGATTTGGCGTGAGCACACAGCAAGGACACTACCGCAATGATTTTATCACGCGCACCATAGCTACGGAACGCGGTAGTCCTGGGATGTGCATTGATGTGTGTGGTTGGTGGTTTCGTGAGTTTCGTCTGTTAGTTTTTTTTGTGTGTATTGATGGTGCTGGTGGTATTTGGACCGCCTACCAACCAAAGCGCGCTTCCGGCCCTCACTTGTACCCGCTAGTTCGCCGGGAGCAGTAGCTGGATGTTTGCGAACTGTTCAACGTACCGACCAGCTCGGACGGATAGACATGATTGAGATGAGGATTGATTTCCAGCGGTTGCGGGATCGGAGGTGGATGCTCCGGTGGCGGCGGCAGATAATCGACCCAGTTGGGAGGAACTGCGAAGAATTTGCGAAACAAAACATTACACACCAGTGCGCCACGGTTGGTGGTGACACTAAGAAATCTTACCATTGTTTGGATTGATTGGCCGCGGATAGCCGTAGAACGATCGGAAGCTGGACGATGTCGACGAGAACGTATCGTGACCCTGATAGCCTAGATCACCATTATCGCTCCGTGGAATGCCATTGATGATCATCGTTGTAGCGTACGGGGTAGGACTCTCGGGTGACTGGAAACGAAATTCCGCCGTTAGACATCGCCTGACAGGTTAAATGCGAGCGGCCGCGCACAAACTCACCTTTCGATTGTAGAATGACGTCAGTCCACGAGGGTCAACCTCCGCATAATCTGTGCCCCCGTCGGGTAATGGATACGTGTGGTGCGTTTGGCTACCCTCCAGCAGCTTGATCGAGCTGAGCCCGGAATCTTTATCCGTATCACACGTCCGCCAGCCACGATCGATCCAAATGCCGCCATCTTTGCGCGACATGCTGAGATTGCGAAGAATTTGCGAAACAAAACATTACACACCAGTGCGCCACGGTTGGTGGTGACACTAAGAAATCTTACCATTGTTTGGATTGATTGGCCGCGGATAGCCGTAGAACGATCGGAAGCTGGACGATGTCGACGAGAACGTATCGTGACCCTGATAGCCTAGATCACCATTATCGCTCCGTGGAATGCCATTGATGATCATCGTTGTAGCGTACGGGGTAGGACTCTCGGGTGACTGGAAACGAAATTCCGCCGTTAGACATCGCCTGACAGGTTAAATGCGAGCGGCCGCGCACAAACTCACCTTTCGATTGTAGAATGACGTCAGTCCACGAGGGTCAACCTCCGCATAATCTGTGCCCCCGTCGGGTAATGGATACGTGTGGTGCGTTTGGCTACCCTCCAGCAGCTTGATCGAGCTGAGCCCGGAATCTTTATCCGTATCACACGTCCGCCAGCCACGATCGATCCAAATGCCGCCATCTTTGCGCGACATGCTGAGATTCGCTATGTCTCCCCTGCGCGCACCAAGCGTCGGCACGGTGACAACCGGTTTGCCCAGACTCTGGCGTCGGCGGAACAGCACCACACCGCCCGCGATCGTTACGATCAGTATGACCAGCAGCGAAAATACCACCAACATCATAAACCACGTTTCGTGCAGGAAACTGTTCGCGTGCGGCTGATGCTGCGGATGGCGCCGTTCGTCATAGTCGCTGAACAGATGGTTGTGGTTGTTGTGTACACCCTGCGGTACGATCACGAACGAGGGATCCATCACGAGGTACAGCGGTTTGGAGAACGGGCCCATGCCGAGCCGATTGAACATGGCCACGCGAATCGTGTAGCTCGAGCCGGTGGTCAGGTTGTTCAGCATGACCGAGGTGGTCGTCGAGTTGAGCGTCATCTGGGCCAACAGCTTCGAGGCGTTGTTGCCCGACTTTACCTGAATTTTGTACCCCACCACAGCACCGTGCTGATGTTCGCGCAACGGTGGACTCCACCGTACCCAACCGGCGGTCAGGTTCAGCATACCGGCCTGTATGTTCGTCGGTGGTCCCGTCGGCATGTCCTCCAGCGTGCGCACAATACGTGCGTTGCTCGGTTGGCCCTCGAGATTCTTAAAGTAGGGTGTCAGGAAGAACTCGTACCGGGTGTACTTGTTGAGGTTCGTTATGATGTGGCTCTCCGTTTCACTGTTCGGGATCGGTAGCATGCTGTACCGCTGCACATCACTGTCCAGATCGCGATAGCGCACGTAGAACCCTTCGATGTACTCTTCCGAACCACCGATCTGCAGCTGCCACTCGAGCCGTACAGATGTGGACGTTAGCGCTATGATATCGATCAGCTCCAGAATCTGCAAAAACATCGGCACAAAGCGCACACCCAATGCAATCCCAACCAACCAAGTACGGGGAATATGTGACAATCAACATTATCTCCTCTAAACTATCACGCCCTTGGACGGGCCAAACGAAACCTACCTTCCCGCTCAGCACCATCCGTGCCGTCTCCATCTCCTCCGGTATGGTGACACGATCGTCCGACGATAGCGTGCGGATCAGTGTCGAAAGGGGCGACGGGGCCGAGAAGCCCATACCATTTTCGGCACGCACCGAGAAGATGTATCCGGTTTCCGGTGACAGACCCGTCACCGTGGCCGTATTGCCCGCGATCTGCCGCATCGCCACCTTCCAACCCGTGCCCATCTCCCGATCGTCCGTGCTGTGATACTCGATCGTGTAGCTGGCGATCGCGTTCGTTCGCAGCTTGTCCTGTCCACGGGCCCAGATGAGCGTCACGTTTGTGTTGGTAATGTTCGCTGCCTTCGGTTGTCCCGGGGCGGAAGGTAACAGTTCGGGATTGAATATCTGTTGCGATTGTGGCGGGAGATTGCTATCGACCTGCGGACGGAACGAAACGGGACACCCGTAAGGGCATGCGCATGTAATGAATTGTGGAAAGGAATGTTTACGATCGTTACAGGTAAGCATGACATTTTGCACGCTTCATTATAGCCTCTTGGCAAATTTAGAGCAAACGGGCGGTATAAGTGTTTTTTGCTACACTAGGAATTGTCACCGCGTTTGGTTACGTAAAAAGTTCGTACGCCTAAAGGTATGCAATGCGAACAAATGACTAATTGCGTCAAGGGGAGCAATAAATTTATAACCAACCAACTGTCAAAATTAAATGAAAGACAGTGTTTAAGCGAGACACTTACGCTTAGATACGCTGACCAGGAATATTCATGATCATCCAGCTTCACGGAACATCGGTACCAACCACTGTCCTCGGTTTGAAGGTCTGAAAGAAATAATAAATAGGAAAAAATTAACAACAATTCACTTTAAGTTTATTAAACATTAATATTACGTATAAAAAATTAATAAAAAGCAAACTCTTAAACAACTTAAAGTTTTGCAAGCAAAAAATCATATTCATAAGCCTGTTTGAGGGCTAGAAAAGCTCTCGTCAGATATTAAAAGCTTTTATACGCCACAATTGTAGCACTTTCAACAGCATTTTCTTGGTAGTTTAACATATTTAGAACCATGTTAATCGTAGATCAGTATTCAAAATACTAGAGAGAGATATTGATTTTTAATAGTTTATCTCTTTTGTATCTAATTATGAACCTCTCTTGAGTATGACCGGTAATCATGAGCATCCTTCTTGACAAACAGGTATAAACATATACTTTCGAACTAAAAATTATTATTTTGACTATCAGATACTTCGTCAAGAACATCTAACACATTCCGAAGGTTAAAATATGAGGCATAGCTTCAAAAACTAAAAAAAATCAATTTAGCAGTTGCCAATTTCCATCAATTTGATGCATTGATGCCATCGAATAGCTGCCATTAAGACGATGGCACAGATGGAACCGTATACTCTTCATTCGAATATATCACCAAGAATGCATATAATGACCATTTAACAGATTTGTGCTGTCCAAGTTTGCACAGATGACTATAGAGATTAGTGATACTTTATATCCTATTATTATATTGCTTTTCAACGGTGGAGATATTGTAGCACAACAGTACTTGTTGCTCAAACACTCCTAAAATTCTGCTCGCTTTGCGTTCAGGTAAACTTTATTGATGTGTTACTATTTATGGTTTCCTTCAAGGACTCAATTCCTGCCGCATTTCGCACCCTTCACTCATACCAACCGTAACGCAAAGTACCACTCTAGTCGTCACCGCCGGCATGTCTTAAAACCGCGCCGTGCTGCATAAGCACAATGCAAAGAAGATCGCTAGAGCAGACCACCATTCCGAGATGGTATCGATTTGGGTAGCAAAACGGTAGCACCAAAAACCCGGCATAGATGTCAAGTATTTGAAGGCTCCTTCCACCGATTCGGGCCGGGAAGTTGGACACTTCTCGAGCACACTTAATGGTAGATGCGAATTAAGCCATCGTTACCGTTGTGTGAAGAGTGTTGCCATTTTAAGTACGCGCTCCTTTTTCAGTATAACCACGCGGTTGTTAAACTTCTTACACAGCTTTTTTTGCGTTTCGTCTATTTCTCCTTAGCCATCTACTGTGTGTCCCAATCGAGATCATTTTTTTCTTCTCGAAAGCCCATTAATAATGTGTCGGCCTTTCACGGTCCAACAATGTTTTTGGAGGACCAATGCGGTAAAGAGGTCAATAATTAGATATGGCACATCGGAGCGCGCGTAACGGTGGAGATTCGTGCCAACGAAAAGAGTTTATTAAGGGGTTTCGCAAGCAGTTGCCTTGCTTTCGGTATAGTGGTACCAGTAATTGTCCACTTCTTCCGTTACCGTCAGCACTGAGGACGAGCATGATCGGGCACCGTGTTTTGGCAACCGTGGGTAACGACGGTAATGACAAGGATGTGATAGAAGGGATGGTAATGCGTTTTTGTAGAAACCCTTTCGTAGAGCTGTGTGGCTGTGTATGTGTTTTGAAATTGGAAGCTTAATGAGGCTCTTAGGCAAAGGATGCTCGGATTTAATTCGGGATGGAACCTCGATGTGATAACTTGCCTAATGGAGGGTTCATCTCGGTGACATTATTACTTGTCATTAAAGTATCTGCTTACTCCGCCGTCCTCGAGCTTAAGTAGATAAACGGTTTCGGAGGAGTTAATTTCGCTTCTTTTTCGAAGCAGTACCAACGAAAATGGTTCTTTTTTTTGGTGTGGAACTAGCCTTCATCACATATTTAGGAACACTGGTTTGCAAAGTTTTGTTTGCTGTTGTAAATGTCAATTCTAGTTCTAGCTGTTCTTTCACAAACTTCACCAGCATGCATCAACATTGTCCACAACCATGTTAGTCTAAGTGTATGAAGAAACAAAATGGAAATGATTGTACCTGATGTAAACACAAAACCTTCCATTCCATACAAACACATTTCAGGAGGACAAAACCCACGTATGGTACATATTGTATGTAGCGTTATGTTTTCGAACATGCTTTCACTAATGAAAGCACTAGCAGTGATGGTCGCTTTTCACCTCGTACCATATTAGGTGGCGTTCTATGTTTTCGGCGTTCGTTCTCTGTCGTTCGCTCGGCCCACTCGCCCTCCCCCCGGTACTTGTATTCCACTATATACACGTACACATATTTTTTGTTGGCATCAGAAAGTTTTTGCCTCTCTCAAGGATATGCTTTACGGATCGTAAAGATACACTCTTTATCCATTCAAAAGCCACGGTCAGGTGGTGATGGTGGTGTGAAAACAAAAACTACACTCACCATGCTGCTGCTGCTGTTGCTGCTCCATTTGTACACGTTCTCCTCCCTGGGGAAATGTTGGGCGTGTGTTGTGTGTGTGTGTGCTTTAGTCAGGATTTTAGTACTCTAGAACAAATACTAGCCGAGCGATGGGTTGGAAGGCGACGTTTTAAAAGCGGCCCCCGGTAGAGATGAAGATATTGAACAAAGAAAACTTTTCCCAACGAGACCCGTACGAAAGCGTTGTACTTTACACTTGCTTACGATACACATATTTAAACTCACGTATTATAGTGGTGGTGGTTCATTGAAAGCAGCCGCTTTTACACTTTATGTACGCGCTATGAAACTTTAAACACCTTTAAGAAGGTGCAGCTTTGGTGGATAAATGTACTGTTTAAAGTTCTATTGTAAGACGTTGTATGTCGCAATGTTTTGGGCAGCTCAAAATGTTGATGCATAAAATCAAAACGTGTGTGTAAAGTTTGATGATAGGTAGAGCTTTTGTTGGAGTATTTTATAAAAATACAGTCCATACAGTTCCGAGATACTGATATTTGGTTGGCATCTTGGTTAGGGCTCTTTCTTTAGCTCTATCTGGGTCTTTAGGATCAGATGGAAAAGGTCCACCAAGAAGATTTTAAATATGTCCAAATAATTCTATTGAGAGCTACTCATTTGCAGTTTTTTAAACGTTCTCTATAAGTGAGCTGGTATAGCAGTTGTAGTCATTCACCGAAAAAGGTCTCAACATTCAATTATCTTGCTCAGGAATAAAATGCATAGTACGAACAAATATTTATTTGTAGTTTCTAGACTATTTTCCCCATAACTGCTCATGTGCACATAACAAACTGAGAGTTATGTAATATTTAGACTGTGCATGAACCGTCAAGCATTTTGGAGGCACCAATTTAATTTTCTTATGTAGTAAGTGAGCTACAAGATGTTCATTACACGATGAACAATGCTCAAGATGTTACACGAGGCATACAGCTTCAGTTCCACACAACTTGCTCATAGGAAGATACATCTCAGCCGATATGGGTGGACTCTGATACATCTACTAAGTTTGCTTATACTATAATTTGCAGGAGCGGATAATATTATAAGCATACCGAGCAGATGGTTAAGGCCCCAAGTTTTCAAGAGTTTCGCACATATCTAAGGGGCGGCCCGATGGTAGATGCGACAGCGGCGCCGGTCTTCACACGGCAGGACCAGGGTTCAAGTCTCATCTGGGCCGTTCCCCCATAGTGAGGATTGACTAACCAACTATACGGTATCAATTAGTCTAGTAAGCCAGAAATGGCAGGCATGACCTAAGAGGTCGTTAGGCCATGAAAGAAGAGGAAGAAGCACATATCTAAATAAGTGGATCTTCCTATAGAATTTTCACACGATGTCTCCGCTTGATCCCTGTCATTAGCCCTGTCAACGAATTCGATGAGTTAGTGGCCTTAAGTTACATTCTGCTTCGAGTCTCCAAGGGTCTTGATCCACCATCAACGGTCTGCTGGTGTAGCAAAAGACGATGCACATCACAGTGAATCGTTAGGACACAAGGGCTTTCGCATGAAACATTTTTGTTTCTAAAACATTTTAATTGTATAATTTGAATAAAAGAACATTGGATTGATAAGAGCTGAATAGTATAAAATATAAGAGTTCTTCAAACAATTTAAGGCTCAACTGGTATGATGTGTTTACCGAGCATTTGCTTTAGTTTTAGATGCAAAAATGATCCTGTTTAGTATTTTAATTGATTTTATTCCTGCTTCTTGCGGTCCTGCTTCTGCCCTACGTTGTGTTTCGATTTCAACTGTTTGATTCCCTCCAAACTGGTTGACGTTTCTTACTCTGACACTTCGAATTCGATATTCGAAAACCGTTCGATTTTAAAACGCAACAGACACAAAAATATATCAAGGTGAAGCGATTTTCCTTTAAAAAAACTCTAAAGATAACGCTTGAAAATAACGTTAAGGAAACATATTTTCAAATATGCGCTGCATAATGGCGATCAATATATTTTCTGTAATTTGTATTACAAAGAGGTACGAAATAAGCAAATGTATTTAAAGTAAATGAACAAAAAACGGCACAAATAAAAAATAAAGGTTTATCCAACTCTCAACAATGCTTAAACCTATCACCAGTATTGCCCTGTAAAAAAGAAAGCCGTCATATAAAATCATAACATGCTCAAGATGCTAAGACTCTTTTCAACTCACTTTCGAAAGGAAGCCCCATAAATGGCAAAGAAAAGTGCCATTTCCCATTTCCTACCTGTAGCGTACGTACACCACAAGGAGCGAAAGCACCATACACCCAACCCAAACCCCAAAAACCCATTGAGAAGGAAATGATATTCCTTCAAAAAAACGCCAAGAACGTGTGCGATTTCACGCACGTCTACCGTCACGCGGCGTCTCTTATCATCGAAAGCATTTGCATTTTCAACAAGAACACCATCGGAAGTCATTGACGGTGGAACGGCCTTCATTCTAATAAAAGTTATTCAATCCACCCCGACAGTGCGGGCGCACGGCGTTCGATGTTTTTAAACAGCGCGTTTTGTGTTCTTGGGTGTAGCTCCCGTTTGCTGGACGGACCCCCACCATCGATTGCGTAAAGCTCGGCAGGAAACTCACCCAAACGATAGTTTGGATTTTCTTCGCTTTTCGGGTGTGCAGGTGAACAGTTGAGCAAACGCATCATGCTCGATTGGTTCTTTGCCGATCCGCCGACAAAGTTGGGACGTGTCGTGAATACGGGAAAAAGTTTTAGAGACCGGAAATTTATACGTAAAATTTACGGCTTTCCTCCTGGCTTCGACTTTTGAACGGTAGTAGAGGAAAAGTGAATTGAGATTTTGTTACTCATGCTTGGAACGGTTTTAAAAGATTTTAAAGTTTAAAGCGCGAAACACCGAGGAAAGGCGAAAAGTTTTCCAAATCTTGGAAAAGTTGCAAGTGCTATGAAAATCGTTGATAATTGTTGTGATTTTTTGCAAGCAAATTAAAAGTAAAATGCAATTATTTTTACTAAAAACCACCTTCCACCGCATACCTGCGCTAAGCATAACTTCGTTCATAAATCATCCAGTCGATAAAAGTTTATCAATTTGCCAAAGTACCATCCACACTCCTCGGGTAGCGGGAAATGTAACGAAAAGCAAGCGAGCAAAGCAAACAAACGCACGATACACGCTTGAGACACACCCGGCATTACACGCAGACAGGCACCAGCAGCAGGCATACGAATATATGAGAGGTTCAAGGATCAAATTGGAAAACTTTTTTGATGAACCTTTTCATTTGCTGTTTGCTTCGGCCCATGCTCCCGGTACCGGGAACTGTGAAGCGGTGGTGATGAGCACCCGCCGTGTGAAGCACCCTTTTTTTAGGCGCATCGCATCACTCTGGCGGCTGACACCGTGGCTGAAAAGCCCATCCTCCAGCGCTCAAAGGTTTTGCGGTTAAGGAGAACGGGCGAAAAACACAAACAGCAAAATAAACATCACATATGAAGTTGTTATGCATTCTTTCGGGTCGATCAATGTGCACATAAGACCCGAGGACTCCCAAAAAAATAGAACGAACGCTTTTCAATTTATCGCTGGTTTTTCATCTCAATTTTCACAGAGTTGAATGTTACTTTAGGGTTTATAACGTAACCATATAGAAGGTATAGAATATTTAAAAACCTTTTTACTGTGTTTCAAAATATATCCACAGTTTCGTATGCTTGTGACTAATCATGAACTATCCAACAGCGCCTAGGCTCGAGAGGAACTAAATGAACCACTAATTGAATCATTTGACAGTACAAAAGCTCAATCAACTTTCGAGCATCATTAGCTTATCGCTCTATCGGATCCTGATTTGCTTTATTTTTTGTGCGTTCTCTCAAACGCACACACACACACACACACACAAACCGTATTGCCAGTTCTCTATTGTAGCGTATTGTACACGTTTCACACTCCAATCCAATGGCTAAGGGTTGCAAACATGGGGAGATCTTCTTTAACAGCCCTCTTCAGTACCAAGCATAAGATGAAGCTCGGCAGTGATTTGTCTGTCCTCTGTCTCTGCGGGCAAACGAACCAACGCGCACGATGGGACGGTGCAGTACAAATGATGGAAAAAAAGTTTATTTAATTTTAATTATCGTTACCTTTTTGTAAAGCAATATATTAAAAGGTTTTTAGTCAATTAATCAAATTCCTAACAAAGTAAGTATTATTTTTTACGATAAAATGATGCAAGAATGTTGTCCAGTTTTGATGCCAAGGTATTTTCAATTTCTGTAAGCCTTATCTCGCCTTGTCTTGTTCAGCAACTTTAAAAAAGATTTATGCATAAAATTGTTGGGTTATCGTAGCATGCTGGGCTATTGTAGCAACCCATTATTACAACGAAGGAAGTAATATCAAAGCAAGCTATATAAAAGGATGTAACATAGAAGTTCAGTATAGAATAAATCGTCACCTCATAGCTTCAACACGTATCTTCCCTGTGTAGATTTCACTCCGTGCTAACAGGTTATGGGCCCAGGACCAAACCAGAACCAGAACTAAAACCAGAACCAAGCCTTTGAATTTGTGAAGTGAATTACTGTCTCATTTTCGGTTGAAAAAAAATCGTTGTTTCGAAATGGATGGCCGTTTTACTATGGTGAAATTGAACAACAGCAACTACAACAGCTGGCGCTTCAAAGTAGAGTTGCTACTAGTCCGAGAGGAGCTCTGGCGTTACGTGGAACCAGGAGTGAAGCCGGGAGCTGTGGAACAAGCTGTTTGGGACGCCGGTGTTGCAAGAGCAAGAGCGACCATAGGCCTACTCATCGAAGACAACCAACATGGTTTGATTCGTTCATCGAAAACTGCACGAGAAGCATGGCTATCGTTACAAAACCATCATCGGAAGACAACGCTTACATCGAAGGTGGCTTTGCTGAAAAAGGTTTGCGATAAACGTTTTTCCGAAGGCGACGATATGGCCGAGCACCTATTCGAGATGGAAGATTTGTACGAGCAGCTGCACAACGCTGGACAAGAACTGGCAGAAAATCTTAAAGTCGCGATGATTTTGAGGAGTCTACCAAGTTCGTTCGATACTCTCACCACCGCATTGGAGACCCGCGCTGATGAAGATCTCACGATGGAATTGGTGAAAAGGAAGCTGCTAGACGAGGTTGACAAACATCGAGAGACGTCCACGGATTCGGTGTTGAAGGTTGGCGCTGGACAACGACCAATGAAGCAGAAGAAGCCTCTAGTGTGTTTCCAGTGCAACAGAACGGGCCACAAGAAGCGATATTGTCCCGAATCGGTACGAGCGCCGGACAGCAGGAACAATCGTGGCCAAACACATCGAAGGAAGGACGATACCGTATCGTTTGCGTTCGCCGGGGTAAGTGAAACTTACAATAACGCAAAGTTATGGGTTGTAGATTCGGGGGCATCTAGCCATACAGTCGCGGATCGGAAATGTTTCAGTGAATTACGAAGCAGCGACGTTGAATGGGTTAAGCTGGCAGATGGGAAGCGTGCGTCAGTTGACGGCAAGGGTACCGTGAATATAACGTTGTGTGACGAACATGGAACACCGAGAGAGGTCAAGCTGAGCGACGCATTGTACACCCCTAGTTTGACAATGAATTTGCTGTCGGTGTCGCAGATAACCAACAAAGGCGCTAGGGTTACGTTCGACAGTAAGTTCGGGTGCCGGATTACGCATGGTAAAGCTACCGTGGCATGCGCACATTTAGTAAACGGGTTGTACGTTTTGGAGCAACCAAACAGAGTAGTGATGGCAGCTGGGAGCCACCACAATCAGGACTGTGAGCATGGTTGGCACAAAAGATTCGGGCACCGCGACATGAGAGCCATCGAACGATTACACAAAGAAAAGCTGGTTACCGGATACAAGATGAACAAGTGCGGCGTTGATGAACCTTGTGAATGCTGTATGCAAAGTAAAAGTGCAAGAATCCCATTCCCGAAAGAATCATCATCATCGACAAAGGCTACTATGGATCTCGTTCATACCGACGTTTGTGGGCCAATAGAAACGCCTTCCGTTAGCGGTTATCGTTATTTTATGACGATAATCGACGATCACTCAAGGTATTGCGTACTATATTTGCTCAGAAGGAAGTCGGAAGCGGCTCAAAAGATCGAGGAGTATGTGGCAATGGTGAAAAACACGTTCGGGCGCTATCCGAAAATAATTCGTTCGGATCAAGGAGGAGAATATCGAGCGAATAAGTTGCGAGAATTTTACAGACGAAAAGGTATCCAGGCTCAATTCACAGCAGGATACAGTCCTCAGCAGAACGGTGTGGCAGAGCGAAAGAATCGCTATCTTGTAGAAATGGTTCGCTGCATGCTTGTCGACGCTAATATGCAGCAATGCTATTGGGCGGAAGCGTTAAAAACCGCTGTTTATTTGCAGAACATTTTACCTACAAGATCGGTCGAATTTACACCATATGAGCTGTGGTATGGAGCAAAGCCTGACGTCAAACACCTGAAAGTTTTCGGTAGTAGCGCATGGGTACACATACCAAATGAAAAGCGTGGGAAGCTTTCATCTGCAGCGAAACGCCTTATATTCATCGGGTATTCATCGGAGCACAAGGCTTACAGGTTGCTTGATGAAAGAACACGAAAAGTGATTGTGAGCCGGGATGTTCGTTTCATTGAGAACACTACGTTTATGCGATCAATGAAAAACAAACGTATCAGTAAGGCTGATCAGCAGGAGGAGATAGAGTTTCAGACTACTATAAAGAAACCTGAAGAAAAGAAACCTGCAAATTTTCATGAAGAAAGCGATAGTGAGGATGAAAATTTTGACTCAGCAAATAGTGACATCGAAGCAGG
>KZ061807.1:90186-166951 GCA_002091835.1 Anopheles maculatus
CCGATATTTCCGCCCGTCCGACCGGAATGTCACCGTTCTGCTTAGTCCACAGTATCTGTGGGGCCGGATCGCCACCGACCGCACACTGGAACTGTACACGATGACCCTCGAGAACGGTCGCATCATCCGGTTCGGCCACAAAGTACGGTTTCACTGTGGAAAAATGGTAGGAGAAAATGGGGAAAGCGGATATGTAGTAAATCATACATCGGCAGATCTGAAGGCGACAGGGCTGATTAAAAATGACATAAATTATGTCCCAAAGTGGTGGCCGCTAAAATTAGATCCAATCAGCATTACAACGCGCTGCGCAAGGGATGCCGAGAGACATCGATGGTTTGTTGTTATTAAGAAAGTTCGATCATTTTTCATTATTACTTGGTGTTGTTCTTCATTCCTATGCGATATTTATCGCCTCACAGCTTAGGTGAGGACGTACAAAACAAGCTTTCTAAATGCATGTGGCGTGTGGGAAAAACAACGCCACTGCAGCAATGTGTGATTTGAACGAATAATTTAATTTGTTATGCAAATGGTTAGAAGCAATTCAAGCTCAAGCGGTAATCCACTGCTCAATCGACTAACGATGATGAACCGGTTTGCTGGAGCAAGAAGCGCATAATGATTTCTGTTTACTACACACATTAATCACACGCGGATGGACCACTGCACAGTGGGCAATTTAAAACGAGTGTCGGGATAGAATTTTCTCTTAGTTTAGATTACCTTTTATTAAATTAAATAGAGGTCTAGTCAACACTATACTTATAAAGAACGGCTTGGAGGTATTTTTAAGATTTTAAGACCTCTAATCCTTTATTTTTTTTAGCACCCTATCGGCCTTATACTGCTGCAACAAACCTCGCTAACAGTTACGGTTTAGCACCGCTGTTTGCCAATCCAATATCCAGACCGTTTTGGAGGACACATCAATGTCGGCTTGCCAGGCCTCCTGTCCATGTGGACGGTGCCATTCTTATAACACTACCAGCACACCAGAGCCTGGCGAGTGTAAAGCACTCAACAAACATGTCTCAAAAGAACATCTTTGAACATTTTTAACCAATATCCTTTAATATTATAAACTCTAGCAACAAAATAAGGATTTTCCAGTTTTTATCTCACCCATTGTGCCTAATATGCATAGTGCAAAACGGAGAAAAAAAAACGTGTGTTGAGAAAAAGGGTTCCCGAAAGCAGAAACAAGCATATTGATCTTCATTTCAATAGCCGAAAGCGACCGCACTTTTGAAAAGTGTTGCCTCCGTAAATCATCGCACCAACAACACCTCGACGCACCCAAGAAACAGCCCACGGTTGCCGTCCGTACAAACACCACCCTCCTGCGCTTACCCTGGACGGTTAATTTGGCGAGTCCACTTTCCCTCGAGCCAACCATGTTCTGGGCGATGCACTGGTAACGCCCCTCGTCCGTCGGCCGAACATCGCTGATCAGAAGGTTTCCACTGTCAACGATCCGTATCCGGGCCAGCTCCTTCGATGGTCGATAATCGTCCAGCTCCAGAAAACCGTCATTCTGCACAGTAGAGAGAAAGATATGAGAAAACAACCTTCCAAAACAAAACAAAAAAAAAGGTTCCGAGCGACCATGATAAATTGTGATTTCGTTGATGATAATGGTCTGGAGAGTGGCTACTTTTACCAACGAAAAGGCAAAAAAAATACAAACCAAAAAGCGCCGTACCTTTTTCCAGCTAACGTTCGGTTCCGGATTGCCACGCGGTGGACTACATTCCAGTAGGGCCGTCTCGCCCGCCGCAACGCGTGTATTTTTTGGCTCGACGCGGAAATCGTCTCGCAGTGCTGTAATAAAATCGATACAGTGTTGAGTGTGTGCGTGGCTTGGCTGAATCTCGTAAAAGTATTAAGTGCGTCCAAAGGAACACATTAAAGTGTTCAGCACCAGGTTGGTTGCACTTACTTGCCACCTGCAGTGTTGCGTTGCGACTGTACACCTTGCCGGCCGGATTGCTGGCCACACACCAGTACACTCCATCGTCCTGCTCCTTTTTGCTGTGGACGGTGCGCAGGAAGAACAGTGAGCCGGCCGGCAGCAGGACGTGGTTCGCGTCCAGCTTTACCTCTTCACCGTCCTTGTACCACTGTATGACGGGCTGGGGTTTCCCTTCCGCCTTACAGTTTAGCGTGACGGGATCACTTTTGGGGACGATTGTGTCGCTTGGGTTTTCTATTATTCGCGGTGAGCGATATTGTGCTGAAAGTGGAAGAATGTTTTGAAACATACATTAATCTTTTTGCGGAGGGTACTATATACATTCCAGAAAGGCATCGTATTAAGTTTTACGTCTTAGAAACTATATGGCCATGTGATAAAACCCATCTTGAGAGATTACAAGTCATCTGATTTGATATCTTTGCATCCTGATGATCTTTGCATCTCTAGCTTAACCACTTACTATAAGTGACATGAATTGTCCGTAACTCTGTGACGGTCCTGAATACAGCAATCCATTCAAGATTTGCAATCAGACCGAGCATGTAGTTGAGACGTTCTTGGATTCAGATGTGTTTTTTGATGTCAAATACCGTAAAAAATAGGACTATGACTTGGGGCATCAAAGAGTAAAGATATCAGCCAGGAAGAATTATATATTCATTCAAAAGAATACCATTTTGCACTAAAATAATGCAGTTGCTAAGACTTTCGTTTAATCCACAGTTAATCGATCAAATCAATCTATGGTAAAATATTCTTCTAAAAAGGCAGACATCAAAGTTCAATTTGAAGCAGTACAGAACAGCGAATTTTAGGTCATCCATTAATTCTGTTAATTATTAACAACTGCCAAGCTACCAAGTAAACCGTTTTGGACATATGCCATATGGTGTGGTATTAAAGATCCTTTTAAATGGTTTTCACCAGTCACTTATTCCTTATTTTATTGCTTCGTTCCATAACCTAAGAACCGAAAAAAAGGAATATCAATAAAACAAAATAAAAGAAATGAAAAACTCACCACCGGATACCCTCGCATGGATCAAACATCAAAAAAACGAGCAACGACAACATCTCAACCAAAATCAAGAACCATATTGAACCAAGCGAAAGAACTCCCATCGCATAAGAGATCAGTAAGGCATTACGAAACAGGAACAAATTAGTCACCAAAGCTACATCCTACCCACCAGCCAGCACCAACGGATGAAGGAGGATTATCGATGGACGCAAAGAAGCGAACATCTTAGGGACAAAAAAAAACAAACACCAAAACTGAGCGTTAGAGATGCTGCTCGCGCGTGTGAACAAACTGTAGCGTGCGATACAAAAAACATCGTACGAAAGTAATTTTTCATGTTGCCCACGCCTTGCCGTTCAGTCGATGACGATAAGGTGGCTTCCGAGGCGAAAAAAAGGAAGTCTTTTATTCTCGTAAAATACGTCCAGACATATGCGGGGCTTGGTTTCGGGTTCCGATTGTCTGCACTTTCCTATCCAGACGATTCTTGCGGCAATGGAAGAGATTTTTGTCGATTTAAGGCATTACTAAAGTTGCGGTAGTTATTCAAAGATGTTCTAAAAGATGACAAAATAGCTTAGTCAAATGTAAACAATGTTGCAAATGATCACGAATACACTTGCAGGGGTAAAATACCCAAGATCCGATAGCTGCTCAATGCTGTGGGATCAATCAATCACCCATGCTCAACACCTATTACCTCATCGTTACGGTGGACAAGCTGGCGAGAGCTAAACTAGTTCACAACAAAGTAACAGAAACGCGAACTAAATCTGGATTGATGCCCTTTTAGCGCAAGGTTTGCCGAAGTGCGGTTAACAAATTTAACTTCATTGTCACTTTGCAAAGCCTTCGAAAACCAACGCAACGATCTCGTTTGATACGAGAGCCACAGATCGTTATGATGAGGATCTGTTGTAGTTGGTGCACTCTTGGAGGAACGAAGAAAAAAAAAACATTAACAATCCTGTCCACCCACGGATTGGGTTGCAATTGCAATATTGGCAGCGGCGCCCCGTCAACTTGGCGTCTGTCATTCTGGCATAGGCGCGCAAACACTGCAATGAAAGCGAACACGCGACGATCGTGAACACGCAAACGCCATCTCACCTCGGATATGCCAAAAATGGTAGTCGGCGAAGGTCGGTGCAGCAATTGCAGCCAAAGCTGGCTGGCTGGAGATTATTTCTATCAACGGCGGCTATGCAGTAAGCGATATCCCCAGAGTCACCGCCTCCGACACGACGTTGGAAAGATGAAAAATGGATCGCTCTCCTCGGGTCTTCGGGGGTCGCGAAAGGGTAGCCATGCGAATGCAAATGTGAGCTCAGTTGTGGCAGTAAAAAAAACACCTCCAGAAGCACCCAATTACCACGGAATCGAATCAGTGCACCGTTTGAAAAGGAGTTTTAAAAAAAAGTAATCAAGAAATAACGGCTGTTACCATCATTTGTTGCCATTTTTACAGTTCTTCAGACATCGATTATCGCTACACCGTTCTGTCGCCTTCGGTACTCCGTGTTTGCTTCCTCGATTCGTGACTCATAATTGCTCTCAAGTGCTTTAATGATGAAACACGCGCATCATATTTCAATCACATGCATCAGGATGAAGCCAGCATTAAGCGTACACACACAGCAGAGACATGCAAATTGCCGCTGCATTTCACATCACACTTATCGCCCACAACTGCTGCAGCACGCTGCTTGAGCAAAAACGTTAATTTATGATTGACAGTTGCGTAGTCAGCATGCACTCACTTTAGCCGGCTGGGTCCGGGACGGACATGGATAAAGCGTCATAAGGCTGAAGGCGGATAGAAATAAGTCAGCGTATTACGATGACAGCGGCCCAGTTACAAATCCCTGCGCCATTTCCATACCCGGAGCTTTGTTCTAAGAAGTGTTTGGAAAAGCATTCTATCTATCGTAAGAAATCAAAGTCCGCCGACGTCAGTGGGACGGGTGTGGCGTTTGTCTAGTTTCTAGTTCTGGTCCGGAAGTTGAAACGGGTTTGTTTATTCCCAGCGCCAGTGAATCATCGACGTAGAAAAGGTGTGAACGAGCAGGAAGTTTGGGTGCCTGGACAGCAATGTAACGAACGTTCGTCTGATTGATGACGGTTTGGTGAAACAATATTTTACATAAGCTAGAGGTACTTTTATGATTGACTAGAGAGACATAGAACAGAACTTTAGGTTCTGTTGCGTGACTTTGATTAAAACACGTCTTGGGGCAACAATCACAGACTCTGGAAAATATTATGATTATGCGAGAAATCATTTTGAAACATCTGTTTTGAAGGGGAATAAGAAAGGATCTAGAAATGTATCAAAAATCTCAATAAAACTGAAAGTTCTAGTGCTCATAGCTAATATTGACAGGCTTTTGACTTATACACTGTTGGAAAACTGACTAAGAAAAACTAAATTGAAAACTTTTTACTAAGTTTTTCTCTCAAAAGCCGAAGATCTTCTTCTTCTTCCTTGGGCACTAGCACTACAACCTCGTGAGGTCTTGGCCTGCTATTGCTAGCTCTCTGTGACTTAGTTTTAATCCGTAGCTGGATAGTCAGTCCTGCGTACGGGGAGGCGGTCCGCCGGGATTCGATCCTCGGTCCTGCATTGTGAAGACCGACGTCGCTATCGGATGCACCACCGGGCCGCTCCAAGCCGAAGATTTTGACGTTTAATTTCCCCAGGTCTTAAACGTTGTAAACTGATGTTTATATCAAATACTTGCTAATACGTCAGATATTTAAATTCGATAAACATGTTATACGTAATAGAAGATTGTCTAAAAATCAATTAAAAATTTATCAATAGCTCCTACGGCCTAGAGCCTGAGAATTATGATTCTCGAGACGATCTGAGTGACTGAATTCCGTCTAAAACAGTTAACACCAAGCAAAATAAGATAATTAAAAATATGAATTTCCAAAAAGGTTTTCTAATGTTTGCATGCCTAAAACATTTTGTTATAAAATATACAAAAGTACTTATCACAACAGTTACAGTAAATTTATGCAAAAGCCTCCAACACAGAAAGATAGTTTCGCACAAAACGGATCCATATGTCGATAATGGTATGGCAAGATTTACTCGGAAAGCCCCCCGATAACCATCGCCGTCTGGCTGCACCGTTTTTCCACCGAATTCCGTCTACCATGAAGCGCGTAAATGAAGAGATAATTTTTTTTTTCAGGCATTCAACCCACGACAGTTTACGGTTAAAATATGGCAGCAGCCATTCGAGACGACCGATGGTGAACGAGCATACCCATCCGTAATAGTACGCACGATTGCTACCCTGATTACCAGGGCGCGATACAGTTCCAACTGCTGTAAACGGACGGCAACCCCCTAATGGATGAGTTGGGTTTCCAACGGCACCGGCTCCCTGATCACAATCTATGCTAATCGAAGCCGCTTCCCGTACGGAAGCTTCATTTTGTCACTTCTTGTGGACACTATGTTCGCAGAACACGCGTACAACTGTGCGTTGCGTAGATTCATGAGCGCCAACGGAGATTAGTCACTAATTTAGCCACAAATTTTTGGGACAACTTCGTTCCTCATTTTTAAGTTATTTATTATTACTTGAAACGAAAAAAAAATACAAACTGTTTAAGACACGCAGAATGATAAATCAGAATAAAGCTGTGTGGCACATGAATAAACAATTCTTTCGGGAAAAAAGTTAGCACCGGCTCTCGGAAGATGTTGTTGCACATGTGTAACTTAAAGATGTTTTCACATCAAACCCTATTCAAAGCATTCCGCTTCGCCACCCAAATCCTACGTGGTTAATGATCAAAAGTGAGATGAAGATATTTAAACACATTATGCGTCAAAAGTTAGGGCGTTGCACGTGAACTGCACGTTCTTTTGTGTGCCCCATCCGTTCTGAGTCGTCCAGGAACGTCGTCACGGAAGATGTTTACGCTGAGAGTTTCGCTTTCGAATGGCCCGAGGACCAAGAATGCGCCATGTGTCAACAGACATTGGCAGACACCGGGCACAACAATGCAACGTCTTTGTTTGCTGTGGCATTTGATACAAATTTGCTTGCAATCCGTTAGTGCGCTCGAGCCAGAAGTGGGTAGAGAACAAACTGACTGTAGAGGAAATGATAGAACTGGAGTGCAGTTTAATCGCAAGCCAGACCAGATAGTGGCTCGCAGTTGTTCGAAGAGGACGCGCGCAGCTGGATCATCGTTGGTGGCCGGGCAATTTTGTTTTTGAAATGGATGTCGCGCTGCTGTTGCCTGCCTGCTGGCGCTGCACTGTCTCATCCTGTTTATTTATCGTCTTTCTTTGAAATCTCTCGCGCACAGAGCTGGTGGCCACGGATCTCTGCCCGGCAGGGAGAATGCATACACGCATGGGGACAATAAAGTTGGTAGCGTTTGGTTGAAGGCGAGCAAGTTTTTGATCTACCAGTGCTTCAGATTTGCTTCGCACGACTTTTGCTTTAATGAACGTGCAACATTGTTCGACGTTAGCAAACTATGTACGTTTAATAGAACAATGAAATTTAATGATTGGTTTGTACAGCTCTGAATCGTAAATTTTGTTGGAAGTGCTTTTGTTGGAATCTTCAATTTTGTTGGAAGATGATACTAAAACGAAAAATGTAGTTTTCAATACAAAATGTGACGGTTGTTCTAAGCAGTTAGTACAATGTGAAGTAGAGAATTCTCATAAGTTACTCTTGACACCTCGATCCACAACGATGCTTTATACTAAATTGTTTCCATGACAGCTAGAAGATTAGTTAAACTTTATTAGAATAAAATATGATCAACTAGTCTTACAAAAAGTAGAGAAGTTTACAAAGGCCCTAAAAATCAGTACTTATCACAACAGTTACAGTAAATTTATGCAAAAGCCTCCAACACAGAAAGATAGTTTCGCACAAAATGGATCCATATGTCGATAATGGTAGGGCAAGATTTACTCGGAAAGCCCCCCGATAACCATCGCCGTCTGGCTGCACCGTTTTTCCACAGAATTCCGTCTACCATGAAGCGCGTAAATGAAGAGATAATTTTTTTTTTCAGGCATTCAACCCACGACAGTTTACGGTTAAAATATGGCAGCAGCCATTCGAGACGACCGATGGTGAACGAGCATACCCATCCGTAATAGTACGCACGATTGCTACCCTGATTACCAGGGCGCGATACAGTTCCAACTGCTGTAAACGGACGGCAACCCCCTAATGGATGAGTTGGGTTTCCAACGGCACCGGCTCCCTGATCACAATCTATGCTAATCGAAGCCGCTTCCCGTACGGAAGCTTCATTTTGTCACTTCTTGTGGACACTATGTTCGCAGAACACGCGTACAACTGTGCGTTGCGTAGATTCATGAGCGCCAACGGAGATTAGTCACTAATTTAGCCACAAATTTTTGGGACAACTTCGTTCCTCATTTTTAAGTTATTTATTATTACTTGAAACGAAAAAAAAATACAAACTGTTTAAGACACGCAGAATGATAAATCAGAATAAAGCTGTGTGGCACATGAATAAACAATTCTTTCGGGAAAAAAGTTAGCACCGGCTCTCGGAAGATGTTGTTGCACATGTGTAACTTAAAGATGTTTTCACATCAAACCCTATTCAAAGCATTCCGCTTCTCCACCCAAATCCTTTCGTGGTTAATGATCAAAAGTGAGATGAAGATATTTAAACACATTATGCGTCAAAAGTTAGGGCGTTGCACGTGAACTGCACGTTCTTTTGTGTGCCCCATCCGTTCTGAGTCGTCCAGGAACGTCGTCACGGAAGATGTTTACGCTGAGAGTTTCGCTTTCGAATCGCCCGAGGACCAAGAATGCGCCATGTGTCAACAGACATTGGCAGACACCGGGCACAACAATGCAACGTCTTTGTTTGCTGTGGCATTTGATACAAATTTGCTTGCAATCCGTTAGTGCGCTCGAGCCAGAAGTGGGTAGAGAACAAACTGACTGTAGAGGAAATGATAGAACTGGAGTGCAGTTTAAGCGCAAGCCAGACCAGATAGTGGCTCGCAGTTGTTCGAAGAGGACGCGCGCAGCTGGATCATCGTTGGTGGCCGGGCAATTTTGTTTTTGAAATGGATGTCGCGCTGCTGTTGCCTGCCTGCTGGCGCTGCACTGTCTCATCCTGTTTATTTATCGTCTTTCTTTGAAATCTCTCGCGCACAGAGCTGGTGGCCACGGATCTCTGCCCGGCAGGGAGAATGCATACACGCATGGGGACAATAAAGTTGGTAGCGTTTGGTTGAAGGCGAGCAAGTTTTTGATCTACCATTGCTTCAGATTTGCTTCGCACGACTTTTGCTTTAATGAACGTGCGACATTGTTCGACGTTAGCAAACTGTGTACGTTTAATAGAACAATGAAATTTAATGATTGGTTTGTACAGCTCTGAATCGTAAATTTTGTTGGAAGTGCTTTTGTTGGAATCTTCAATTTTGTTGGAAGATGATACTAAAACGAAAAATGTAGTTTTCAATACAAAATGTGACGGTTGTTCTAAGCAGTTAGTACAATGTGAAGTAGAGAATTCTCATAAGTTACTCTTGACACCTCGATCCACAACGATGCTTTATACTAAATTGTTTCCATGACAGCTAGAAGATTAGTTAAACTTTATTAGAATAAAATATGATCAACTAGTCTTACAAAAAGTAGAGAAGTTTACAAAGGCCCTAAAAATCATCATTGGGAAATTTCTCAACCAACCATAAAGCACGTAGGTTCAACAAATTAGATTATATTCTAGCCTGAATTTTGTCCTTATTAATCTAAAATTATTCACATTAAAGAGAAAAAAATTGCAGCTCAGCAATTCGAATTTCTTACATATCGTTGCTGTATATCAAGGACGTAAAGAATATTCCGTTCGTATTTATTTTTGTGTCATTTATTTTACCTCATTTGTTACTTAAGTTTGTCTGATCGACCTTTCTAGAGCAGCTCTATAGAGCAACACAAACTTGTTGTTTGTCGTCATCAACAGATTCTAGAACAGTGTGAATATATCTTTCGAAAAACGAATTAAAAGCAGGCTTTAGTCAATTCCATTCTTAAAATCAGACAATGAATAAATAAAATCTTTTCCACTCAAAATACCTGTCGCGACTGTATCAAACTTTTATAGTCTCAGTTTATAGTACAAAACTGGCCAAACCCTCTTAGCCGCGTTCGAGAGGAAGATGCTTAGAAGGATTTTTGGCCCCGTATGTGAGGAAGGATGATGGAGGAGCCGCTACAACAACGAGCACTATGAGCTGTACAGTGACCTCACCATCGTGCAGCGAATTAGGCTCGCCAGGCTCCGGTGGGCTGATCATGTCATGAAAATGGCACCGGATGACCCAGTCCCTAAAGTACTTTTAGGCCGTCCACATGGACAGAGGAGGCGTGGTAGGCCCAAACTGAGATGACCGTGAAGCGGTTGTAGCGCCTGCTAAGTAAGTAAGTAAGTATGAACGAATGAGTCAATTGAAATCTAGCAATATTTAGAAATAGAATTAGCATTAACTTTCTGAATATGGACGCATCAAAAGAGTTTGCATACTGGGTCATATGGCTTACCGAAACTTGGCATTTCTAATAAACCGCACAATCGTGAAGATATTGTACAGCTTACAGCTTCTGATTCAATGTTTCTCTAGAACGCGACTGTGTAAGTTTTTGTCAGCGTTTGGTCAGAGGGATGCCATATTTGAGATGTGAAAAAAAGAGTTTTAGGACTCCACACAATTAATGGCAACAGGTATTTTGTGTGGAAAAGTTTAACCGATTTGAGGCATATCTAAACATGTTGTCCGTGAGTCCAAAAAAAATTGGACATCATTTAAGTGGCAATCGTCAATTATCTCTTCACAACTGCGAAGATCAGTATGAACATCCGGACTGTGACAGATCATTGAAATAGCAAATAACTAAGTTACCAACATGAAATGCACCTTATTAAATATCATACGAGATCATTTCCCAAGTCAAGGGAGCCAAAACGGCAATGGAGTGTATCAGAGCGTATTGTTGTTAGATAAGAATCGTTCAAAATTATTTTGAGAGCTTTTGACTAGTGACTAAATAGCTAGTTTTTCAGTTGATCTCTTGCAGAAATCTACAAAAAATAGATTAAATTATATATTATTAAAACAAAGCTTATTGGGACCTAATGCGACCTGAATTTTGTCCATAGTGCACAGGAAAGAATTGAACTTTGTATTTACAATCCATGATCCTGTTAAGTCAATTGGCTTTTGAAACAATTCTAATAACCAAATCCAAAGTTCATAATAATACCAATGAACAACAATAAAGTAATATGAAAACACTAGATAATACAAAAGAAAATAAATGATTATAATTATAAATTGATTCCAGAAACTTCATACAACAAAAACGTCATCCATTGCATTATTTATGGACAAACCCTTTTTATGGAAAATGAAAACAAAGAAAACCCCAATTGTTTCTTTTTATTAAATTGCCCAATGATGAACAAACAAGCGTAAACCCGACGAAGAAAACAAGCCGGCAGAAAGAAATGTATCAATCTATCCCCATTTAAAAAAAATTAACAAACATCATCATTTGAACCCGAGTATCAATATCATCCGCTATCGTTTTCACTCCGTTGTTGTCATACATCATACATCATGTCATTGTGGTGGCGTTTTTTTTTCTTTTTATTAATCTCACTCCCCCCCTTGTTTTTATGGCGCGCCAAATTAACCGACGTAAGGCCGCCACGAACGTCCATTTTCCGAAGGGTTTCATCACGTGGGCCCGGTTAGCACGGGTTAGTGTTTGGGAGTGGGTGAGCGATGAGGTTGAGTGCACCGGATAACGCAACCGTGGCCCATCCATCCATCCAGCGCGCACCGACGTAATTGGTTCAACAAATTATTAAATTGATTTATTTAACTCGCGCCTCGCGGATCGCCGCTTGTTTTGTCGCCGCACCAGATACAGATGTTTTCGGTACGGTGCGCGCCTTTTTGGCTTTTGCCGGCGTTGGCGGCACACGAGAGCCCGGAGACCTCCGGCGGTCTGTCGTACTCGTCAACATAATGTCCCGGGGGGCGGAGAAGCGAACTTTTCCACGGAACGATCGGTGACATGCAACACTTGTTTGTGTCTGTGTGGGACTAGCCCCACTGGACAATTGTGCATTTCACTGGAGCGAGTATTGCTGCAAACGCGTACGGTGTACCCTTGGACAGACAATTGGAGAAAGACAACAGGGTCTCCGCCGGTCTGTGGAGGCTATAATTGAATTTTACAATTTCATGGCATATGCACACGCAACACCCGGCCACTCTCCTCTGTATCGAAGTTGCAACAGGCCATCTGACAGCCAACAAACCCCGCCGGATGCATGATAGTGGCTCAACGACAAAAACTCGGCGGGGATGAGTTGTCGGTGATAAAAAAAAGAGGCTCGCTCGCTTTCTAAAGTGCCCGTGGGCGACACACTTGTTTCGTCAATCAGCAATTGATTGAGCTGTTTTGTTGGAGAATTAATATTGATTTATGGTTTAAATTGCATCAAATTATCGCACAACATATCAACGCTAGTTATGAAAGCCGATACTAAAATATTTAAAAAATTCGTTTCATAAAATATGTCAACCCACAACACCGTTGCCTGCTATCTCTGCGACGGATTCATTTCAGTCGCTCATCAACACACTTGACAACATTTTAATTTGTAACATGCGTTACACTTCGCCGGTGACCTTTCCCGTTTGATCCCGGGCCATGCCCTTGATTAAATCATAATTTCCTTTTTAACAACTTTTGCCACAAGAGACAGCGCCCGGCCCGTTCGAAGGGCTTCGGTAGCGTACGAAATCGAGCATGCGTACGCTCCTCCCCACTTAGTGACGCAAAACTTACCCACCGACGACGGCATAAAGCGAGAATCTTTTTGATCTAAACCCATACCGAGCGAGCAGGCAGCAGCGGGCGCGATGAGCCCGCATCATTCACACATGGAGGATGGTGCATGGAGAATTTTAATTTTCTACTTGTAAAATTGTTTACAGCAACACTTCACCCAGATAGCAGCTTCATCAACGAACGAATATGATGAGTTGTTGGGAGGGGGAACCTTAGAGTGTTCCGGGCCATCCGAGAGCATCTTTCGCAAGCGGGTAAATTGAAATAAGGCTGACGGGTTTTATACTTTTAATCATGGAGCCCTTTAGTGTTATCAGGGTTGCCACGAAATAAGAATGTGTCCTTCGCTAGCTTTGAAAGTTACGTCGCTCGGCTAAAATGGCGCCACAGAAGTTGCTGTTAATAACAAACAAATCCTCCCCCCAGGAAGAACACCTCGGCCGTATGGGAAAGTAAACAGCATGATCTGTTTTCTTATGAAAAGATTTAGGTCATCTTCCGGGGCCGTAAGACGCCACCACCAAGATGATGCCCGGTTTCTGCAAGGCTTTGCTAAGCAACTAACCTATTTTTATCGGACCCATCGGACTGTTGGTGGTGGGCCTTGAAATCAACCTTTTAAAGAAGGCGAAGAGGAGAGTCGAGTTACAGTTTTCCTCCATTGTGTCGAAGGTCTGCTTATGATTACCTTGATTAATGTTTGACCAGTGAGGGCCTACACAGCCATCCCCCCCGAATTCTTTGCATGACTCATACAATATTCGACCAACACAGTATGTGTGGAGGTGTTTTTTTTGTGGTTGTTCCCTTATTTCTTAATACAAACATCCGCTTAGTTTATCAACCGGCCGAGGGAAGTGCTACGGAGACCCACATGTTGACCGACGCCTCGTAATCAACATCGTCATCGCCGTCATCAACGCACCAGCACCAGAACCGAACCGACGCGCGGTTACCAATTATTTGTACATTACACAAAATCACATCATTAATATTCCAATAACTGAATGTTGATTAATACTTCAGGAGCTCATAGCTCGCTGGATGAAAGAGCCTAGTGCAATCAAGAGTCATTATGTTCCTGCTCCTAACGTACGCAGTGCAGCTGACAGTTTAACCACCAGAAAGTGACCTCACCACAAAACAAACTTCCAATTTCTTGCCCATTTATATCAATAAGAAGCTGGACCGGAGCAAACGAAAAAATTCTTTCTAATGTCCGTAACACATGATAAACAAATATTCAACGCTCTCGAAACGAATCCACTGGAATTCTTAAAGAAGTGAAAATTGTTGGGAAAATCTTTACGCAATCCCCATGCGGATCTCACTTGCTTAAAAGCTTTGGGGGGTTGGAGATTTGGGACGACGTGCTGTGAATATCTTGACCAATTTATCTGTTACCCGGCCGGGTGGGTAACATCCCTTTGCAAAGAAACATTAATTTTGGCACAGTATTCTTTTGTGGCTGGTAGGCAAAATGTTTTTACCGGCAGCAGCAGTGTGTTATGTATGCTGGTGCCCTTTTTCCCGGTTCCAACTCGGATAGCGTTGTGGACGGTGGGTTCCTTTCGATATAAATTTCGCTTTATTACGGACCCTTTCCCTTCTCGTTAGAATTCGCTTTTGTGAGGAAGTATGTGTGTGATGTAAGCGTCTTTCGACTTTAATTCTGATGCAACGTAGTAAAGAAATAGTTGAAGATGTTTGTTTAGTGTAAGGAGAATTGCATGATTGAAGATTGAAGAACCAAACTAGGGACACCATCTTCAAATAAACTAATAGACAGGGTATAACAATTTGCTTCTAATGAACATGAATAAGTAATGCGCATCATAAAGTATGGTACTAACCAGATCACTAAATCATTCCTTTTTAGGTTCTCCTAGCAAATGCATGTACTGGGCACATTTTACTGAAATGACTTTATCGTAATGGTCGAATAAGGATCTCTTTCCGTAATCATTCTATGAATAAATTAGGCGTACGTTAAGGAATCAATAAACCACACAAATATCATCACGAAGCATAAAACTCCTTCCGTTTACTGTCCGTTTAGTGTAATAATTTTCCACTGTTACAACGATTACAACTAAACTTTGCAACTCCACGCACAAAAGCGCAGTATGTAGAAAAGCTTTCACTCAACCATTCGCTTTATTGATAGCCGCATCATGGTCAGAATATAGATTTTCCACAAATTTGCACACACAAAATATCTGCCGCTGAAAGCTTTTTACTTTGGCGCCAACAAACCAAACTATAAAATAGACAATATCTGTAAGTGAAACCCACTCCTTCCAGCTGGCCTGCTCTCGGCCTAGCTACGGTGGCGTACAGTGTGCTCTTCACCCCACGCATAAAATATTCATATTGCATCGTTGTAATATTTGAATAACACAGCAATGCCGAAAACAAAACAACAAACGCGTGCGTGATTTGAATAACGACCAACAACACCGAAAGAAACGTGGAAACCAGTGGGACCTTCAAACTAAAATAAACAAACAAACGCACACGCCAACTGTGGGTTTAGGACCTGGTGCAATCAAAGCGGAAATTGTATGCTGATAAAATTGCGATGAAAGTGTGTGTCTGTGGGTGTGTTTAGAATTTGACTGGTGTAACTCTTCATTGAAAGCACAAATAAAATAATGAAATAACTTTAAACAAACAATCAATTCAACTTCGAAACACTTCTAAACTAACCGCTTGTTTCTGAGAATATAATGAAAAAGGAAGATAGATTCAAACATACATTGTTTAGCATTAAAAAACGTTCTAACGAAAATATTACGCTACACGCTTCGACTTTTATTTAAAAAAAGGAAAGAAAATGAATAAAAATGACCAAGATATGCGTCAAATAATGAAAAAAAAAACTTACAGTGTTTCTCACTTGATAATGCAAAGTTACCTATGATTTTTGCAAACGCTCCATACGAAATCGTATGTAGCGTTTGCAAAAATCATAGGTGACTTTGCATTATCAAGTGAGAAACACTGTAACGGAAACGAATATCAACAATAACTAACTTTTTACGAATAAAATTACAATTTAAACATATATACAAAAAGAGATTTCTAGTAAATATTAAACAGTACGAAAGTGTGCGATGCACGTCATACAAACATTAATTTTCTCCGCATTTCTTCTTTTTTTAATAATAAATAAGAATGTATGACAATGTCCAAAATGAGGATAACGTTTCTAAAAATTAACATATCTTTACCACAGTTTTATATGTCTCTTAAAAACAAATTTTCAATAGCTTTTGTAATATGAAATGAATAATCAGATCTATTAATAAGTTTTGACGGATTTTTTACGGAGTTCCAAGCCTCATAGCCTCGAATGGGTATCGATTTTATTTAGAAAAGTAAGTTCCGTCACTTTTGTACAACCTTTTCCCATCCTTTGGGTAGATTGTGGATTCCATCATAAAAAAAGAAATCCGGTATGGACGCAATCCATGTTTCGATCCAATGTTTCAGTTCTGCGCAATTCTGGAAGTGCTGCGCGGCCATGCTCCATCGACCAAAGCAAATGGTAGTCGCAGGGCGCAATATCTGGGTTATATGGCGGGTGGGATAAAACATCCCATTTTAATGTCAGCAGGTAAATGCGGACAGGTGCCGCAACATGTGACCAAGCGTAGTCATGCAGCAGAATTACTTTGTCATACCTGGTCGCGTACTGGGCCTTTTGTCATTCAATTCGCGACTACAATCGCTTAGGTTGTCGTTAAACATCACCCGTGATGGTTGCGTTTGGTTCCAGCACTTCGTGGTACACCACACCGAGCTGGTCCCACCAAATGCACCAAGTGAGCGTTCTTCGTATTCCATACTAAAATTTCCACTTGTAAACCGGTGAAACCACCTATGGCACCACCACCACCACCTATGTTCTTTTCGATAAAGCGTCATCGCGAGGGTATTCCCTCATTATACGATGGGTCTCGATGGACGAAATTTTCATCACAAAAATAATGGAAATAATGGAGGAGAATTCCCCGCAAAAACCCTTTTTTTCTTAACCGAATGTATTCATTTTGCAAGCACGCGGAAAATACTTTGTTTATTAATTGATGAAATGGCAGCTAGGGGCAAACAAACCCTGAAGATGATACTTCAAAATAACAGTGTTGCCAGATTTTAATAAAGTAAACATTTTAAGTAAACGACGCACATATCAAAACCATCAAAACTTTTTTATAGACCTATCAGGAACGATTTAATTTTTGTTATTTTATTATTAAATGTAAGATTTGAAAAAAAACAAAATTGAACTTTTTGTTTCTGTTCAAATCTTTAATCGATATTTAAATTACAAAAGTTGCTATCAAAAAGTGTATCTATGAGTTTTTTTGACAAGTTTAAATTAAATACAGATTGCTTTTAACTGATTTTTTTTAATCCTATGCGAAAAGTTCCATAAAATTTATCTTTGGAGGAAAGGAAAAGTTATGTATTTTTTAAACAAGATAAAAAAAACTGTTCTCAACCAATAAAGCAACATACTTCACGCAAGAATTCCAAACGAAAAAATAAAAACAATTATTCCCACGCATAGTTTTGGCACAAGAAAAATCCAGATATTCCCTTCGCTCACGTACAACTGCACTAGCGGAATCTAAAACGGAAAACAATCAGCGCTATTTATCCGTCATTTGGATTTGCTGAACAAAAAAAACCGAAAAACCACGGACAATCGAACTCATTCGAAGTGTTGTTCGGTTGTTTCAGTTGTGTGTGTGTGTATGTGTGCTGCCCCAACTCGAGTACCGCACTGGAGCAGCCCAAAAATGGCAAACGTTTGCTGATTATTATTCCGTAGCGCCGTAGTCGAATGATTTCATAATTGGCAGCCTCATTTAGCATTTCGTGCTAAAACGGTCGCCCACAAACCGCAGCCAACCACAAAACCTGCTGCATGCATGCAAGCGAACACACACTCACACGAGCGCACGTATTGAAATATGCTGGGAAAATTGTCAAAACCAAAACCGAAAGTGTGCTTGGTTGAAGAGAGTGGACGCGGCTACACGAACGTCACGTAGTGTGCGATTCGTAATCGTTTCCAATAGACAAACAAAAAAAAACCTTGTGCCACGGAACACCATTTGACGAGCGTTTGATTTGATGGTACGTACATAGGGGTTTAGTTTAGCTTTTTATAGTTTGGCTAATTTATACTAAAATTAATATAAAGTTGATATAACAGCATGCAGGTCAAAACTATACATGAAATTACAAAGCTCCACACCTGTACTTTAAGCACACAGCAACAACTCAACCGAATAATAAGAAGCCATCAATGCAGAACTGTCACAATAAAATGCGATGCTTAATATTTATAGCGACAGCCGAGGGAATAAAACATAAAACGGCCAAGTGCAATAGTGCAAACGATCGTTTGACGTACGCAATATTGCAAACCAACCCCATCAAACCAAGTGCAATATCACGCCCCGGTAGACATAGGTGGTGGTTTTCATTATTTGACCACCGGTTCATGGACATGCGGCCCCGTTTCATTCATTTCGCAGTCATTTTCCGGTTCGACAATTATGAAGTCGTTCGTTGGAAACATTGAACTGGCCACAAAAAGGATGTTTAACGCAACGTTGGACAAGTTGTTACTAGATTGGTGATGGAAGTATATTGTTCAGAGCTGTAGTTGTAGCGTTTGTATCATAGAATTTTCAATTTTTAGTAGTATTATAGTAAAATACTTTAAATTTTTACTAAAAATGTATCCTTCTAAATGAAAATCGAGTAACCCACTTGAGAAGAATAGCTTTAAGTTAAATCTATCGTTATCTACACCTCAAAGAACGCTTCCTTCTCTACGAATCTAATCTCAAACCCGACCGGCATCTCTTATCTAGCGCCATGAAATTACTTGCATAAATCTTACCAACTCCCGCTAAATTACCAAGGGAACAGCACCGTTTACATTCTAAATTAGCGAGGAAAAAAGCCAGACAAAACGAAACGAACGCCAAACTTTCGATGCTGCCTCATTATTTTCACCACAACAAGAAAATTATTTAGCCGCGCACGCTGGAAGGAAGCGCAGGTAAAAAGCTGGCTTCTTAATTGGAACTTCCGCTCGGAGGAGGCGGTTTTTGGGGGAAAAGTTGTTAGTTTTTCACCAACCCTCCCCAAAACCATTTGCTAGGACTTTTTCAGCGCGAAATGAAATTCGAGTTTTAGTGGGTGGATGAGGCTGAGCGGCTTCAAATTGTGGGCTAAATTAAATTCTAGAGAACCGTACGCTTGATGTACTAGGGTGAGGTTGCATAAATATTGCGGAAGAATTTGCACGAGAGCCCCTAGGTTAGGCTAGGTTCATTAATTTCTTGAAAGGTATTTCAAAAATGAATTATTTCTGTAAAATATAGTTATAAACTAATTGAAAGACTGATCCCGAAAATATGTAGTACGTCGTCTAAAGAAATACAAAATCCTTAGTTCTGAACAGATATCAAATGTCTAAATAGTCCACTAGCTTAATCAATCGTTTGCTAAACGAAACAAACCCACGAGCCTAGGATGGAGGTTGCACGAATATGTTCTGTAATTGTGTTTCTATTAGCCCTAACAATCACCAGACTCTAACACGGATACGGATTAACGTTGCTTACAAAGGGATGACAAGCAGTGCAGCGCGTTTACACGCGTTATCTTAATCAAACGATGAGCACCCACGGGTCAAAGAAATTTATCCACCGAACAAGATCAACCCTCCGTCCAAACACTATCTCGCTGACCACAGCTTGAACATCGGTGCTGGGCAGCACACGGCACCGATACAATGCATCAGATTGAGCGAGATTGTCGGACGGAACACAGATGGATTGGATGCAACAAACGAAGCGGCTTAATCTCGATCGTGAGACACACGCTTACAGGGTTGCGAAGGGCTTCTTCTGCCAAGTTGAAAAATGACTCTGTTACCTTCTACCGACACACACACGCAGCATTGTTTACAGAGACAAGCAAGACAACCCAATCCACCAGACACGCATCTCGTCGTGCCATTGCGGACGGGGTAATTTTGCACTGACCGACAAGGTGTGTCTGTTGGGCAAAGAGAACGGAACTATCGTCTAAGAAAGATACAACTACACCTCCCTCTATCTCTTGGGGAAGCTAAAATTGAA
The DNA here is from genome assembly GCA_002091835.1 of Anopheles maculatus. Classification (NCBI taxonomy): domain Eukaryota; kingdom Metazoa; phylum Arthropoda; class Insecta; order Diptera; family Culicidae; genus Anopheles; species Anopheles maculatus. The sequence goes on from KZ061807.1 coordinate 110,269, forward strand.
GACAAACAATACTACAGCTTACCGTTCGTTAGCGGTAACATGACCGCTACCACCACTATCGTGATCCACACCATCCAGTGCGTCCGCCGGTGCATCTTCGCACTGTAATGCATTGCGGGTTGGTTGCTTATCTTTGCGAGATTGTCTGAATCTGGCACCTTTCTACCAGCTGCCGTACAGGAACGGGGAAAGCTTTCTACTTAATGCTTTTAACTCTTGCCGCTACACGCGACCTTTTTGTCGCAGAGTTTGTTCCGCCGTTGTGCGATTTCTTTGGGTCAATGACGATTTGTTTTGTATGATATGTTGCACCGTACACGGGTTTTCCGCACCAGTCCCCTTCACCAGTGTTTGGTGCGCATTTACAAACTGTTCGCTTCAGGCGTTCAACACAGAATTTGCATTTTGTTACACCGAACCTCGTGTACTGTAACTGTGACTGTGACTCGTGTAACAGGTGACCTGTCTCCTGTCGTTTCTTCGTTTTCTGTAGGATCGAACGTCTGCCAGGAACCTTGGGTTTGGGCTATCACAGTTAGGGGCAAGTTATTCAGTCGACGAAATGCTTGACGAATTCTACACGTTCCCGGGCTTGCTTTTTGTTGCTCAAAGAAAAAGGTTTTGTGAATGGTGCACCTAATTGCTTTTTCGAGTTATGAATGTTGTCTTCGCCGAAGGAGCATCCCGGTTTTTTTTTGTTGCTATCCGCTTGTCGTTGTTCCAGCTGTGCGTTCAACCGGAGCCTTTCTTTCTCAGGACGTTTCTTCTCGTGCGTCTATTTGCGTGTCAAATCGAATGTCTTCGTTTTGGGATGCCTTCATTAAGGGTTTTACCGACTCCCGACACCACACTATCGACAGCTGCCGGATACGATCACCGGAGGTATAGGAGTTGAAGGTGATCTTGTGTTATTGTCTTCTCCTTTTTTTTCTTTCGGTGTCGGTCTTCCGCTGCTTTACGTCGACAAATGGTATGTATGCAATTTTACGAGAAATAAATGCGGTTAGAGGCCTTGTGTGCTGGCAGGAACTTGTCTGATGTGACCGATCTTAGGCGTTGTAGGAGGCTTGGAAGTGCGGTTGATATACGTTGTTGCGCTTTGTTCTGTGACACACGCTCAAATGCAATATGTTACATCCTCAGTACATATTGGGGTTAGGCTAAAAAGAGAAGAGATGGAAAGCGAAAATAAATTAATACCATTTTTAAAGCAATACTTTTAAGAACATTAAATTTAAAGCATCTGTTTCAAACAACAAAATTATAAATTTAAAGTCCCTTTAAGCTGAAGACTCTACTTATCATTGAGCGTGACATTTTATTGCCTTTTAATTCGGAAACTTGCAGTTCTTTCTGTCAACTCGCTTCAGCATCCGCCCAAAAACACATTATTATGCTACTTCCTGGGTCGTTTTATGTTTCCACCGTACCGTTCTGTTCTATCTTCTGTGCTGCTTCCAAGAGATCGCTTTTTTTTGTGCTCAAAATCTAATCATAATAAATTCAGTTGAAGGGAAAAACCTTAAACTGGAGATAACAAAAAACGGCCCGCAACGATGCATTGATTAAAATTTTAAAACTCTTCTAGCTTGATGTGACCGCATCCAACACATTTAGATAGTCACTTTGAAGTTTGGCTTTGATGTTGTACCGACTGGGCAGCTGGACATGATAGAGCGATTAGAAACAGTTAGCTGTTGGTCGTTCTACTGGAAGATTCGACACATAATGAAAGCGAGAGAGGACTTTTCTCCATTGTTCCTTATTGAGAAACTAGTATCGGTTGTACTAGGAATCTTGTCCGTCTCATTCAACTAGGTCTGGTTCTAATACTTTTTACGCTAAAATGAGTCCAAAATAATGGAAAACAACACTTCCGGAACGAACGAATCGAAGCATTGAAACTGAATAACAACACACCCCACATTGCACCTTCTTGTGAGAAACTTCCCAGTGCTCGCGATGCATCTCAAATTGCACATCCGAAACGCACACGACTGCCACACGTTTGGTAAACAAAAAACCATAAGCAAAACTTTTCTCCAAACAACGCACCGGGAGGTCCCGGCCCGATCGCATTGAGCATATTTTCCAAACATCTTTTCCAATATCCGGTCCCATAGTAAGGAAATTCGAAACAAATTAGTCTCAGCTAGTACTCTTCCGTGCACCGTGAGTGTGGGACCGAGCTGTCTGCTTCACTGGAAGTTACTAAATCTGTCTCACAAAACAGTAGATGAAGCAACAAAAAAAACCTCCCAAGATTCAACAAGTCATTTGTATGACCGTCTGTTCGATTTGACCCGCAGAGTGTAATACGAAGACTATTCCCAATCCGAAGGCTAAAAAGCGGATGAGTAACACATGTCTGGTTGAAATTTGATGCCCAAAAATGTTGTCGGCACTGCAAAAGGGACCGTGCCAGCAAACTATGCATCAATGTAAGCTTCCTGTAGTTCCATTTGTACACTTCCTGCAGCGAACGATCGATTGTTCGTGCATGTTAATAAGACAGAAAAGCTGAAAATCAAACAGCGCGCTCGAAGTTTTGGCGTAATCTGAGTCCGCTGTCAAGGTGTGACAAGAGCATATTGCTAGCAAATGAGCAAATTAATATGCCATCAGTTGAAGAGGGACTGTACGAAAGACATTCCAAATAGTTAGAAGCAAGTTGGTTGTTTGTAAGCAGATATGCGTCGTTTGCTGGTACATTGATTATTTATTTAATGATTGTGTTCGCGCAAGGTAAAGGCGTATTGAATTTCCTTATTCTATATAGATGATTCACTATTGATGAAGTAACTTAACTGAAGTATTTTTCATTAAGCATTGTCCTAATTTCCGAAACGCAAATCAAGGGCGCTCGAAACACCCTTTTAAAAAGACTTACTTGCCGGTTCGTTTAAGCCGCCGGCAGCTAATAGCCACACACTCCAATGGCTTCACCCGGGCAGCGCAAACATGGCCACACTGGCTTCGTAAAGCTGGCCCAGTTTAACCTTTTTCACGCCACCGGGCACGGCCACCCGTATCCGGGAGGCGTTTCAAATAATTAAAAAATAGTTATTGATCGCACGACCCGACGGAGCGAGTTATAGGCACCCCGGTTAGAGAATTGCTCGCGTTGGCATCTCGTAAGGAAAGGACCGAATGTGCCATGGCGCGATTCGTTTGATTCGACACAACCTTGAAGCAAAACGAACAAATCATTGCTGATTCATCGAGCTAATTATTTGATCAGCTTACCAATAAACACATTAGGGACTGGTTTCTAGGGGTTAAATATGGTGCGAACAACAGTTTACCATATGGGCTGAATTCTTGAAGAAATTACTGATTACTGTCCTCTAAAAAATGCTCTTTTATTGTGGTTTTAATGTTTATAACATATAAATGTAAACTGATTAAGTCGGCAAGGAACTATTCGATGTCTTCCTACATCAAAATATTAAATTGCCAAGCTAAATACAACGTTTTTTTTTTGACAGATCTCGCTTTAAACAGTAGGGGTCCTTCGCTCCACACACTCAAACACGGTTCAACACCTCGACACTACCGGGGGCAACACATTCAGCCCTGAATGTGTCCGGAAGATTGGATAAGATCTACGGTATCGGCGGTGATGTCGACAGGCAACGCTATAACAGCATCCGCCAAGCAGACAAAATTAAAGAAAACCGACCGACTCCCTCAGCTGGTTTCTGACCTGACAGAAAAATTCAAGGGAATAGTGGAGAGAGAGAGAGAGAGAGAGAGAGAGAGAGAGAGAGAGAGAGAGAGAGAGAGAGAGAGAGAGACAGTCAAGCATGTTTTATTTCGTATTTGCCCCTCAAACTAACGCATCGTGCGGTCTTGGGGCCTCGGGAAAAGGCTAGCAATTAACATGTTCCAAGCTCCGCCATCAGAGGGGGGGATGCTTTTGTTAAATGTTTCCACTTTTTTGACTGGCAGGACATCAATTTCTCGTTAAGGTAAACGGCTTCATTGAACCAGAAAGCAACAAAACAAAAAAAAACGAACGCAGAAAGAAACATAACACATCATCAAAGTTTTGACGAGTGAAGTGAACTTTCGCCAAATGTGAGTGCGTGTTGCGTGTTCAAACGGTTGTATTCTTCGGGTTTTTTTGTTGTTGTTAAATTAATAATTCAATCATGGATTATTTCTCCTTGAGGTAGTATTTTTTTTATAAACAGTATAATAACCGTGAACTGCACACCCTTGTTTGAGGCGCTTCCAGGTAAAACCCCGAGCACAATAATATGTTTTAAAACGCAAAAAACTTACATTAAATCACGACCGCAACGCACGCAATTCAGTTTAAATTCGATTAAACTCTCCCCTACCGAAAAGGAAGGGGAAAACGTGAGCTATCTCCGTGCATTATCGTGCAAATCTTTGCATGACATCAATCACTCACTGAACTGTCTTCGCACGTTTCCGAGAGCACTTCGGATCACCCATCACACAGCGTGGCAGGACATCAATTTCTCGTTAAGGTAAACGGCTTCATTGAACCAGAAAGCAACAAAACAAAAAAAAACGAACGCAGAAAGAAACATAACACATCATCAAAGTTTTGACGAGTGAAGTGAACTTTCGCCAAATGTGAGTGCGTGTTGCGTGTTCAAACGGTTGTATTCTTCGGGTTTTTTTGTTGTTGTTAAATTAATAATTCAATCATGGATTATTTCTCCTTGAGGTAGTATTTTTTTTATAAACAGTATAATAACCGTGAACTGCACACCCTTGTTTGAGGCGCTTCCAGGTAAAACCCCGAGCACAATAATATGTTTTAAAACGCAAAAAACTTACATTAAATCACGACCGCAACGCACGCAATTCAGTTTAAATTCGATTAAACTCTCCCCTACCGAAAAGGAAGGGGAAAACGTGAGCTATCTCCGTGCATTATCGTGCAAATCTTTGCATGACATCAATCACTCACTGAACTGTCTTCGCACGTTTCCGAGAGCACTTCGGATCACCCATCACACAGCGCCATCATCATCGGGCGATGTTCAAATGCTCATCATCATTCCGATCGGAACCATGCCAGGGGTCAGCTGGTAAAATCGCTGAAAAAGCAATCAATCAGTCAGCAATAAAGCAGGGCGAGTGCGTGTGTGCGTGTGTGTGTGTGCAAGATGGCCGGAAATATGGGTCAATTGCAGGATCCATCAATGGAACGCATGAAACGAGCTAAACTGATTCGAGTGCCATCCTCTCGATGATGTAAAGGAGTTTAAGCTCCCAATATCAGGGTGGGATCGGCATATCGGAGTGTTGCAAATTCTGATGCGAATTTATTGGTAAGTTTATTGATTTCTTAACTAGAAACCATGACGCATTCATTTCGTATGCTTTGTATTCAAAACAACTTACAATTTGTTAATTATTACTTACAAAATTTTTCATTTCAAAGCATTTTTTCCAAACGATAGATGCCAGGAGATGCCAGAAGAGTTATGAAGAGCACTTATTTGCAAAATTAAAAGATATTAAAGCTTCCTCATTGACCTTAAACTCAGTCAACAAGCCTCAGTCGCGCTTAAACTCTGGATAATGCCAGATCTATTCTCGTATATCGCTTTAAAGTTTACCTCGATACTAACATTACAACAAACACTTATGTACAAGGTTAGTTTAAAAGGCATCTAGTCGAACTAGACAGAAATCATGCCTTATGAGTTGCCTCAAACACTATGCATGACTGTCAACAACTAAAGTTGTATGTTTTTAAACCTTTTGAAGTTCAAAATTGAGAATGTAGAGAATCCATGCTTAGAACATCAGAAGTATCAAGCGAATATCTATGTCCTCCATAGCCAAATTTCCTGAGTGATAAGATTCGGAAGATTATAAAGAAGATAAATGAAGCTCGAAGCTAAGAAAGGGCAACAAATAATTTATATTTTTTTCAATTTCTGTACAGCAAACACTCTATGACGTACACATCTTTAAAGATGTCCCAATCAAAAAGCTATTTCGTAAACCCCGAGACATCTCAAACCCGTCAAACATGCCCTCCTACCGCGAGTAGGGAGAAAGGTATCTGCCCTTTAGTCGCTGAAACATGGTGCGATATCAAAACAGCAGCAGCAGCAGCAGCAGCAGCAAGTGTGACACTTTGATGTCCGCTGACAGCTCACTGAATCTGATAGGCCTGTCTGACAAAGAGACAAGCAAGCAGAAGCGACCCACCGCACCACGTGTGCACGAACGAACCGGGCGTTATCAGTGCCAGTGCGGCGGGAAAACGGTAGAGACGACCGGAAACCCTAAAATCTATCAACTCTAAAAACACAGCACCAACTCCACCATCTTAAAACCATCACTGTTTTCGGAAGCGACAATCAATCATAATCGTGTCGTCCGTGTAATAAGAAGCCGAACGTAAAACCATTTTTTTCGTTGCGCAAGCAACATGGGCCCTTCTTCTTTTGTTGATTTATTGACGAATGTAGGGCCACGCATAGATAATCGGGACAGTTTTTTTTCTTTTCCGTTGTACAAAGTGTCCTTCTTTTGTTCCTGACAGAGAACCTCAAAAAAACAAAACCCTTCAAAGGGTGCTTTGTGAGTGAGCGTTGACAATGAGCGGCTTCACCGCATTCATGACTGTTCCAAGTTGATTGGTGTGCAGTACACACCGATGATGAGCATATTAAATTATCGATTCGACGATCCCATCATCAGGTTGCATTATTGCTGATGAATTCCCTTTCCGATGATGAAGTAAAATTAAACCGCAAACCTCAGTGCCCCCAAGCGGCATACATGAAACAACGGGCTGGCAGTTTTTAATTTACGTTCCCAGCTGGATGATGTGTGTGCACTGGGGGAGAGATGACAGCTTTTTGCCAACCTTTCCTGCGCTGTGCTTTGTGTATCCGTGTAAACAGTATTCGAAATGCATCCTACAGGAATGCGAGCACAAAAATAGAGCGCATGCGGGGAAATAAGGTATGTAAATTGCCCCCGGAATAGTGATGACATTTGCATCCGGCACTAGATATTGGAGAACGGCATCAGAGGCATACCATAGGACACAGGTATGAACGGTCTTGTTTACGTTTGCAGAAAATGAAAATCAATATCGGCAGTAATATGATATTTTGAGTCACATCATTAAACATAATTTGCATACCAAAACTCAATCAGGAGAGAGAATTGGGTAGAATTCTACTGAACTCAAAGTTAAAATTTTTTTAAGTAAACAATTGCTTGAGATTCTTTTACATAAAATCTTGGTAACGTTGAGTATAATAGAGTTTATGTATGTGAATTGTTAAATTATAGTGTTTAAAATCATTTTAAAGCAATGAACAATTTGTTCATCCTACAGCCCCTATTGTTCCTATTCCTATTGTTGAGACATCCTACAGCCAAATCCATGTACCAAATTCCTAATAGTTTTACCCTGAGTTTCATTATTTCATTTGCTTTAGGTTTAGTATATGATACACTTTAAAGTTTTAAGACGTTATTAGGTACCTTCCTGATCAATTTTAAGATCAATATTATGCACTTTAAAGGTAATTTTACGATGTTTTTGGAATGGCATCTGCTCTCGATCTTTTGAGAGTTAGGGCCTCTCGGTAGTACTGCATTCAATGAAGGTGATGAGCTTATAGAATACGCTAGACTATTTAGTGAGGGGCAGAGCTATTTTTTATGCGATCTCAACTTGATACTGATGTCAGATGTACTTTGTGCGGACAGAGATACCTGGCGTAGCAAGAACTACTCTGTTAGGACAGAACAACTCTATAAGTGCAGTTCTACTCTTTGAGGACAGAGATACTTTGGTAAGGGCAGAGCATCCAAGACTCCAAGACAAGATCTTTATAGTAAAGACAAAACTTAGTCTGCATAAAACTTCATTGTGTGTAATTATACGGTACGCCTTTATGTACGCCGTTCTATGAGAGAATTTGGAAATGGTACTTACTTTTGTTAAACTTAGGGCAAGTATTCCGTTAGAGCAACTCATGCTGGCATATTCTTGGCCAGTTGTAGACAACATATTAAGATTCCATTAGCCTTAATAACTGTTGTCTTTCTGTCCAATAGTAGACGCGGACATACCAAATAAAAGTCAAGCCTCTCTTTCAACTTATAATCTCACTCTCTGTTCAATATTTGTCCAAACTATGCTCATGTGACTCGGCTCTTCTCATTTGAACTTATTTGACCGGTACTTCCAGAATCTGTTTGGCATGGTTTGGCCTGATATTTCTGGCTTCCATCCTTAATTTTTCTGTATTTTTATATGCTTCTTTTAAGTCAGACTTTGTTATTGGGCCCCTTAAACCCAACCTAGCACGAAAAGATATATTCTACTTCAGATGTTAATGGTAAGGAAATCAGGAATCAGAGAATGGTTCTACTTCTGTTATGGTATCACTCCTCTTATGTCTGAATATCAAGCTGTGACGCACATTGTCCATAACTAAATAACCAGATGTCTAGAACCATATCAAAATCTCTAGGATTATGTTCATTTTTTAATGCTGATTATCTCGGAGAAAGCTTTGTTATTATATTTATTTATTTATTTTAATGGAAATTCCGTCTCTTCTAGCAACAACGTTTTCCCCATTCGAGTTTGAACTTTAAAGCCCAAGAACTCCTATTAAAAGATAGACGCATCATAACAAATCTTTAAATATGAATTAAATCTACGAGTAGCTATTTCTAGTTGCTTGTTGAACTCTTACCAGCAGCTGCAAAAAGCACCACTCATAGCTTAACCTACATTGTTGAGTGCGATACCACACACTCTGAATCATTGAACCGATACAGGAAACAAGAAAAGAGAAACCCGAAACGTTAAAAACAGCTGATAGCACCTGTCAACGGTGTCACAGTTTATTTTGCTTCACCGCGGCTGAAGGTGTTCAAACTGCCGAAAACAGCAGCGTTGGGCGTACCAGAAATGGCTTCCGATAACGCCGAGAGAAAGCAGACGGTATGCAGTGAATTGGAATAATTCGAACGAACGAAGCTGATACTTAGTACTGAACCGATTCAGAAAATGGTACATAAAAATTAAAGAATGTTTTAAACAATCATTTAAAATTATACCTCGACTAAACGAAATATTTTGAACGATTTAATCCGCTCTAAAAGACACGTATTTATTACCAAAATATTTTTGTTTGTTGTTTACATTCGCGTCAAGCAAAAACGACAACGAATTTATCTACCGCCATCATGGATCCTGCAGCTGGCCACTATATTAAACAATGACCGTGAACATTCCGAACCAACGCCTTCTGGACACGAGCACACGTGGTGCGAGGCATTTGTAGAGTGTTCAGGCAATTGTGAGATCATGGCTGAGACGACAAAGCGAATTTTTCTTGTCTTTTTGCGTGCGAATGTCTGCGCATTGTTCGATCAACCATCAGCCTGATGCTGGGTGAGCTGCGAGAGCAAAAGAAAGGTAAAAATAGCCCCAAAAACACTCGAGGGTGGTCACGTCCGAACGGATAGGTCCCGATCAACGCAAACTGTACACGACACTGTTCGATTAACAAGTACGGCTAGCTACAAAAAAAAATAGGAGACCATTGGAGAAGACCGACACAAGAATGTCACCAACAGTCTGGTATCTCTCTCTGTTGGTCATTTATTTTATCGCCGATACCGGTCAGTAAAAATCATTCGAGAGCATCAAGCAATAACGCTAACGCTTTAATGTGGTTTTGTTCGCGTTTGCCAGTAGCTAAAAGACCGATAGGATTAAAGATTATAATTAGACAAATAAAAGCATCCAACAAGGTCGTAAGGAAAATCTCGCCAGTTGAAAACAAAACAACACGAAACAGTACAATAAATAACGAGCAGCCATTACACTTGGAGGTTTATGACTGTGCCGAAGCACATATATTTGATTGCCGAACGCGTTAGAATTAGCTCTGGGTGAGACGTATCTCCTGCAGCCCGGCAAAATCTCGTACAATAAACATAATTTAATGGACGCTTTTGCTTGAGCACCGGGGTACCACCCATAAACAAAAGGAAACTTTTCAGCAACGATGTGTGTTTGCCACCCATGCAACCCATAAATCACAACCATATATTGTTGAGTCCTTCCGTAGAACAAATTTTGAACGAAAAATGAGACTGCTGCGTGAACGCGGATTGAAGTTTGTTATGGGTTTTGCTGTCTCCGGTATGAATTATAGGGCTTGCGATAGCGACGAGATTACCAATAATAAAATGCACTTTAAAGAAGTTAAAGAAAAAGAAAGATAAATTTTAAAATATCTACGAGAATTAACACAGGAAGGAAAAACTTAAAAATCTTATTTCACAATACAGTAAAGGGCCTTGAGAGATCGTCAAAGCTCGAAATCGTAACGTTCAATGGCCGACTCGGTTAGGCACATTCCTCTGTACAACTCTATTTAGTATCTCTTCCCAGGAATAATTTAACTTACCGCGTGACGTGGACATAAGTAAGTGGCCGAGTTTTCGCCACCCAAGACTAGACAAAATAAGACGATTAGCTTTTTTGCCCGTTGACTAGAGCACGCTAGAGTTCCAAGCGTGCGCGCGCGGGGGGCCACCGGGTGGATGGTTCGGTGTGTATAATGAGCAAATTTATTCGACAGCTCACGATGTCCGTGTAGCGCCTTCTGGCGACAAAATGAAGAAGAATACCGCAAAGAAACTCCTTCTGCTGATGCCGAGATGCCAATGATGATGATGATGACCTCTTCTCTATCTTGCAAGCAGTCACCACCGCCGACACGGCACCGTTTAATGCTTAATTTGTGCTTCGACAATTAAATCTCGCTCGAAGGAGCCACATACACACACACACGCGCACTCCCTGGGACTCGGGACGGATCACAAATTTCCCTTCGTCGCCTTTCCCCGCCCCCACCCACCACCGTACCACTAGCAGAAGAAGACGTTGCGCACGACTGCCGACTGCGAAGACGAGGCGTAAATTGCCGGCAATTATTCATTCGCGGTACCAGAAATAGCATTCGTGCTGACGCGCGCACATACACCCAGAGCACACAGGCACACACGCACACAGGCCAGGCCAGACACGCTTCTTACATCCAGAACCCTTTCGCCTGGAAATGTAGGAAAATGTAGGAAAACCCCGAACGCACCGAATTGACCGAATGCCGATGCAAACGTCTTCACTGGCTCGCTACTTCAAACGCATCGTAGCTACCCCGGGGTACTGCATCACATGCATCGATGCACTTTAGAGCTCACACACAGACACACACAAACACAGCCACACGCACCCCGGCGGATGGCAAGACTTTGCAATTAAATTATGCACTGCGTATCATCGATAAATCTATTAATATAAATAAATAGCACCGGCACCGGGAAACGGAAACGGCAACTTGCAAACAGCACGCACTTGCCCACACACTCACACACACTCACACACCGGCACAGCGCATGCACGGATGCACCCGGAATTGCATTCACTGGAAAGGCTCGCCCAACACACCCGACACACCCGACAGAGGGACACACAAGAAAAGTAGGCTTCTGCTTGTACTTTCCTTTTCAACACAATGCACCAACACTAACGCACCGGTTCACATCTGTGTTGACACCAAGGTCTATGTAATACAGAGGTCGATGCATACAGTGTAGAATGACAGTAGGCCGTGGGAACTGTTTTGACAGTTATCTCAGAAACTGTTTTGTAAACAAGCAATGGTTGTGCTTTGAGTTCTTTTATCATTTTCAACAAAAGTGCATTTTGTAGCGCCTCCGGAATGCTCAGGAACCACAACCAGTTTACGATAGAATGTGTGGGCATTGCCGCATCGATCTTTACCGGACCAATGGTGTTCCAGATCCGACCTCAAAGACCGCCATCGGAAATACAACCTCGCCGCTTCTGGCGATAATACAAACGAGATGCAGTTTTTTCCCTCGTTGAATATTACTGATCTTGATCATCTTTTAACAGACTGATACGAGTAAAACGGAAATAGACAACAACATAAATAAATTGCAATTTTTTGTCGCTTACTGCATATGGAAATAGAGTCGCTATTGTTTGTAAACAGTTTCTGATACAAACGTCAAAAATTGTGTTCAAGATGCCGGACATGACATTTGCTATGCATCGACCTCTGTATTACATAGACCTTGGTTGACACAATGCGCTGGAGATGTGAATGCGACAACACGACGACAACACAACGCAGTCTTCACCGAAAACAACAAAACAAACACCCGGGGAAACGTCCTAAAACGGACGCCTGATATATCCGTACGTGTACGTGTGTGCACTAGGGTGGATGATGTTGTCACAAGCACGCGAAACACACCGGAACGGTTACCATTGTTTTTGCCCCGACCGACTCTCGCTCTCGCTCTGGCGCTCGAACCAAAACCCGCGTACCCACGACACGACAGACGGACGACGGAACAACGCGCGCGCGACCGTTCCACGTTCACTTTGACGCGTTTCGTAAAAGACTGCGAGAGCGAAAACAACGCCGACGTACGCGACCTGTAGAGAAAACCCGGGTGCGTCGCCCGAGAGCGCAAACAACAAAAGCCGTCACGTCGCAGCATCCCTTTCACGCAACTGGGTCCGGGTGCAGGGTTCGTATCGGTTGTGCTGTCCCGTTCAACCGGGTGGTTGATACTTTCGTTAAGTTTACTGCTGCTCTCTGTGTGAGAGATACTGCGAGAGTGAGCGAGCGAGAGAGAGAGAGAGCGAGAGCGAAATGTCGGTGCGTTTTTGGAAGTGCGTGCGCTGTGACATGGACAATGTTGCAGGGTTGTAACACGGTAGGAGAGTGTGTTGCAGTTGCGTTACGGTCACTGGAACGCTTTTACTGGTGCGGTGTGCTTTTAAAGTTATTCAATTAAACGATTTTTAGCATGAAGAGGAAGCTTTTAAACAAATTAAAAACTTTAGATAATATCAACACAAAATTGCTGCAATGATAATTCAAAACGATTAAAGCAAATATAAAAAAACTTTACCACTATATTTGTCTCATGTTTTGTCTAAGTCTTAAATGTATTTTGGATTGTTTAGTTCTCATTATCATTTCATTCGTAAATCTAATGATTTCTATAGCTTTTCCTCCTTTTCTGCGTTTCCTTTTGCTATTCAATAGCTTCAATAAAACATTTGCGAATCGTTATTTTGTCGATTGTATATTTTGAAGCGGACAAAGTTATGTTTATTCGTTTCCGGTTTGTTTTTTTTCCACTTCCGATTCGACAAATAATATGCTTTTCTATTCTCGTTTTGGTTAACTCTTATTTTTCTATTGTTTTTATGCGATGTTTTGTATTGTTGGTTTCTTCATTGAATAATTTAGTAAAAAACTCATGTTGACACGTTTTGCTTGTGTTGGTTTAGGATTTTTTTACCATTCATTTTTATCGTATAGTTTGAGAGTCGTTTCTTTGGTTCCTTCATTCTATGTTTTATTCCTCAAATTTTTGATACAAAATTAATTTAGATTGCATAATTTTGAATGAAACTGGCAAGTTAAGCTACCGATAATAAATTCATTGTAAACATGTGATTTTTTTGTCGAAAACTAATTTTATATTCATGAGACAAAACAATAAGACCATTTAACAAACTTAATTTTTGATATTTTTTTGGACATCGTATGTTTAAGTTTCAAACCTTAATGTTAATCTAGAGAGGGCCATCCGAGACCCGGAGGTGGAAACTTCGGGGACCATATTTTATAAGTCACTCCAGATCTTGGCATACGCTGATGACATAGACATCATTGGTTTGAGGCTCTCCTATGTAGCAGAAGCTTACCAAAGGATCGAGCATGCGGCACTGAACCTCGGGTTGGAGATTAACGAGGCAAAAACCAAAATGATGGTGGCACTACCAGCGGCCCTGCTAACAAACACTGATTTACGCAGGGGTGATGTACAGATAGGTGATCGCACCTTCGAAGTCGTCCAAAACTTCACCTATCTGGGGTCAAAAGTCAGCACCGATAACAACATAGAAATTGAATTGCGCGCAAGGGTAGTGGCTGCCAACCGGTCATGCTACAGCCTGAGGAAACTTCTCCACTCAAAATACCTGTCGCGACGGACGAAGCTGGGACTGTACAAAACCTTTATAGTCCCAGTACTCACATACGCCTCTGAGACATGGACTCTGTCCAAAACTGACGAAACTCTCTTAGCCGCGTTCGAGAGGAAGATGCTCAGAAGGATTTTTGGCCCCGTATGTGTGGAAGGACAATGGAGGAGCCGCTACAATGACGAGCTCTATGAGCTGTACGGTGACCTCAGCATCATGCAGCGAATTAGACTCGCCAGGCTCCGGTGGGCTGGTCATGTCATGAGAATGGCACCGGACGACCCAGCCCGTAAAGTCCTTTTAGGCCGTCCACATGGACAGAGGAGGCGTGGTAGGCCCAAACTGAGATGGAGTGATGGCGTAGATGCGTCCGCCAGAACGGCCGGGATAATGGATTGGCAGACGACGGCGCTAGACCGTGAGCGGTATCGAGGATTGTTGCAGCAGGACAAGACCGCGAAGCGGTTGTAGCGCCTGATAAGTAAGTAAGTAAGTAAGTAAGTAAGTTCATCTTCAAATTAAATTTTTTAACTATTTTTTTAGATGTTTTTTTCGTTCAGTTACAAAGTTGGGATAGAAAGTTTATATTATTTGAATGCTTTTTAATGTATATTCTACTATGTTTGGCGGAAGAGGTATCTTTAAATATTCATTTTATTCTAAATATGCGTGCTATTCACTCCTAGTAATTAGTTCCTTCTTCAATCATGTTCCATCTCTTCTCTTCTCTTCCATAGATATTTTATTTATATAAATTCATGAGCAATGAATATGTTACGAGCACTTCATGTATTAGCTTAAAATCACGCAAAAAACGTTGTTAACTATGTTTCAAACTTAATCGCTGTAATGTAATCACAGTAATCAGCAACCCTCTAAAGCACTCATCAACTTACATCTTTTACAACTTTAATCTTATTACATTAAAACAACGCTTCTCGTTCTGCTTCGAAACCGATCCGCAAAACCACAAATTGCAATCATCCTTACGGGTGTACAGATGCAATTAGGACAATAGCCAAGAGGACGTATAGAACTTAATTCGCTTTCATTAACCATCATCCCTCAAACAGGCAGGCAAACCTAATTGACAAAGTTTTACCATCGCCAAAGTCCCATCACCGAAGAAAAACCGAACCGGACGGATCTAGTTGCTCAATGCTTAAATGTACTACAGATTGCACATTGCAATGCAAATGCTTCTTCTCCTCCGCCTCCTCCACCCCTACCCTCACACCACTCTACTCACTTCAACCCAAATCGGTTCGGTTTTAAATGACTTTTTCATTGATCTTCTGTGTAAAGCCCTTTCAGTTCGCATGAATATTAAGCACGCCAGCTAAGAATTCTGGCACACTGACTGTGAAGGGAAGAATACCCATCCAAATTAAAACTTGCTCTCCTCGTTTGCCTTAGGAGGACAAAAGTAGCTGGCGTTAGTTTTGACAGTATGGTGTCGGATGGAAGGCGCATCGTCGTACTCCCAAGCCAGAGTGTGCGGCGACGAGCTCAAGTTTCGTGCTAAAGAATCTTAACGATGAAACAATTATCACTCGATATGCTGTGGCTGCTGGAGGTGGGAAGCTCATTACCCGATACTGTGTGCGATTCAAGTTACGTGCTATTATTTGACAAAATGTTCCATCCGTTTGTTAAACCAGCACCAGCACAAACGAACTGATACACGGACCAAAGTTGGACCCGCATTTAACCCAAAACTGTCAGAACTATAAATCGATACGGAAATTAGCTTCGAAAGCTTCCCCGCAACGCCGCGAACGATCGACGGCATTAAATTCATATAAATGGGAGTTGTTTGTATGCTTCTTTACACTCCACAGCCAGCGTTTTTTTTTCTTTTTGCTTTCTGCCGGTCAAAATGGTCAATAAATCGTGATGCTCATAACAACTGCCACGCGTTACGCTTCCTGTACGCTACCGGTGTTTGTGTCTTGGTATCGGTTTGCTACTTTTTTGCTTCGGCATCATTCAGGCGTAAGGTTAAAAACAAGTATCGTTACATTGATACAGTAACCTGCACAGAATGAGCTCGCGGGTTAATAGATAATGTGAAATTTATTCAGTAAAGAATTTTTTTTTAATGCTTTACTATAAAGTTATTTGTATTTTATTTATATTTATTGAACTTTCCTTAATCTGCTTTATCTGCTGCGTCTTGGCCTGCTTTTTCTAGTTTTCTATGACTTGTGTTTTACAGTCCTGCGTACGGGGAGGCGGTCTGTCGGGATTCGAACCCCGGTCCTGCCTTGTGAAGACTGGCACCGCTATCGGATATACCACCGGGCCGCCCAAACTAGCCCTAGCCCTACCAAAACTAGCTCTAATGAAACCTTATTAAAGACTATTTGTTGTTTATTTACTTTTTTTATTCATTCAGAACGGCCGTATTATTAATTATTCACTTTTACAAGAGACTTTTTACTGTCTTTTACATGAGTTACACGATTGGTAACAAATCTAATGCGATTTCTCCATTATGAAGCACTTACTTTTCAGTTTAGGATAAGTATAACTACAAGGAAACCATACATGGTAGGCCAGGTAAACCAGTTAAGGATGTCAAAGAGTCAAAAAATACTGTAAAACTATTTGAAACAGTTGTTTTAATTATTTTGTTTTAATCAAAATCGCACGATTTAAAATGCTAATCGCTTAGTTACTATTTTAATGTTTCCATTTCGTTTGGCTTTTTGCAGATTAATGTTTATTGCATGTTTAGATTGTTTTGTTGACATTTTGCTTTTTTTGTGTTATGTTTAATCCTTTCTCATTATTCATGTATCTATTATATTATTTTAGGATTTATTACTTTATTTATTATTGTTTATTCATGAAGATCAGCCTGACCGTATTGCTATTTATTTCTTTATTTATTTTAGAGTTTTATTAACTTTTCCTTTTAATATTTTGAATTAATGTATTTTAATTTGGTTTTATTAGCTGTTGCTGCTAGTACTGTTTGTTAAAATATTTATTTGTGTAGATTTAGAGTGTTGTTTAGATTCTTCTTCTTCTTCTCTGGCACTACAACCTCTGTAGGTCTTGGCCTGCTATTTCTAGCTTTCTGTGACTTGTGTTTTACCCGTAGCAGAATAGTCAGTTCTGCGTACGGTGAGGCGGTCCGCCGGGATTCGAACCCCGGTCCTGCCGTGTGAAGACCAGCACCGCTATCGGATATACCAACGGGCCGCGTTTAGATTTTATTAATGTCTTAATATTTATGTTGTATTATCTATAGCGTTTAAACCTGTTGTTTGTTAGTTTTGTTTAGATACGTGAAGAAATTATTTATTCCTTTTTATACAGTATGTCTTAAAAATTCAATAATTACCAATTCTTCCATGTTATTAGAGGACCAAACTTTTGACACACACATTTGTCCATAATTATTTCATTAAAATTAGCATTTAAAATGCTTCTTAACCAAATGCATACACACAAAATCTTTGCATCGTAGTATAATCTTCAACATTTCTAATCTGTATGCAAACAAAAGACAAAAGATGGTTTCGATTTATGTAATGGAACTTTTGAATCACCCAGTGGAATGTTTCAAAAAGAATCTGGAATATGGAGGAACTTTTCAAACATATAGTGGAATTTTGCATACAGATTGGGTAAATAAGCAACTCGCCTGTGCAACGTTGCAATCTGCTGTAGAATATATGTAATTCAATAGGTAATTTACATCATCACGACGTGTCGTTCACATTTTTACTGATGTAATTTGAAAATTATTTGTAAAAACTGTTTTTATTACTACCTTTTTAAACTACATTTGTTTGCAAAGCTTGATAGCCTCTTAATTCAATGCACGATTCCATTATATGATTACAAAATTCCACATGGAGCATGCCACATATACCACTAAGTGATATAAGAGAAAAATAAGCTACTAAGTAAAGTTTTACGTCTAGCTTACCACAATAAAAAATATGGCAACATTGTGTCATGCACTGTAGCTCAATCTACACCGATCAAGCACAGCCCAGCATTAAAAAAAGCACACTTAACACTGCAAGCTGCGTCACGGTCTGTGCCTGGAATATGTTAACCGACCGGGGCTGGGCGAACAAAAACACATCCTAGCAGGTTCGGTACGATGCAACTGTTCTCCAGCATCATCACCCACCTATGCTCGAACAGCGATGCTCCAGCATCATCATGTACTGTACCGAGCGAACCGAGCCTTTTTAATGAAACGCCGGCTACCTTGGAGATTCGCGCGGGTGCCGCCTTGTGCGCGGGCTACACGATGTTACTGTATCGTAAATAGTTCCTATCCACACTCTCACTCCCGCGTTCCCTTACCTTAAATTTATGCTTGCGAGCCCACGAACCAAAAACATAAACACATGTAATGCGAAACGCGACCAGCGTATGCAACGCGTGTGCCCGTCGTAGTTTAACTTGGCTTTAGCTTAACAATACCAATTTGTGCCCAAGGTTCCTGGTGCCACGGTTTGTCTGTCTCTTTTTCTCTTAATTTTACCATTTTACCACCCACACGCGCGCGCACACACACAGACTCACTAGCATCCATCCCAATCGTTGTTCGCTATTGTGATGCAAATGGTCGGGAAGAAGAAAAAACTCGGCATTTCGCCTCAATCGAGCTGCAGAATTGCATAGAAGACGAACAGACGGGAGATGAGATGCTGGCTGATTCATATCCTCGCACCGTAAGAGCAAGATCGTTCGTCACTACCTGTAGACTAGCCAACTTTGCCATCGTCGAGAGAGAGAGAGAGATAGAGAGAACGAGCGAAGGGTTTTCCTCGTTCCAGGACGAAATGCTTGGCTCGATTTGGCTTGTTAATAAATATACAACTTTTTCCTAGTTTACCAACTTTCATGCATCAACGGTAACGCTTCAAGTGGGCACGAGACGGAGCAACGCAAAGGGGAGCATGATCGGGCGAGGATCCACCGTCTAGCCGGTTAAGGTTTATGTGCAATTAATTATGGAAATACTAGACGTTGGACGGACTGTTGGTAAGAGGAATTTACAGCCAGCATGATGAAGATGAACTTTTGCAGACGCTGGACTGAAAATTGCCTTTCCCGAAAACTTTGACAGCGCGCGCGGTAGATCATATTATCGAGATTGAAGCGGGTGGAAAAACTTTAACCACACACTTGTATTTCTATTGTTGTTTTTCCTGTTAAATAATGTTCGCTGCTAAAGCTTCTTATTTACAGCGCACCACCTATTGGCCACTAGTGTATGGTGGTACTTAATGCTTTAGTGAACAGTAAATCTTATTTATAGGCTTCCTACACGCTTTAAATGAAATGTACAATATTAGGCATGTAAAGATTAGGTTCACGGTGGGTGGTCTCTTCGGAAAACTAGGGTCTTTTAAAGACTTGTGAGTGTGTGGTGTGGTCTTTGACTAACGTTCGTCTCAAAGCACAATGGGCTGATTCGACAAAAAAATCGGAATAAAGCTTTTTTTTTATTTTAAGGGTTATTGTATGATATTATGCTGAGAATTATGATAAAAATGATTTTAAGAAATACAAAAAAAATCCTTTTTGTACATTTTTACACTTTCTATTAGTATGTTCAAGCTCCACAAACATCAATAGAAATATGCTTGTTACGAGACGATTAGTTGTACAAAAATACTACAAAATACGAGACTATAGGACAAATTATTTCTGAAGAATTTCATAAAATGTAAAATGCATTTCAGCAGGTATTTTCTTTTAACCTTGTGAACTCTGATGATGATAATGCAGTCATCCAAAAATATGTAATTATAACTTGTTATTCGAAGTAGAATTTCATGCTGTTATTTCTTCCTTAAATAATCGTTATTGTCTTAAACTCCAAACTTGGACTTCTCATTATTTGAATAGCGCAGTGAATACTTTACAGTGCTCAAGTTTACACACGTTTATCACACAAAGTATCACTCTTATCGGTTGTCTGCTGACCAAGAATAAGCAACAATAAATTCTAAAAAGAATACTAATATGAAAAATTGAGGGGAAGAACTAACTACGCGACTTTGGTGTTACTTCAGACTGTAAGCTAACGTTGATCATTATGAAAATATTGAATCAAGTGCCAACAGAACTCTTTGTTTGCTCTTCATAATTTCGTGTGCTTTCAATGACCCCCTCTGTATAAAAACCTTATATTGCTGTCTGATTAGATCAATCTGTATTTTAAGTTGTTCTTACACACAGTATTGGTCTAACAGACTTCAAACAGAGAGAGAGAGAGCATTTTAAAAAGGCAACAAGATATGCGATTCACAGGCTACCTTGGAGGGATTTCAACCAAATGCCGCCATATTACTATCGATGTCTCCTTAGATACTAGGAGCAGAAATTCCCAGTCCAGAAGGCATATTACATTTCTCGTCGAAACTACTCGCAGAACCCAATATGCACCAAACGATCCGGTGCATGCCTTGAAACACAGATTCAAGCAATTTTCTGTGTTTTTGCATTCTAATTGTTAGATATCGTCCTTTAAAGAAAGTATGTGCGAGCTAGATACTTTAACAGTTTATGTAATTTTAATTTAAAGACGAATCGTTCAGCTATATGTGAAGGAAACTATATAAATTTTGGATGCATACGAAGTTATTTTGTTAGATTGTTTTAAAATTTGCAGTTAAAAGTTCGCAGAAAACTGAATTTTGAAGTTAACTTATCAACTCAGAGCAAGTAAATAAATTTCTTGTTTTCATAGTATAGGCACATCAAGTAGTTTTTTTAGTAGAATAATTACAAATTACAAATACAAAGACTTCTCTCAAACTACTTTCTTGACATGGGTATATAGACTTTGTCCAAAATGACGAAATCCTGACGTGGAACGACAAAGTCTTGTAAGGACCATTACTACAATTGTAGACAGGCTCAGATGCGCTGGTCATCTCATGAGAATGGCACCAGACGGCCTTGCCCATAAAGTCTTTTTAGTCCATCCACATGAACGCAGGGCTGTTTGGCCCAAACTAAGATGATGTGATGTCGTTGATGGGTTCGCCAGACAGGACGGGATATTGGATTGTCAGACGATGGCTCTAGACCGTGAGTGGTATTGGGAATTGTTGAAGCCAGCCAAGCTCTGGAAGCAGTTGTAGCATCAGATATGTAAAGTAAGTAAGTAAAAAAGTACTTTCTTTCCTAAGCAGTAACTAAATTAGTAGTAAAGATCCTTGAGACCTGTTGAGGGAGACTTAATAGCACGATGTATCAAAACCGTGTAACATTTCGTACAATTCAATGATTTATATCATTTTTATTGTTAAAGCTAGTGGTTTTTTTCTAAAAATCTAAAATTAGCATTATTATTTTAAAAAAACTAAAACTTTGTCCTAATAGCTAGTTTCAAAAATTATACTTCAGCTTAAGTCTCAGCTCAGGTCTTATTTTTTAACGTTTCATTCCTCCAAATGCCCATGGTGCACAGGGACAGGTTGACGAACGAACATCTCACCTTCGTGTGAGGAGTGGCCGTTACAACAATTAGACTGTCGGCTCTGGCAAATGATATGACGCTTCCGACACACCCCGGAAATCGTGTGATGTATTGCGTTTGAAGATGTTTAGCGTACAAAGCTGTCCATTCTGTTTTGGTATGATGATGTTTTGCTTATTTATTACCGTGCGATTCAGCCAGAAGCATCAATCTGTTTTGTATTGGTAAGGAAAAACGGACAACACTGTTAAAACAATTTTACTAAATTATGGAATGATGTTCCTGACGAGCTAAAGAAGCATATAAAATTAATAACCAAGTGACATAGTACGGTCAATTAACATGCATTTTCCATCCAATCCAAGCGTATGCTTTCGGGGTTCGCGTTTGCTACAGTTGTTCCTTCACTCTTACATCCATTTCTTCCCACGATAACGAGAATGAGCCGGGTCTGTGAACGGCGAACGTTTCACGGTGCATTTAATTATCCCCGGCAAACAGACATAACCATAAACAAACGCTTAGGTAGTCGCCCACGCCACGTACCAGCGTGCGGACGACTGCGATCATCTGCACTGCACCGACCTGCCCTGTGTTTACTAAGGTCATGCCAGACACAAAAGGTGCGAAGGCGCGAAAATTGTCGCACCACATGCCGATCACTAACACCGTGAGCGAGCGCGTGTGTGGGTTTGATATTTCTTCCCTTTTTTGAATTTATTTCCCTGATGCACACCTTATGTTGTCGTTTTGATTTTATTGCTCCAGAAACAGCGATCTTTTTGTTCCAATTAGTAGCATGAGACAGCAAAGTTTTGCATTTTGTTTGTTACGATTATTTCTTATTTCCCATTTTCCAATAATTTACTGTAATCAACTAATTTGTTATTGTTTGTGAGATTAATCAAACAAAACATGAGAAGAAATTAACAGACATAAGCAATCAGTCTTGCTTATTGCATACCTTTAGGCGTCAACTCTTGAAATTAATATTCTTTTCAATCCGCATAATACAATTAAAATGCTAGCTGAGTATCCAAACAAAATATAAATAATTACCTTTCCACACAGAATTTCCCATGCTACATCTCGTTCAAATGCAGCTTTTCCGCGAAATAAGAACGCCTTCCTGAGACTCTTTCTCTAAGTGCTACGAGAATTGCACCTTGCACTGCAGTGACGAAACGACTTTCCATTTAAAGCACAGTCGACAAAGAAGTTCCTATGCATCGCCGTACCAATGAAAGAAAGGACCAAAGATCTCTCGGGATAACGACCGTTGATGGTAGAGTGGTGTAGCGTTGAACCAGTGCAGCTTCTTATGACAGCAATAGTAGTTTTGGGGTAGCCGAATAGAACTGTAGTGCACCGATGGGACCTGAGGCAGCTAATCCACGGGGAAAGCGAGTTGAATGAATCCGTTTTGCATGCGGAATTAGTTCATAAACGACAAAGAATTGCTGCGGTGATTGAGTGTTCGCTTGCTTGCAGTTGTGGATGGAACAAAGGTTTTTTGCACTTGTTGACACACTTAAAAGTGTCGTTTAAAGAAGAGGTTTGGAATTGTCTTCAGTTTTCAATGGGAGCATGATTTAAGCTTTTGTTTGTAAATTATCTTAAGGTAGTTTATATCAAATAAATAAAAGCATTTTTATTTGAGATTATTTAACTGAACAAAATCTTAGGTTGCAAACAAAAAATATCATCATACTGTAGCTGACCAAAGCATATTAAACATTTGTTTACAAACATGAATAAATCGTTAAAATTTAAAACAAGATTAATTTAAAAACTGTACGCAACAAACAACATATAAAGACTAATGTAGCTTTAAGAAAATGACTTCTTAATCTGCAATTATCAATTAATAATTGAGTAATGTTTTGCCTTGTCTGAAGTAAAAAAAAATCTTAAAGTAGGTAAAAGGATTGCCTAGTCACAAAAGAAGAAAGTAAAGCAATGAAATAAGAAAAAGATAAAAGGGAAAATATTTAAAACATTACGAAAAGAATAAGTAAACAAACAAACAAACATATTAGTAAAAACGAAAACTGTAAACAAATAAACGAAAAAACAAAAGTAGTAAATTAATATAGCAATAGAAAATAAAGAAAAAATAGGAAGCACAAATTGAAAATAAATATGTAAAGCAATCCTAATCAAGCTGAGAAACATGAAAAAGGTCGATAATAGTCCTTTGTTTGGTTAAAACAATACTGAAAGGATTAGAAATGCTTTAACAACCAGCCATCAAGTAACCAAGTTTTGCCTTTGCAAAACATTGTTCTACAACTCTTAATCTTGTTGAACAAATCAGAATAACTAGAACAAAACGTCTCTCTGTTTTTAACAATCCAAACACAGAATGAACTTCAATTCATCTCGCTTCGTTTGACACAAGTGATTCGTAAGAGTAACTTCTGTATTTGCATATAGAAATCAATTCAAATGAAAGAAACTTGCTCCATTTGCATTTAGTGTACGGAAGAATGTACCACACACGACAGAGCATCAAAGAATGACTAGAGTTGCTCTCACATCATGCCCATACACCGAGCTGAAGTTTATCAGAAGCCTACCAGCCAACCAAGCAGCGTATAGTACAACAGAATCAATTACTCCTAGTGGCAATGGAAACATACTACTTACCCCAAAAAAAAGCCCCGTGTTACAATAGTGCGCTAGAACAAACGCTCAAAGCATTAGGCATTAGGATACACAATACCGATAATTGGAAAGCGAAACTTATTCTTCTCATCAGCATCGTCGCACTGTCGGCCTTAATTAAATGGAGCAGGAAACTAGGTAGTTTGCAGCAACTTCTGCGCCGTGCGTCCTGGCCACTCTGATAAGCGTGCGGTTGTGTTGGTCGCTGGTGATGGTGGGACATTGTTTTGCGCCTCATGAATCGAATGCTAACCAAACTTTTCCCAACCATCAAGCGAACGCACTCACCCGAAGGATGTGAAACATTAAATTAATTCACTCTGTTTGGTTTGCTGCTTTGTGACACATTACGAGTTTGTCACATTTGCGGGGCCGAGTTCTAGCCTTTTCAATGTGCTGTTTGTACTTGTCTTATGTGTTGTGTACTGCATGCTGGGTGATACACCGGTGGAGGTAGAGACAAAGTCTAATTAATGTGCAATTCACTCAAAGTTTCTGTTATTTTCGTCTTGATTTGTACCCGTTTAGAATAATTTAATATGTAACTTTTGTGATCTCTTTTGGACATCTTGTTTTAATTAATTTTCTATAATGTTTTACTTCTTTAACATTTTTTAATAATTGTTTTAAGTTTTAGACCATGAAAATTAATTTTTAAACGCTGCAACTGAATCTTCTGAATCAAATTCTGCATCTGTAGTTTAATTTTATCATTTTCGGGTTATTTCACCATCCACAACATGGTACAAAAATAAATCCCCAAACAAAACATCACCGGTGACCTCATCCCCGTAACCTCAGACACCAACAAAGTATGGCGCGAGGTAATAGCACTACAACAACATTTAAATTTATTATTATTTTTTTAAACTCCCAACGACTCGGTCGGTTGAAGGCGTCTGCTTTATTTAAATGGCACCGCACATCAACAGTTACTTCTGCTAAATTATCACCTTTCGGTGTGGCCGCATGTTGCTCTACTCGTAATCCGGCCAGAACCTTTGATCCGGACGATAACACGAGATTTCAAATATTGTATTTGTTGAAAGAGTGCGTTGAGTCACCGCAAAAAACTTGGGACCCGTTCGGCGTTGCAGTTAACTGCGGACCTACTGGCTCAAACAGGAAGCAATCCCATCCGCACGGCTGATGGTTTCTGTTCGTACGAGCAGCTCATAAAGTACGTTGATCATTGCAATCAAATTGTGTCGGCACTGTGCGTCTTTGACGCGACACGACAACACAATATTGACGGTGTGTGACATGACAATAAAAATAAACAGATTCGTGTGTGAAGTCTGGTCGGATTGGTGAGAGACATCAGGGAAGGTAGAAGCAAAATGTTTAAATACAGCTTGTGATAAGATTTTATATTTGTGGAGCTAGTGCTTGGTAACTCTTTTACTTATGATAAATTTGATGTTCCTTTCTCTTAAAGTCTATCTAAAAAAAAAAAACAAATAAAATATGGAAACCATCGAAAGGTGCCAAAATGAAAAGTGATGTTACTGCTAACGACGGTTATTGGGTTTGATGGTAAAAAAAAACGTGATAATGATGAGCAGGATTGACATTTTTTACTTGGCACGGTCACCACGTGGTGCTGTGTCCTATGGAAGCTTTTGCATTTTCCTTTTTCCTTTCACCCTCAACTAGAATATTGAAAGATTCCTGCAGTGGCGGAGTACGGGACGAAAATTTCATCATCATCGTCCTCTAATGATGTAGGCCATTATGGGACGGCCTACGGTGTACGTGCTGGTATAAAAACAAAAATTTAGCAACCAAACGTAGGTCCTTGCTGCCGTGGAATGCGTGATCCTGGATGCGTGCACCAAGGACGAAAGCACGTGATAATGACAACGCTGATGATTGCAATTAAAGGTTGGAGCTGAATCTGGACATGGGTAGGCGGTTCAAACCATTCTTGCGTGGTCTGTGGTGGGGCTAATGGTAATGGTGTAATAATTTTTAATTTTCGATGCTTTTACGTAACGTACATTGTTAGCAAATAGATGTATTGTATCTGCCAGCTGGTAAGTGTGATTACAACAGGCGCACGTATCATACACTAAAACAGCTTTGAAATAATGCTCGCAGGAAGCTTTACTAATACAACAAACAACAAGAATGGATCGGGTTTTACAGTAGTGGAAATTAGTATTAGGGCAAGTCTTTTTATCTGAGTTTGCAGTCATTTAATCTACTATATCAGAGGTTGATAAAGTGTAAATCTGAGCCACCAGATTTTTTTTCCAGGAGGCCTACGAAAAAATATTGGTGAGACTCAAAAAGATCATGAGATCTCATCTCCAAAACACAATATCAATCAACGTCTACGTGTCTAATGCTTTGCTTCCTATCGAATTCTATAACTCCTGCAGCAAAGAAGGTCTGTACTTTACAATTTCTTAAGATACAGAATTGAAGCGTTCACTGAACATAGGATACACTAGATCTAGGGAGTCCTATTCTGACTTGGTTAAGTTCACAACTCTACCATAGAACGTATCAAGTTAGAATTAAGGATGCCTTTTTCTGGTCTATTCGTTAGACCGTCAGGTGTTCCTCAGGGTACTGTTTTGAGTCACCTATTATTCCTGTTATTCACCAATGACTATATTAATGTGCTTCCCTCCGATGGAGTCCACATGTACGCTGTTGATCTTAAATACCTTCTTCCACTGTCCTCGTCTAAGGATTGTTGTCGTCTCCAAAATTTCCTCGATGATTACTCTGTTTGAAGCGGTTCCAATGAGCTGTTACTTTGTCTGCATTAGAGTATCGTTACTCTTTTTTTCTTCTAACGCACGTAATCCTTTTTGTTTCAAGGCATTGTACTGTTGCTGGGTGCGTTCAATCCTCAAATGTGCTTGTGATGCAACGGTTTCCTTCCATCCTTCCAATTACTGTCGCTTATTAATTCTTGATTCCTTACGGTAGTGTTCCATCCTTCAATTTGGCATCAGTATATTGACTAGACTTTCTTTTGATTTTGGGAATATTCACAATAGATTTTTGTGATGGAGCAATTGCTGTTACTTGTGCGATGTTTACAGTGCCATATAAACAGTCGCTCGATGAGTCGATAACAATATCCTGTGATTTCATTATGGTTTATTGTGTTGGTGCACTGTTAGAACGTTCTGAGCGTAGATATGTAGTCTTTAACGCTTAAACGGCCACGCTTGAACATACGGGACCAAAAATTTCCCAGAGCATCTTCCTCTCGAACGCGCCTTAAAGTTGAATTTAGTCAGTTTTAAACCAAGTCCTTGTCTCAGAGGCATATGTGAGTACTGGGACTCTAAAGGTTCTATACAGTCGCTGCTTCATTCGTCGCGACAGGTGTTTTGAGTGGAGAAGTTTCCTCATGTTATAGTATGGTCGGTTAACAGACAACACATTAGCATATACCTAAAATTCTAGGTTATTTTCAGTATCAAACATAGTTTGCATATATTTATAACCACCAATTTATGACACAAATAATTAAAATAAGTGTAGATAACACGACTGTTGGACCTTTTCAATTTTTTAAATTGGAAGCAAAACAGGAAAAAATAATAAAATCTTTCTTTCGACTTTTCAAAGATGAAGTATAAAGATCAGAAGAAGAGTAACCAGCAATTACTTACTTAAAAATATCTGTGCTGAAGTACGCAGTGTGTCAACTAATATTGCTGAACTGAGATTTGCAATGCTTTCAACATTAAATACCCGTGTTCCTATTTATTTGTTCTACGCCTTTCTTTTAATCGGAACAACGAGCGAATGACATAATTTTTAGTACGTGTGCGGTATTTTATATTCCCAAAAGTATGCTAAGCTTTGCATTTCAATGAGACCCCACTCCATTTGCACCTTGGCTATTGGCTGCGACACAACATCGAAGCATCGTGCTCGCTGGAGGCTACGCAATGCTTCCGGGAAAGATCCACAGGGACTTTTCGGACAATAGTCCGAAAGATCGATATTCTGTGGACGTTCGTTTCTTTCGTGGCTTTTTAAATGCAATCGTTGCTCGTCTTCCAGGCAGGTGTTACTACTACCAGGACAGTCGCTTCCTACACTACCGAAGCCGGATGCAAAGTTTGCCACTGGCGAAAACCTTAAGTGGAAATGCAACATTTTCCGGATGCAATTTGCATATTTTCCGCACCTGGGAGATGGCTCTCTCCGTCTCTCAACGGTGCCGTTGGAACTCTAAGGAATTGAGGGGACATCTACAATGAAAACTAACGCCCTTACGGCTGTGAGGGTGGATTTAAATTGTTCTCCTTCCAGCTGCTGCTACCGTTTTTCGGTACCTCTGCACTGCACGACGCTTTTGCATTAAGCACCTTCTGGACAAAGAAAATAAACGTTCTACGCTTGGCGTGCTGGGCGGTGCTTTCTGCGTCAGCACCTGGTGAAGTTTTAAATTGCATTATTATTGCTTGCCCGTTGGATTGTCCTATAGTCCCGGTGAATCCCCCATAAGCCTTGCTGATGTTATGATTCTTCCCTTTTTTTCTTTGCAGGGCGTTTTAACGTTTCGCCTCAAGTTCATAGCAAGTTCCCCTTTGCAAGCTACTGGCTTAGCAAGATCAACGATGCTGATAAAAACACTTTTGATTCTTAGTGGTGATAATCTTTTTTTCTTTTATGCAGGACTTATAGTGTATAGAGCGTATGCAAAATGGATAGTTTATAAGGCAAGGTTAAACTTAAATTGAATGCCGTTCTGCTATATTTTTATCGCTAAAATGCAATTTAAAATATGTACTTTGGACTGCTCATTATTTAAATATTTCCATGTTGTAATGGATCATGAAGTTAGGACGCAATTTTCCATAACTTTCAGACTAAAATTTCGATCAAACCGTTCAAGTTTTTCACGGAAAGCTTTTAGAGTCGATGAGTGCACCAGCGTATTCCAACTCTTGTCTGAAATGTACTTTTGCAGAAGTGTACCTGTAAACGTAAATGTCATCTAAAGTTTTTGGAATTCCAGAGTATCCAGAAATGTTGAGATCATTAGATCTTCAACGTACCAGACATCAAGGATCGCATTTCAAAGTTAAAGTACAGGATTCCTGTGTTCGCTTAGAAGCTGGTACGGTTAGTTAAGATCACAACGGTTGTAATGCAATCGAACGATCGATTTTCGGCAGTATTGTTTCTTAATCTTGATTACGCAAAGATTTATTAAGCCTCAAATACACGTCTCAACATAAAAAAGGCATCGTACAACATGCCTCACAATAGGACCATTTTTCACACAATTTTACTAAAGTTTGCCATAGGAATATGGCCAGATAGTTCTAAAAATTCGTAAATTATCGTTGAGTGTTCCATACGAAGATTGTACACAAATTTATTCCCAAAACTTTAACATAATTTTTATACTAATCTCTGAACAAAACAACAGATTTTTAAAATAATTATATTAATACAGTTGCCTCAAACCCAATCGAATATTGTTAGGAATAAAATGTCCAGCTTTAGTTTTAGGTTCTGTTCAATGTAGAACAGTGATTTAAAACCCATTTCAAATCGCGTACCAGATTGTAAACCAACAAATGGTTAAGCGGCCCACATGAGAAAATATGAACAGTATAAATAAAGAGATTGCAATTTAACGTTCTGCTTTAGAAAAGTTTAAAATGAATATAAATAAATGAAAATGTATGCGAGAAAATTATTATTCATCTAGATTTTGCTTCTTGGTGTGCATCTCAGAGGGCAAACTTTCCTTGACTCTGGCGTATAAATGGATTAGAATTAAAATTTGTGAGGTAAGTTATCATCGTTTTCGCACAAAATAATCGTGATCAGTTACTATGGACATGTTGCAATCTTCGACCAGAAAAGTCAACGTCTGACTCGTTAACGCCGGGAAAATCGGAATAAATAATTAATTTCTTTGGACACTTTGCACTTTATAGAACACTGTGTCTTTTCCTAAATTTGACGATTATACTTGGTAATTAACCGTTTTATAAAGTAATGGATCGCGTCGCTGAAGTTGCGCCAATTTATGTCTGTTTTTAACTGCTCCAAAATCTAATCAGTAAACAAACGGTGTAGGTGAACTTATGCGTCAGGGTTAATTGTATCTTTTTGCGGAATAGATTTTGCGTTTTATCTACACTCTGCACGTAGGGCACGTAATACCAAAGATTAGGACACAATTATCTGTCAAATGTCTACTGAAATGCATAGTGAATCGATTCGATTGTCTGAATATCACTTTGTGGATTACTCGAGAGCCTCAAATAACACTAGGCCACAACCTATATCATTCGGTTCTATATGGCATCATTATCACCTTGTCTATTCATTGAGCCTAGCCGAGCTGTAACCTGTACGGAGTATAGTTTCACTTTATCCTAATATCTAAGGTTTTTGACGAGATATTGGTGGACTATCATGACATCAAGTTTCTAAGTGCATTTAAAAGACGATTGTTGTAACTACATACTCTCGAAGGAGCAGTTGTCAAAAATGTTGAATTTACTTCCCATTCAAGAGACAAACCCTCCAAAAATGAATCAAATTTGTTCTACCTACATGTAGCATTAGCTTTGTGAGTAACATGTTTATTGTTAGAAATCGATTCCCAAAACCCCATCATCCCTAACAACCTAATAACTCAACGACATAATGCTGACCAGCGTGGGGTATGTTGTAAAACAAATACTTTCGCTGCCCAGCATCCACCGAATGGTTTTATAATCCATCCTGAAACAATGGCACAACAACACAACCATTCGGGGTTGAGCGAATTGCACCATAGAACCTGGTCAACAGCTATTACAAGCCGTGTCCTAACTGGGTAGCAGCCAAATTGAGGTTCGCTATTTTGCCATTTGCCTGTCGTGATTATAATGCTTCCCCGTTTTGTATCCTTGCATTATTGAATTACCCGTCCGTAAATCATAAATTTTGCATGACACACACTCCCAGCCGAGACGGGAAATCCTTTCGCAAAAGGATGGTTAAGCCACACACACACACATTCACAGATCGAGTTGTGTGTTGTCTGGCTCGTATTTGAACAACAGGAAGCGAATGTTGTTGGCCCACGGTTTCCGAGGTGGATGGGTGTACGTTTATTGGTACTTAGGAATAACACACCCGGACTCGGATCAAGTCCTTCGCCCTCTCCACAAAGCATCCCGTTGGACATGGATGGTGTGCTTTTATTTCCTCGGTAAGCTCCTCGGTATGTTGGAATCCTCGGAAAACTTGGCACACATGATCAGACTACATTTACCCCGGGTTGGGTGCAAAAGTGTGGCAACTTTTCATTTCACCACAATTACAGAGAACCACCGGACGAAGGTTTGACATTCAAAATGAACGACGATAAATACTGCCGGTAATAGTTAGCCCATTCATCTACCGGCATTTGGTCTGGCTGTTGTTGTTGTGCTTTTCTTAAAGAGTTTTCCGGAACCGATGGAAAACGCTCCACCAGACACTGCATATGTTTGGAGCACGGGTACGTTAAGGTACCGCCGGAGGAAACTCATTACAGTGAAGGATAAGGTGGGTTTAGGAGGAGGAGGTGGTCGATTGCAATCGAGGAAAATTTATGCCCCAAGGCAACTTCTGGTTCTGGTTGGTGTGCCATAAACCGAGGTCCCAAAGCAGTTCCGGCAGAAGGATGAGGACCTCTGTAATGTGTCTTTCGGTGGAGCATACACATGTCGGGGTCCATCGATTTGTGCTGTACTGGGCACCAGATATTCACATCACGTTTTCCCGATCCTTCCCTCTATCTTCGACCAGGTTTCTCACCAATTTTCCGACATGGCTGTATGGCTGGCCTTGGGTTAGTTTTGATACGTTGATTATTTGTTTACAACGTGCCACCGTCGGGTACGCCCGAGAAGATGTGGTACGGATAGTGCGATGGAACCCGATTGTTTACTCGGAGTCATCGATAGGGATGTGTTTGCCCTGTCGATCGATACGGCAGATATGAAATGGAAGTCCTTTCAGGAGCACCCACACACACACACACACACACACACACACACACACACACGAAAAAATCGAGCAAAAAGCAACGACTACATAAGGACAAACAATTGCGCATGATTGGAGTCCGTGTGGTCTATGGGACGGGCTCGTAAAGAATTAATCAGCGTTTGGCTATTGGCATATTAATGGTGTAATCTTCGGGAATGTTGGAATAATTGGGCCGTATCGGTTATGTCGATGCTGAAATGAAGCATATTTGTATGGTGCTTCTTTACACATGCAGGCTCATTTATGATGAACCCATTTACGATCATGGCGATGGTTATCGGGTGATTAGAATAACGAGATAAGGTAGAGTTATTTAATAGGTGCTGACCCATTTTGTATCATTGGCCTACAGCTTAATGTACACATCAAAGTAAATATAATTGAAACCACTGGTTATTTACACTAAATTACTGTGCACCAAGCAAATATGGTGTAAAATCTTTGATTTTTTTATCATCTCTATTGATCGTTCACTGATTCTAAAACGTTCTGTTAGTCAGGTCTAGTATAACGAGTAGGTAAAGATTTAAAGGACCTGTACAACCACTAATCTTCTTTTTATGATCACGACACTAGAATTTTTCAGTATTATTTGTACCCCATTACCCATAACTCAATACAGAATTGGCCAACTAGAAGATATCCAGAACAACAATTACTCGTACTCTATTTTATCTGCAACCATGGACTTGTGAGGCATCAAGTATTCTTCCTACTATTCTAGATGCCTTCTATTTGGACTGGAGTCTCTCCAACGCAGTCTAATGGCGGCTCAGTGTACCAATTTTTAATCTCCTAGCAGGTACTTAAGGTCCGAATGTTTTGAAGGTCCGAATGAAAGACAATTAATGTTCTGCGTTTTGACTTTTCCGAATAGTAATATGGGGTGCATTAGGCATGATAACTTTATATAAATAAATATAAATTTAAGCTGAGAGCTATAGCCTTTCAATAGTACTAGTCACCAAGGAACAATAAGATTTTCAAATGATTTTCCAAATAATGATATGTCTGTACTTTCCTAGCCGATCTCCCTAGACGAACTTATCATGGTTCAAATTACTCGTTTCTTGTTTTCCTTCATTAATTCAATCCATTCTTCCATATCTTTGACTTTGACTTTTCCTTTGCATCCTTGCGCTTCTCTTTCTCTTTTCCTTCCCTATCCTGAGACTCGAAGATGGTTTTTTAGTTCTAAGTTAGAGTTTATTAGTTTCAGTTTTAGTTTCTTCTTCTTCTTCTCTGGCACTTTGACCTAGTGAGGTCTTGGTTTGCTATTGTTAGCTCTCTGCGGCTTGGTTTTACCCGTAGCTGGATAGTCAGTCCTGCTTACGGGGAGGCGGTCCGACGGGATTCGAACCTCGGTCCTGCCGTGTGGAGGAGAACGGTGCCGCTGTCATATATACCACCGGGCCGCAGTATTACTTTAGTTAAAGGTTTTTTTTGTTAAACCTTTAATAAGAATATAGAATTGAAGGGGCGGCCCGGTGGTAGATGCGACAGCGGCGCCGGTC
Source organism: Anopheles maculatus (assembly GCA_002091835.1). Classification (NCBI taxonomy): domain Eukaryota; kingdom Metazoa; phylum Arthropoda; class Insecta; order Diptera; family Culicidae; genus Anopheles; species Anopheles maculatus. The sequence continues at coordinate 144,017 of KZ061807.1, forward strand.
TTCATACGGCAGGACCGGGGTTCAATTCTCATCTGGGCCGTTCCCCCATAGTGAGGACTGACTATCCAACTATGCGGTAATAATAAGTCTAGTAAGCCAGAAATGGCAGGCATGACCTAAGAGGTCGTTAGGCCAAGAAAGAAGAAGAAGAAAGTAGAATTGAAGATAAACAAAAAGATAAGTAAATATGTTCCAAACGAAAAGTTGATAAAAAAATTATTTAAGAAATGGCTAGTTGGCTTAGACCTACTAAAAATGGCTTTGAGCATATTTTCCTTAGACTTTAAGGATAAAACATCTTGTTTGCTTGTTTTGCTTTAAATGCAGTAAAATAATTCAACTCGTTTGCTATACAATTAAGAAGGTTAGAAGGCAATTAAAATAAATTTATGTAAACTTAAATTCATCGCTCAGTATACAATAAAGCAATATTAAAACATCAAATTAGCAGAGAAGAGTATAAAACGCAAAGAGCCCTGCGCCAAATTAACCAAATATAGCAACTAAAACATTATAAAAGTATAACCTTTGAGTATGTGCTCCATAATATTCTAATTTGACGTGTTGGTGAGCAAAGATGCAAATAGTGTTTTAAGCGTTTATGGAAACAGCATACTTATTGTTAAACAGGGAGAATAACAACTGGACATTTTTGTAAATAATTGACCTATGAATCAGGGCTTAGGTAAATTGAAGTATGGAGTAATGAGGTATGTTAGAAGGTTATAGGCAATAAGAATTCCATTAAGGACCAAATCTTCCATTACAATTTTATATTTAAAATATCAAATTGTAAATATATCAAATAAGGTGTCTCGAGATTGAAACACTGTATAATAAATGTATCAAAATGAGCAAAGCTTGTTGCATATCATTTGATTTCGATATAACCGGAGATTTTCTAGTAAACAGGCAATTGTATCTACACTTTTATCGTATGTTTTTATAAGTCTTATAAAACAACGTTGGTTCTAAGCTTATTAACATATCTTAGAGAAACTATTCGTGTTGATGATACGGAAATGTGTTAGATAATAAGCGAACCTTGCAAACAACCAACTCAGCTTGCATAATTCATATGCAATTCAATTCTTAAAGATATTAAAGGAACAAGGCAATGTGACATACATTGTATTTACCCGTAGAGCGTCACATAATGTCATCTGCCGGGATGAAATTTTTATACGGGAAAAACATACATTCACACATACTAATACGCGCAACGTTGGAAGTAATACTTTCCATGGCCGATTTGCACTTTGAATAAGTAATCCGGCTCCGTTTTGTCTTTTACCTTTAGGTTTGGTCCATTTTTCCTTCCCATGCATATAACGACACACATAAAGGCACACACACAATATGATGCCATTGTTTGAGCGATCGTTTCTTTGTACTGGTAGGGAAAATTATGGCCACAGAAGGAAGCTGTAGCGAGGAAAACAGGACTTACCGCTTTCACTGCACTGTCGCCCGTGGTCTAGCACATGGGACTTTGTATCGCATTATTGTTTGAAGGCTGTTGGAGACTACCTACATTGACTACTTTCCAGTGTCTGCTGTCCACTGTGAATGTGACTGGGATGCGCTGAACGATGATGCAAACACAAATGGCATCTAGCTAGTCCTTCGGAGCGTGTTTTTTTTTCGCTGTTGTCCTGTTGCTTACTGGTAGCGTATTTAGATCGCTTTATGTCCTATATTTTGTCCTCCTTTTTTCCATGCGGGCTTTAACACAAAAGGATATATGTAGGACGGAGAAGAAAAAGCAAAAACGATAAGGGACTTCATTAGCTCAAGAAACGGTAGATACATTGTGTTTTAAAGTCCACAGACTGAAAGAATGCCTTCGCAATAAATTAGAAACAGTTGGATTGGACTTTGTTTCTGAAGTTGAATACATCGTCCTCGATTTGATTTTAAGCCATTTTCCTAAGCAAACATTTCTCTCATAATACACTATAATCAAGGACTTTCAAGAAAATATTAAAAACATCGTTTAAATAGCAAAAACAAAGTCAAACCGTATCGTGAAAAAACAATCCAACAAAGAAACATCCTTATTGTGGTAACATTGTTTTATGCGATATTTATTATGACTTCCCTCTTCAGTTTACCCACTGCAGCGTTTGGAAAGCTGTATTTATGGTCTGTTGTTTTGCGAAGTGGAAAATAATTGCCAGACAGACCATTTTTCAAAACAAGCAGCTAGAGAAAGCCTTGTTTCTGCTTCACGATGGACGAATAAGAACATCTTTATTTACTGACCAGTCCACCAGTGTCTAGGGATGATCGTAAAAATAGTATGATCATTAAATACGGATATAAAAACGAGAGAGTTTACAATAAAATCTACTAGGTACTTTGTAACTATACAATCTTCTGTTCCTATATAATGTTGTGTAACTTAAAATTATAAGTTAGAAAAATAATAGACTGATTCTTACTCAAGGAATAATTTTACAGTTTTTAACCTTTGTAGCGATGTATTTTAGAATAATTTACAACTAGGGATTTAGAAGAAATAGTTTTTGAGATTCGTTCAAGCTTAAAAATAACAGCCAATATTTTGTAAATTCAAATAAATATTTAGAGAATGATTTGAACATTTTAAAAATATTTTTGTCTGTACATGTTTTGCAAGTTGTACCAAGGCCAGTCGCGAAGGTAACTGGCCACTCGTTGTCACCGAATTCCAACCAACAAGAATGGCCCGGTCTTGGCGTAGTTCGGCTGGCTATGAGGGAGACCTCACGTCGTTGCGCTGAACGTCTTCGCTCCTTCGTACTCTCCACGGACAGGAATTCGCGCTTTGCAGCGACTGCCTTCCAGCTAGTTGCCCCAGGCTTGCGGGGGGTTGGGAGGGAGAGGGGGCTATGCAGACGGAAGGGGAATCCTGCCAATGTCGAACACGGCAGGCCTCAACGCTCAGGACGTGCCTCTTAGTTGGGCAGCCAAGGAGAGGAGTGACTAAACCTTGTCACCGAGTAGTGTCTAGAAGAAGTTACCGCGGGTTTCCATCGCCGTTTACAAACGCTGTATTTCACTAGCATTAGTTAGTGTTTCGTTAAATGAAAATAAACATAATGATGTTAGTAAATCTCCTTCTTACTAAAGAAAAAATATATCGCTTTGAATCGAGAATCGAATTCCTGTCATAGCGAATGATAGCTTTTGCTTTTACCATAGTAACCACGCCCTTATGCCGTGGTGGACTCACTAACGCAAGATTTAGTAGTAGTTAGTTGTAGTGTCGAATTTAGGACGTTTTCCGAGTGATTCGACTCTCGGGAGGCAAAATTTTAACACCTATGTGGATTTGTGTGATAGGGTTCGAATTTATTGCCACTTTTGTCTTTTCCCGAGCTTTTTCTCTACTGCTTGCTTCGGCGCCTTTTTCCCCTATTTGTAATATTTACAAAGCACAGCGCCACCTACCGTAAACACGGGGTACTCAGCAGCCAGCCCGGTTTAATTTAATTTGACAAGTAGTAAGTAGTATTTGGCCAAGCATATTTCGGACTACTATCTCTAATAATTCGTCAGTACCAATGATTCCTATACATACCTTGTGCATGATGAATAACTATAGTATAAATATCATGAGGTTCTGCTGAATCATTTGAAATTTGGAGCATATTGTTTATTACTATTATTATTATTATTTTTATTCATGTAGAACGGCCTGGCCGTATTGCTAATTCTAAATTACAGATTACTACTTATTCTAAATTACAAAAATGCAATTCACAGGTTGGGAGACTAGTGATGGGCGAAATGATGGTTTGATCGGAATCGATTCCGGAGAGCTCCGAATTTTGCGGAATCAATTTCGAACAGTAGGTCCGGATCCGGAATCCCCTGATGTGTTTAACTTGTAAGTACGTGAGCGGGGGAGGGGTGGGGGGGGGGTTGGTAGGTCTGGATATTCCTCCGTTTTTTGGGGCCCCCTACGAGCTCGAGCCCCCCGCGGTCGCTCAGTCCGCGTACCGTTAAATCCGCCACTGCACCCGGATCCGGAATCGGTTCCGCACCCGCATCCGGAATCGGTTCCGGATCAGGTTCCAGCTATGGAATCGGAACCAGGTAGTTCCGATTCCGAGCGCCCATCACTATGGGAGACATTTCCTCCTCCTAACCGTGAAAGGGCACCTTATCCCGGGTGTACTCGGTGGTTACGCTGCAAGTTGTTCCGTCATCCTAATGCGAGGTTCAGTTCATGGTTGGGGTCTGTATCGGGCACCTTATCCCGGGTATAGTCGGACGCTTCGCTTCCACGTATTATAAAATCCGTATGAGATGTCCAGATTCAAGCGGGGGTCTTTACCGTAGTCCATGACTTGCGTGCGTTTGGAGCTTGGCGCGCTATGTCAGGCCTCCTTGTCCTTTCTCGCTGCTTGCTGATGATTGGTTTGGTTGGTGCAACTTCTTCTGTATATTGTTTATTATCCTAACTAACTTTGGTGTTTTTTTATATCATTTATCAATCTTGTAGTGGCTCTGATAGTTGTGAAAATTTAACCTTTACTATATCTACAAGAGCACAACCCGAATTAAAGCACAAAACATATAGCTGTTAGCATATTTAGCTTATTGAAGATTTATGCAATAAAATAAAAGCATTTTTGATATTTTGTTTACACTTCCTGTAAAACACCTGTAGTGATTCTAAAACATTCTCAAAATTAAAGAGAAAAATCACAATTTTAGGTGGAACAAACCATGGATAATGGTGATAAATAACATATGTAAACTTGTATAAAAATCATATCCACCAAGTATCGTTTCATTAAACATCTTATTATATTTTTTTTATTTTTAAAAACTATGACTAAAGACTAAAGTATTAAAAAAAATCATAAAATTAAAGTACATAAAATTATTTTAAAAACCAATTAATAATTTTGTGTTTTATAGGCCAGTTTTTGGCAAAACTAATTTAATGTAACATTTTTCATTGATCTTATTATGGTAACCATTCATGTGATTGTAATCATATAATTTACCGAAGAACATGAATTTTCACAGTTATGATTATGATGACTGGTACAATAAGTAACAATAAAGTTCATGCCTAGAATTTATGACTCGCATCTAATTGGTATCTCATGGATTCTTCCAGTTTGAAGTCTTGCTGGCTCTCGTTTTTATTATTAGCTTATTTCAAATGACCTAATGTCGCCTATGTCGGTATGTGTATTTCCTTTTCTATTTCCATTTCTTCCCTATCACCAAAAAAGAAATCCACCACATGAACAAGTTACATAAAACAATTATAACATTCGCCCGGGAACACTCGTCCTTCCACTTTCAACCACACGTCAATCGATTTCCGCCTCAGAAGACAAGTTTTTAAAAAAAGAAATGCATGCCGTGCTAGAAGTGAACCTTCGAAGAAGTAATTTAAAAAGCAAAAAAAGCCACCTCTCCAATACGGGGGCGTCAATTCGAACAGGCGGTGTCCGCCTTCGATTGGGCCGGCCAAACCTGTTCGTAAATGCTCTTGGCACGTGGCTGGGTGGTCGGACGTGTATCAATTTCTAACCCCCGAACAGTGGAGCATCGGGAAGCCTTTGATTGAGTGATTTAAATCATTTACCACGGCACGGAATTTGATCCATACCCGGCAACCGTGGCTGTGACCTGTCATTCGGACCGCAGTTAAGCTGAGTGCGTTGCCCGTCGCTACTAATGGGTTTTTCCCTTTCGGCACGGCCAAAGTGAGAAAGTATGTTTTCGGGTTGGAGGATTTAATTTTAACAGTGCAGCGCGTTGATCAAACGCGTCATCGAAGTTTAAGATCGTTAGCAGCGCGCGTGTTTGGTGTTATTTGCGTGTTTTAGAGTTAGTTTGATGTTGTTTTATGTCTCGTCTATCCAAGAAATGTTAGAAATTGGAAGAACTGGTTCGATGTTTCGTGTGAAGAAAACAGAAATATTTGTTGTACAAATATTGTTAACAAAATCATAAATATTGTGCCTAAAGTCTGATTAAAAAAATACAGGTAATCAAAATGATTTTTATATTGAAATCTTCAGCCTATGTTGTTATGTGATCGATCTCGATATAACATCAAATTAGCGAAGAACTCGATTCGCAACAGCTTCCTCGTTTTGTAAAGCGTAATCGAGCAGTGAACACGCTTTATCGCTACAAAAAATCCAAAATATCCAAAATCTTCAAAGGAATGTCCAGACGAACCTGATTTTGGGACACGATTATCATTTTTCGTGCCGCAATCATTAGCACGATCTTCCGCAGCACATGGTTTCAGGGTGTTGAGAGTAAGAAATTATCTCGTTTCAGTGGTTCTTCGTTCTTTCCAATTAAAGAGGTTATGCGTTTTGGCAACTCGCTCACGTGCAGATTCGCCCAGTGGAGCCAATTATTTTGATCAACACCCTCGAAATGGTGGGTGCACAAGATCGTGAGAAGCATCGCTTGTGAAGGTTGCATCTGCGATAAGGATATCGTTTTGCATATAAGGCGTTAATGACCCTTCACTTGAACTTTCTACTTCGAAAGTGATTTATAATTTTCATGTTTTCTTATATCGATTGATAATGTTTCTTCTGATAAACGCGCAAAAGTGTTTTCAACTCCTTTTAACGTGGTACTGTATTCATCCGATTTAAAACCCTCCACCTTATGGATATACAACTACAAAACAACAGCTCTATATCATTTTTGGGCGCTATTGCGGTCTCTTCACACTTAATTGCGTACATTGCCACGGCAGCATGTGAGCATCCTGTGTTGTCCTAACAGCGATACAGTAGTCCCCCTTCGAAACTGTAAAAGGACGAACACCCATTAACCTAACGATGCTGCGTAATGACCTGACGACGGAGCAAAAGGATGGGTGATTACGTTTCCGGATGAGACCAAAACCTTCGCCTAAGCTGCAATGGTCACGCAGTATCTTCCACCGGAAACCATGGTACGCACACACCATAGAAGTGCTGTTGTAAATCAAATTACACTGTCTGATCTGCGGTGCTCATTTCCGCGGATGGGAAGATAACATATTGCGTATGGGAGCTGTTGTAAAAGTAGGAAAAATTCAAACGCGGTTTGGATGACACAAAGGATGAAAGGGATAATATTAGTTTGTTTGTGTTTCGATGTATAAAATGAACTTGGATGAAACATAAAAGTTTATTCAATATTACGAATAAAATCAGTAATTTGAAAAATATAAGCTTTTTTGTGTGAAAGAAACATTCGCGCGCTTAAATTATTAGAATAATAATTATCAATTGATTAGAGTACTATGGCAAGAAGTCACAAACAGCTAAGGAAACATTGGATTTTTTTTCTTTGAGATTATTATCATGGCCGGAAAATATATGATAACATGAAATGAAAAATCTAAAAAGTAACAGTTGAACATGAATGAACAAAAGGAAAACAAACGAGTAACAGAGCATGACAGAATGATGAATTTATTCTTTACGTTCGCGCCTAGTGGTTAGCTATACGCATCACATTCTATTCGGTAAGAGCTAATGATAAATACAAAACATTGATTGTGAAATGAATTAAAAGAACTAAAATTAGCTGATGGGATTAGAAAATAAAAAAACTCCTCACCCATCAACGAACTTTCAACAAATCAAAAGTAATTACAACACACTGAGGAAAAAATCATACAATAAAACATGACGTAAATGTACATAAACAAACGTTGATAACATTACGGAGTTAAAATGTAAAGCCAACAGCATTAAGGATTCATCGTATTGATTAAGCAACGTTCGTGCTTGCCGACGACCTCGAGGAGATAGAAGTGTTCTGCTTCCTCGGTACGGTCGTAACTTCAGCCATCAATATTCAAAAGCGCATTATTTAGGGGAATCATGTCTACTATGGGTCTTAGAAACTACAACGATTCAGAAGGTTACAATTGCACACGCTGCACACTAGAAAGTCCGGTAGTCCTGAAATGAGTACGAGTGCTGAACTGTGCGGACGGATCTTGGGCGTTGTGTGCGAGTAGAACGTATGAAGAAGGCAAATGAACCACTAGTTAGCTTAGGTGCTTGAAGGTTAAGATATCCTGACGCACACCAAAGTCGGATCGTTTTGACGGTTGAGACGCGTGATGCGATAGCTCATTGGCTGGTTTAAGAGGAGTCGAGTAATATGTAAAATTACTTCTTCTTCCTTGGCACTACCACCTTTGTCGGTCTTGGCCTGCTATTTCTAGCTTTCTATGACTCGTGTTTTACCCGTAGCTGCATAGTCAGTTCTGGCGTACGGGGAGGCGGTCCGCCGGTATTCGAACCCCGGTCCTGCCGTGTGAAGACCGGCGCCGCTATCGGATACACCACCGGGCCACCCCAAAATTATTAGTGCTGTTTATAAATACGTAAAACAATTATTTATGAGTAGATTAGTCTTGTCAACTTACTAGAACATCTTGTTTTATCTTCTAGTTTTTGTATTTTTGTAAGGGGAATATAAGAGTTTTGAAAACTATTAAAACGCATCCCAAAAAAAAAGAAAAAACGGTGAGAAAAAACGTAAACAAATAAATGAAAGAGCATCAAGCAATTTCGAAACAAAAGTAAAACCTCTGAGAAATTCATTAGAAAACGCAAGGATATCCAGCATTGTAGTAAAAGATAATAAGTTAAGCAGACTTTTTTGTAAAATGATACTAAAACCAGGTTACTAACAGGAACCCACAAACCTTATCCAGACGGTCCTTACTTTACGTATCATTATCTACTACTCATTATCCAGCTAGGGGTAAATTAAGCTCTCGCAATCTGAAATTGAAAGCTAAGAACTCTCAAAGTTGTAGTGCCTCTTAAGGTAAAAGGTAGGCATTGAAAGGATGCTTGATAAAAGTGATTTGTACGATACAGATAAATAAATAGATATAAATAGTTGTTTTATAAAGAAAGTTTATCTAAAAAGTTATACTTAAATAAAATTCTACATTCCTTCAAAATAATATCAAAAGGATCTTCAAGAATACAAACTGAAACTAAAAAAAAAACTCTAAATGATCATGATTTAGAATATAGTAAAAAATGAATATAAACGACCCCAACTATTCACGCATTTAAGAAGCCATTGTCGTCGCGACATCGGTCATTTTGAGAAGCGTGTTGGAATGTGAAATGTAGTTTCTTTGCACCAACCGCTCCACGAGAAAAATATGAAGATGTTCCTTGCAACACACTATAAATTCTGATTATGGCTCCAATAAATTTCGCATCACAGAAGCGCACCAGAATTTATGCTCACTCGCTCTTGCTTGGCTTTCGTGGTTCCTTGCGCTAGTGTCACCTAGCGTATGCTCCCAGTTGCATCGTCTTGTTGCTCTTAGCACTATCCCTACGATGATGTACATTCTTTAAGTTTGCTGCCAGACCACGTGGTAATTGATGTTTAATGTATGCGCACGCTCTGCAAGACGGTACTAGAGGATATTAAAGCACCATATGGGCATATGGATAATTCGTGATAATGTTTCGAATTTAGTGTTCCATATTATGTAAATTAAATAGTTGATATCATATTTGTAATGTACTCGTAATTTATTTTACCACAAATGTTGATAAAATTAGCTAAACTGCAGCAACTTCAAATTGGCTCTAGGATTGCTTTAACTACCCCTTTTCTAGCTTGTTGAGCTACCAGAGCTGCACTCTACAGTAAGCTTACTTCACGTTACGAAATCTCATCGAAAACAAGCGGTAATTGATTGCCAAAAGCCAAATTAAATCAACCTCACCGATTGCGCTTTACGGTTTTAAGTTGCTATCGAGTGCCTAACTGCAACCGCACTTTCCTGTTGCAACCGTCAGCCAAAAACCTCTTCTGCAAACGTCGTAAAGTGGTCTTAATTGCATGTCGAATGGTTTGAGGTAACCCTAGCGCTCGTGTGCGTTGTAACTTTGGTAGGTACACACTTGGGAACGTTCGTCATACATCGAGTGTCATAAAAATAATCGTAAAGTGCATATTGAATGCTAAATCCTACGTACAAAAGTTTGCTAATAGGGGAAAGCGGCAGGCAATGTACAGTTGTATAATTTTTTGCAAGACACAAACAAGTGAAGGTTTATTGCAAGAAACAAAACAGTGAAGGAGTTTTGTTCGCTTTATTTTTAATGTTAACAAACCACTTTAGACTCTTCAATAAATAAAATAAAACAGAAAAGAATGTTTGTTTCAATCCATAGCTAATCCTTGAACCCTTTTGGCGAAGTAACGATGCAAGAAATCGAAGTAAAGCAAGTTAAACGATACAAACAAACTTCACAGCAGCTCGCAAAGCATTAGCGTCCCTTCTGCAGAATTTATAGTTGCACTAGCAGACAGGTTCGCATTGAAACGCAAGATTTATGGTGACATCAGTTAAAACGGCACCAGGCACTTGCGTTCGAACAGAAATTACTTCGTATAATGGAACACACTGTGCCGAGTGCGAATGGGGATGACTTTGATACATGTGTCTCCTATCGATGGGTGACATGCAACGATTCGTTCGCTTAGATGCTCTCCCGAAGTGTAGTAAAAGGTGTGAAATATGTTAGGAATTCTATTACTTGATTTCTTGCAGAAAAGAGTTCCAGATTTTGGTACAGCTTTACAAGCTCTTTATGCTAGATAATCGCTTTTTAGCTAAATTCTAATTATTTACGCTCAAAAACATCTCACACGATCGGAGAAAATCGATTGATTAATCGAAAACCAACTAAAGAGCCACTGGGTTGAAGCTTAGACTAGAACGGTTCGGCAAACGGTTCGTACCCACCCCGAGAGCCATTGATTTAGACGCAACTAAATCATATCCCTGCTTCAAACCTCACGCACTGCCCGATGATGTCTGTCGGGCACGATGATTGATTGGGGGTTTTCAACGAGCCAACCAACCCGGGGCCGTGCGCCATTGCGGCGACCACACCGAGCTGTACAGGAGAGTGTGGTACCGCGAGATGTCATAATTGTACATCCGAAGCAATCCGCAAACCGGTAATTGTCGAGTGATTTGTTTTCCGATTGTTGTTAAATTGATTAAAATTTCAACTCGAACCGAGTTGGCGAGGGTGCAGCAACTTCATCGTTTATGCAAATTGACACGAGCAGACAATTTGATTAAATCCACTATTGAATGGGTGCAAAACCGCCCGACATATGCACACGCACACGAAAATTCCCGAATTAAATGGTGATGATTGGTGATGAACGTGCGTGCGGTAGGACGGGCTGCTGACTCTAGTGCGCCCGGATGTCCGGAGTGGAAAAATTTATGCTAGTTCAATTATCGTAGGACACGCTATTGGGACGCTGCGGTCGATTGGTTATCAATGAGTGGTGAAATGTACGAAACTCACAACGGCTGTCGCATACAAAGGCAATGTTTTGTGAGATTGACAGTCGGAACTAGAATCGAGAGTCTTGTGCATGGGTCAATACAGTTATGAGTATGGAAATTTGCCTAAACTTGAATTGTGCTTCAGTTAGAATATTCGCGTGCTTATTCACACAAAGTTCCAGCTTTGCTAAATAAACTCATCGTTGATTACTTTTGCAGTGTTTGAAAGACCTATTTTAGATCTGATAGGAGAGATTCTCGTATTTGAAGTTCTTTTGAGAAAAAAAGAATAATTAAATAAATTTAATTAACTTTAATTGATGATCAATTCCAGTCATTGTTTCACATCTACCTTTTGGTAAATGACTCCTTTTTGTGAGAAGCATATTGTTTGGAAATCTATCTGGGCGCCTAGGGCAAAATACTATTTGGGCATTAAAGAATTTAGTAGCAATAAAGACGTCACACTACAAAGAGCTATCTAAACGCTTATGCTTCCCATGATCTTTGGTAGAGGACTGATGAAAGATGATCTTGATAGTAATTTGTCAAGAAGGTTCTACTACTTTTAATCTTCAATAAACTTAAAACAACATAAACAGAAACAGCCATGGTCAATCAACAAACACGGCAATTGTCACAACGATTATCTCCCAGAACTCTGTGAAAATTCATCAACTTTAATTCAGTATTTAGCTTAAAGCTCGATCACCTTTCTTGTCTCTACGTATAGATGAATCGATTTTCGTTGATACCGATTTCGGCTAAGAAATTCAACTTCGCGCGAAAACTGATAGGGAATCCCATGTCTGGTTGACGCGTGTCGTGATAGTTTTGTTCTCATTCCACTGTTTTTGTCGCGTTATATTTATGGTTTGGACAGAGTTCAAATCGATCGATTTGGTTCGATTTAGACAGAAGGATTAATTTTTATATATCGTCTAACATTTATTTTTAACTAAATGTGTCCGATTTTAGCTACTCCTGTAAAGCGATTTATGTGGGATATTTAACAACATTTTTTGACATTTACTTGAACACTTTGCGGTTCTGACACCTAGAATAGAAATAGATATATAAATGAAGAATATTTGAAAATCCTTTTTGAAGCAGTCATATGCCATCAAAAATGGAATCAACATATTTTATTTAAAAAAAAAAACACCGATTCACCGATTATGCTACCTATTCTGGTTACGGATTTGGTACTGATCAACAATATCTTAATAAATCTGTTCTACCGAACTATCTATTTATTTAGATGCCGTTAAGGAATGCCTGTAGAATGAGGAAACCAAGTCAGAGGAATTGCCGACTGGTATTGGTAGAAATGTGCCAACAAAAATTTAGGATGTTTTTAAAAGTTTCAATGATCTTTAACCATGAAGTTATCCTGTGGTCGAGGTTGTAGTGGCTAAAGCTTTTTCACGGCAAGATCGGGTATCGAATCGCGTCTGAACTGTTTCCACGAACACAAAACTGACTATCCAGCAACAGTTAAATTAAGTCAAATAAAGACAAAACATGACAGGCCAATATCTTTCGCGACAGTGGAGGCTAAAAATAACAAGAAAGAAGAACATCCGCTGTATAAGACTAGTAGACAGAACATGGGAGATTCCGAAGTTTGAGTAAGGCATTGCACTAATGCTCTGGCCATAACTAGACAAAACTTTCGAGCAAAATCAGAACGCTCTTCTCAAATAACTATGATTACAATGCATCCGACGATCGATAGGCTTCGAAACCCGCACTGTTGAACATCCCATTCCTTCAGCATTCTAATACCAATCCGCCTTTGATCTTGACACTGCTCATCATCTGCCATCCAATATGACTGTTTCATCTGAGACCCATTCCAGCCATCCAATATGACTGTTTCATCTGAGACCCATTCCAGCTCCACCAACATTCCTGATTAAGCCTCAGGACCAGAAGACGGCCCTGAACGGGGTGGCATCATTCAAGTGCACCGCCTCCGGCAATCCCCAACCATCCGTGTTCTGGACGAAGGAAGGCTCACAGACGCTCATGTTTCCCAACAACACGTACGACAATATGCAGGTCTCGGTACAGGGAACGCTTCAGATTCGCGGCGTACAGAAGGACGACGATGGCTACTACATCTGTTTGGCGCTGAGTGTCGCCGGTTCCACTACCAGCAGAGCGTACTTACAGGTACGCGCCGACACAAACAACATTTTGATAACAGAACAGCTCAATTCATATTCCTAACTGTCTGTTATCGCTCAATCGCGTGTGCTTTCGTTCGCAGGTTCTAACATCGCAGGACAGCAATCCACCCCCGATACTGCAGATCGTACCGGCTAATCAAACACTGCCCCGCGGCACTGTTGCCACGCTACCATGCCGTGCCAGCGGTAATCCGACGCCCATGATACGCTGGATGAAAAATGCGACCGATATCAACCTTTCCGGCGGTAACGGACGCTTTTCAATCATCCAGGGTGGCACGCTAAGAATTGATGGTTGGGCATACCTTAGGTCTCGGAGCGCTTAGACGGAGAGGAAAAGATTTTCGAGCCCGAGCCCCAGAAAAGAAAGACGTAAGCTGTGTGTACTAAACTACGCCAAGAGGAGCCCTTGCTTGTACCATTCCTTCTAAAGATTAAGGCAAGAAGCGTTGTAATTGAAACACAACAAACTGTTCCAGAACGAGACATGAGTTCCGAGGGTTCAGACTCACCAAAACTGGCGTTTACAGAACATTAAAGGTGTACAGCGGAAGGGTTCCCCAGTAAGCTTTGTTTACAGTGGTACATAATTTCCTAAGTGCGTGTTTAGGTTCTTGGCATGATTTAGCTCGGGGTTTTGCCAAGTTACAACACAGAGCCGGTTGACAGTGGTAGTAACAATTATTCAGCACAGTAATTGATTTTGAATGTGTAATTTTGTTGATTAGAAAACAGCGCAGAAAGTAATCCTAGTGCCGGAGGGCTTAAGATATGATTTTATGAAAGCTGCTTCCGTCGATAGCGTGACCTGCGTTTTCCAAACGACGTCGTGTTTGTTTCGATTTTCTGTTGCTAGTTATTATGTTGCGGATTACATTCTTGTAGCAGAAAATAAACAATTTGATGGGGGTTGAGTAAATATGGACGTTTTAATCATTCTCACTAATGTCTTTGAAGTATTGTAGAATGACCTACGGAAATTGCTTGCCTTACAATATTCTAGGAAATTATTAGGGATTTGTTCAAAATTAAAACATTATCAATCTTGAAGAATCTTGAAGAACAGTTTCACCTAGCGCAATGTGTTATAGCCCGAAAACAAGATAAATAAACATTTTTATAAGACTTTCCCTTGAAGGAAGAGAATTCGCATGAACAAACATCCCAAAGGAAACGAACCATTTATCAACATAAAATTGCAATCATTTCGAGAAGCACGAAAAAAAAAACAACAGATAAAAATATATATTTTTCAAAATCCAATTCCATCCCGTCGGAATACGAATCGGAAATATTCCTCAATCATCTATCGATTTGGAGGAAGAAAATAAGGTAAATGATATGAAATATTTTTCAATCCTGCTCGAACAGGGCTGGCTGTCTGCCCGTTTTTCAGATGCAATTCTATTCTCGCGTAGCCCAAGGAGATTTGGTGGATTGATTGATTCCTTTTCAATCGCTTTCGGTTCTTATTTATTTTGAATCGGAACATCGCTTACAGCTAGTATTCTTCTACTGCAAAGTATTACACTACATCTATCTTTACTTTATTTAAATTTTACTTAAGTTTGTGAATAAAAATAGCTTCTCATAAAGCAACTATTTTGCAGCTCTAACCCATTTCTCTCTATGCTCGGCAAGATCGTGACACTCGGCAGCCAAATAATGTTGCCCTCGGTTAGTAGCATGCGCAAGCTTGCGTTCAAACTAATCGAAATTAATTAATCGTGTTGAAGCCCTCGCGATGTCACCAGTTTCCGATCGGTCACCGACAACTGCTGAAGGAAACACGATAAGCGGCCAACATATTCGTTCGTGTGCTCGTTTGTGCGGATTCGAGAAAAAAGCGAGCTATTTCGTGCAACATGCGAACTATCTGCACGAAGCAATTCCTTGTTGGAATGCGTCTTTCCGTGAGCATTGAATTTAAGGGACAGAGACCTGGCAGTATAGAAAATACGAAACGTAGATTGAGGTAGCTGGTTTTTTGTTGTATTTTATGTTAAAGCCGTGACCCTCACGGCAGACGCTGGCGTCTTGTAAATCGGGCCCCGACAGGCATACTTGTTCGGGTGGATTCCGTTCCTTTTTGTTGCCGATGCCGAGCAACAGTATTGAAAGACGTCAGGCATCGGGGTGAAAACTAACGATGGTCATGCTTACTTTGAAGCTTATATTTGCCACGAATTGAAGGTATGAGAGTATCAAGTATTTAAATGAAGGAAAAATGGTTAAGTAAATTGTAAAAAAAATATACATAATTCCTTAAACTAAATAATAAATATTACTAAAACAACTTAACGATAACGATAACGATTAACTCTAATAAACAATATGTAAATATATTAAATAAACTAATATTCTTCATCTTCGTTTTAAGATATCGAATACGCACCCTCGAGCTACTCATTTGCGATCCCCTTTTGGCCTATGCAAGCTATTAAATAACTTCCAATCAGCACGGGTTTGTCCTGATAAGATCTACTGCGACAAATCTGGTGCAATGGCTCCAGATGATCTCCAGGTTGATGGGATTCACACCGATTTGAAGCAGTGTTCGAAAGTGAGAACGATTGATCGAACTAGGTGAGACTGATACCAATTTTGTCAAGATCTCTCCAAGCATCATTCAGTGTTCATCAGGGAAGTAATCTTGCCCCTGTTTGCAACGATTGAAGTAAGTGAAATGTAGTAAAGTGTTCCCTCATTCCAAGGAAATAATTGCCTTGAGGCAACCCGGCGCCTCAACAGCCTCTATTGTTTACGCTGTACATCAATAACCTGATCATGGAAAGATCATGGATGATAAAATATGTCTGGATGTCAAAACCATACGCCAGAAGGATCATCTTCATCTAAAGGCTTCACTGCATGAGCTTCCTGGATCATGTGTAACGCTTTAGACTTCTTATTTTATTTAAGGTCCATTAAACTTTAGACTTCTGTTTTAATTATTAATACGTCATCATCACACTCAGTCGATCGCAAGTCCCTATGTTCCTCAGATATGTTTAAAATGGACAATAGAGATCCTAAAAAGAAAACAAAAACATATTAAGGATGTAAGCGTGCTCATCGACACAAGACTGAGGTTCGAGAAACAGCAGGAACCATGTCTGGTACCACGACTGGTCACTAACTTGACGACGTCTTGGTATGTTCTTCTGGAATACAGGACTAGGTGCCTACTTCTCTGGCTACCGCTTCTCGACGAATTGCGTTCATCGCTGGTCTCCTTCATGACATCATCAATTGTTCAGCGCTACTCGCTTCGGAAAGTCGGTATGTACCTGCCAGGACGCTCCGGTCTAATGCAATGTTAGCCATCGCAGAGCCTCTGACCCTCTTTGGCTCTCGGAATTCATTAATCTGCATGTACTGCATCTTCATCTTCGCCGTCGATGAGGCGTTTGAATCCGGGTTGTCTGTGGAAGACTAACGAGATTGCATTAAATAAAAATGACTAAATTATTAGTTCACTATGTGACAATATGGTGCCAAATAGTCTTTTATGATTAAGAAATAAAAATACTCTACTTTATTTAAAGCGAATTGTTATAAAGTGAAGTATTTCAACGTTATCTCCCTGTAAATTCACTTCAACTTTTCAAAAAAAAGGAAAAACAAAGCAAAATGATTACCCAATCAGTTTCTGATCCTGAATCCGGTGTCCTTTATGCTGCTAGAGACAATACCATTTCACAAGGACATTTCAATAAATCATTTTACAAAAGCAACATTCGCAGGTTTTGCAACAATACCAAAACCTCCACACAAAGAAACAAAAACGCTCCAACCAAATTGAGCGTTAAAAAAAATTGAAAAAACGGTTTCCCAAAATGGTTCATGCCTACCTGGCTGGTTGGCTGGCTGGCTAGCGGTCGGTGTGACGATATTTCATTCTCTACACGCCATTCCGGATCGCCTCCTGCCCAAATACCGGAATGCCATGAATTATGCAGCATATCCCGAATTAACGCAGATAAACGGCTACGGGTGGAAAATACAGGCTCGTAATTAAAATTATATGCGATCGCTACTACCGTACGCCTGCAACGGTGCATTTTTGTGCTGTTTTTCATCGCACACACTCCTATATCTTGTGACAGTTTCATTTTCCACGCATGAAACTTCCACGCAAAGGAAGTGTACCTTTGCCAAAGCGCTTTCCCCCGGACGGAAACCGGACGAAAGTGTCAGACGCAGACGCCATTTTCGTTTCCGTTACCTCCTGCGTTACCCGTGCGAGGGAAAAATTTTGTGCACGCTACATTTTTCAGCAAATTTTGCATCATTTCACTCGAACCCGTAATCATTTGCAATTCCGATGATTATCATAGTTTAATGTAGAGTGAACGTTCTATTTTTGTTGAACATTAATTGTTGCTCGTGTGAGACGTGGTTGCGGAAGAACAGGGGTGAGTGTGTGGGGTATGAAATTGTGTGGAAAATTAATTGACCTAGCCTAGTGGATGGGTTGGTTAATTATTTCACCTTGTTATGTTTTAGTTGTATAAATGTTGCATGATGTCACGAGAAATTTTACTTGAGGTAGCTTGTTTTTTTTGTTAATAAAATCATTTTTTGAGTATCTGAACCTGAAGTTCCAAAACAATAGGTTGAAGAACAGATTAAAGTCAAATAGTTTCCTTAACTGCATATATTCAACACGGCTTCTTAGACTTCCGCTATCACTGTTAAACATAATCTATCTCTTATTTGCCCAGCTAGTACAAGGGACTCGCGGAACGGATACAGTTCAGAAATGTAAATAATCAAGATCAAGTTAGGTTCGTAACTTACGACATTATACTCACGACACATTTTAAGGAACAGATCAAAGAAACCAAAATTGAAACAGTGTTGTTCTACATCGAGTAATCTTCGAGGCGTTCTCGTTAGGATGTACAGGTTGATTTCGGAGAACAGTGCTAGGCAGGACTGACTATCCAGCTAGGGGAAAAGCTAAGTCAAGCAAGCAAAAAATGGCGGGGCGTAACCTCTCTACATTTGAATGCCAAAGAAGCAGGAGATGTAGAACTCAACATGCATTTTATATTAAGCAGCCGTAGACCACCACAACACGGAAGAGTACTCATCTACTAATCAAAGAATTGAGCAGTAGACCACATTAGCCGATGGCAGATTACCTAAATCCTACGCCAGATACTTCCGTAGGATATCCTAGATTTTGTAATGTAATTGATGTAATGAAGCAGATATAGGAAATATTCGGTGTTATCGTATTCAGGCCCAGAAAGTCAAACACTGATTAGACCCTCACCATGCGGCAAGTCTTGGAGAAATTTCGTAACAGCAGCTAAAACCGTATACAATAGCATCTTCTTTCTTTCGTGGCCCGCTCCTAGGGAGCACGTCTAATAGACATGTCTAATAGACAATAGCATAGTCAGGGTAAAACTATCCGACGCAAAGATCTCATTTGGAATTCCGGCCAAGCTTTGCAGGCTTTATAGAATGACAATGACCAACATAACATATTAGGTGAAGGAGGATGGAAACTTTCAAAATCCTTTGTTATCACATGGGACATGGGCTTGTTTGTTTTCTCTTCAATCTGGCGCTAAAGAGGCTATCCTCAGAGACTCGGAAGAGGAATTTTTCTGGACTATCTTCTATAAGGCAATCTAGACCTTAACATAGCCATCAATGGTTTGAGGCTCTCCTGTGTAGCAGCAGCTTATCGAGCATGCAGCACTGAACTTCGTGTTAGAGATTAACGAGGCAAAACCCAAAATGATAATAGCACCACCAGCGGCCAAGTACAGACAGGTTATCACCACCAGCGGCCAAGGACACCTTTGAAGTCGTCCAAAACTTCATCTTGTTGGGGTCAAATGTCAACACTTACAACAACATTGACGTCCTGTACTATTACAGCCTGAGGAAATATTTCCACTCAAAAAACCTGTCGCGACGGACGAAGCTGAAACTGTATATCAAATTTATAGTTCCAATGCGCTTCTGAGACATAAAGTCTGTTTAAAAACTGACCTATTTCAACTAGCTGCATTGGTGAGAAAATGCTCGGAAAAGCCTGTGATCGTATGTGAAGATAATCTGCAATAATTTCATAATTGTACAGCTAGATTCTGGTGAGATGGTCGTGTCAGAACAATGACACCAGACGACCCAGCTCGTAATGTCTTGTTAGACTATCTGCATCAAAAGAGGAGGCGTGGTAATCTGCAATTCAGATGGCGTTGATGCGTCCACCAGAATGGCCAGAATATTGATTTGACAGATGACGACACTCTACCTTGAGCGGTATCGAAGATATCAGAAGCAAGCCTATTAAAACCTCACATACAGACATTCCAGACATTAGAAGGCAAACCAATTTTCTTTCTCCCTTCGATTACATGTTGCGTGCCAAAATAATCAAATGTTGTAAAACAAAACCATAAAGAAGCCGAATATCATTCTGCCGCCCTTTACCTAAAAGATCGTGCCAATGGGACGTACCATTGCTGCCGTTCAAATCCCATCCAGCACCCAATCAAACAACTCAATATTCGGCCAATGACCACCAACTTTCGACAAAAGGACCTTAGCCAATTTGCCGGCTAAAACATGGTGCGAGACAAAAAAACATCCTGCCTGATGGCAATTTAGTGATGCGTATCCGAAAGTTCACTAGCGATAACTTAGCTTTTTCCAGCTATCCAGCACACGGCCATTACTTCCGACAACGGTCAAACCTTCGCACGGATTGGGTGGCACAAAGAAACTGCACGGAGCACCGAATGCCGACGGTGGCGTGTCGTTTGACGGTGAGCAAAACAAAAAAGGAAGAATCCCCTGTTTGCAAACTTTAAATCTTGCATATTTATGCACGAACTTCTACGGTTGAAAAATTCATAAAACAAACGGCGTTAGTCCCCAACGGGTGAAGAGGATAAACTCGGTACGTGATCCTTTCGCAGCTCCTTGGAAGTTGGTAGCTCGGTCTTAGAAAAAAAATACCCCCCGAACTTCAATTGCTTTCTACTATTGCTGATGAAGGTACGGCGCCGAACCGAACCGAGAAAAATGGAGTGGCGAAACGGAGGAAAAAAGTTTTCTTCCGATACCCGAATCCTTCTTACGTGGAAAAAGGTAAACTCAGTTGAGTGGAAGGCATTTGCATTACATGAAGTGTAACATCTTGTACGGTTTCCCGAGCCAAGCCAAAATCGAAAACCCCGAAAAAGACACCCGGACTCGCTCGCCCAAAAACGCAATCGTGCGCAACGGATCGAATTTTTTCAACTCCAACTCTCCACGGTTTTGCTTTCGTTTGCTTACACAGAAACATTTTGACTTTTGATTTTCTTTGCAAAACTTTTCGGTAGCGTTGGGCGAAGCGTTAAGTGGCAATGGTTGGTTTAAAGTTTTTCTCCACCGGTGGGTGATTTTTTTTTTCTTTAGCATTAAAACAATTCTACATTTGGTGTAACATTTGCCTTGACATGGGATTATGCTGAGGAAAAGTTTAAGATAGAAAAACAGGTGCTGAATTCTTAGGTTAGTAAAGTAATGAGATTCGGAGAATGAAACAACGCATTGACATTAACAACTTAATTTATTTTAGTGAAATTGATTCTTTACGGATTTATTCAACTATTCGAGTGGACCATATAGTAAGAAGACAAGATAGAATTAAATTCGCAAATAACCCTCCATTTCAATAATACTCCTATTATATTCATCCCTGGATAATTGAATTATTGATCAGAATAAAAATTAGTTCAATTAAAATTGAGAATTGGTATATCAAAGAGAATTTAACTTTTAAACTATTACCAACCAGCCAAATATTTCAGACAGAACCTAAAATGAATGATGGTATGATTCCTTCTGAAGACATAATGTCATTAATCCTAATTAAAAACAATTAACGAAAAGGTGTAAGAAACAGGCGCAAGTGCTAAGACTCTCGATTCGATGTGTTCCAGATATCTGTGAGGACTCCGAGATCTTTTAGTTTCATCAGGCAGGACCTTTGAAAAAATATCGATAAATCCTAGGAAATATTCGAAGTTTAGTCGACATGTTAGTTGCCATAAATAATTTTTAAAAATCGATTATTCAAAGGTTAAACGGATGTCAACGGGGCGGCCCGGTGGTGTATCCGATAGCGGCGCCGGTCTTCACACGGCAGGACCGGGGTTCGAATCCCGGCGGACCGCCTCCCCGTACGCAGGACTGACTATCCAGCTACGGGTAAAACTTAGTCACAGAAAGCTAGCAATAGCAGGCCGAGACCTCAAGAGGTTGTAGTGCCGAGGAAGAAGAAGAAGAAACGGATGTCAGGATGTCTGCATCGTCAAAGAGCTCAGCTGGCTCGTGGTTCATTGTCCTTCTCCACACGCCCTGCTCGCACACACCGCCAAAGATAGTCCATAGCACCCGCCGTTCGAAAATGGCAAATGCATTGGCGTCCTCCACCAGCATGGTCCAGGACGCGTGCCCGTTGAGGACTACCGGCCGAATCAGAACAATTCGCCTTTGGCTTTCGCTGCTTACGTTGTTATCCGAAGTTACGATCGTGCCAAGTTAGCAAAACTCTTCTACTGCCTCGAGATCGTCGCCGTCGACTAATACTCTGCCTCCGAGTCGTGCTCTATCACGGTCAGAGCCTCCGGCAAGCAGGTTATTTGTCTTCGTCGCATTGATCCTCAATCAAATCCTATCGGCCGGAGAAGTTACGATCGTGCCAAGGTAGCAAAACTCTTCTACTGCCTCGAGATCGTCGCCGTCGACTAATACTCTGCCTCCGAGTCGTGCTCTATCACGGTCAGAGCCTCCGGCAAGCAGGTAATTTGTCTTCGTCGCATTGATCCTCAATCCAATCCTATCGGCCGGAGACCGGGTGAAAATCGTGCCCCGGATGTCGAAGCCCGCGCTTCGCATGACACCTTTCAGAGCGATGTTGAACAGCAAACATGAGAGTCCCTCCCCTTGCCTCAGTCCCCTATGAGATTCGAACGATTCCAACAGCATGTTCGACACTCTCACCTTGCACTGCACACCGTCCATTGTAGCCCTCAACAGCCGTACCAATTTCGCAGGGAAACCATACTGCCGCATGATGTTCCATAGCTCGGTACGATCTATGGTGTCGTAGGCTGCCTTCAAGTCGATGAACAGGTGGTGCGTGGGGATCTGGTGCTCCCGGCACTTCTGGAGGATCTGCCGTAGACCCATACTGTGTTGTTTATGATTCGACAACTCTGGCAGTGAACGTTAGGTTTTGTGCCAAAAATACTTAATTTATTTTAGGACTATAACGTTAGAAGCATCGAGGTCGTCTTTTGTCGTTTTCTAAACTTAGTTATTCTTTATTGTTTAAAGAACTGTTCTTGTATTCATGATATTATTTGGGTACCTATACATTAGATCAAA